>CP106730.1:13175058-13773659 GCA_025506655.1 Gossypium rotundifolium | reverse complement strand
ACTAACCCCATGTTTTATTGCTAAGTAAAAGCTCATAATACAATATGCCCAACACTGCAGATCCCGGTTGTAACTACCGGCACGAGAAAAGTCCTCCAATAGGGGCAAGTATTTTAAATGGACCTTATTAGACGTGTTGTTCAACATAAGTACCCCCCGATCAGCTGCATAATATAGGCTTGAGTAGCACACATCATCTCGTGCTCAGTGGCAGTGTTCGATAACTCCTTAAAATTTGCTTTCAACCATACCAATGTCAAGCATGTGAAATTCTGTTCCGCATCACCAAGGGACCGTCCAAGCAATCTGTGGCATAGTACTGAAGGTTCCAACACTATGCTTCGACCCGTGACAACAACATCGTCAACTCGTAACCCAAGTTGCATAGGGACGTCTTCCAATGTGATAGTGCACTCCCCGCACGACATAACGATGGTGTGGGTCTCCGTACACCACTGTTCAACCAAGGCGGATATTAAGTTCGCCTCAAGTCAAACCTCCGGATCAATCGACATCCCCAAATCCTACCAACTGTAAGTATGGCATGATCCGCTCGTCCGAATTGTACTTGGAAAAATGAAACCGCGACCTCAAAACCCAATACCCATCCTGTATGGTAATTTTTTATAAAAATATGATAAATAAATTATCTATATAATTTAAACATAAAATTATATATTGGAGAGTAAATTGAAAGGTTGAGAAAACAAAACATCACACTTATACTATACCAACGTAACCATTCTAAGTATTTTTATTTAAGTTAAATTAAATAAGTAATAATATATTAATAATAGAATAAAGATTTGTCATAAAATATTAATAATAACACGTAGAAATCAAATGTGATTATTATGTCCTAATTATATTTAAGCATTAAAACTAAAGGCAATTATATAACTATAAAAAGTACATAAAAATAATAATAATATCCTAAAAAACTATAGGTGGTATGGGTAAATAAAAAATAAAAAAGACTTATTTTTATTGAATTGACATCTATAATAATACATAGAGTTTTACATATAATATAAACTAGGCATATTCAAACTCGAAAATTTATCTTACATACGGAAACTTTTATAAAAAAAATTCACTCGTTAAAGACAAATATAACTTTTTTGTACCCCACAAATGGAACCAAACACAGTAAACAGTAAAATTAAGCAGAAATGTCGTCATGTTAAAAAATAATATATAAATTTATGAATGTATACTAAAATTAAAAAAATTATAACTAATATGTAGAGATTAATTTCATGTACGAAAATAGTTAAAAAGGAATAATAACAACTAAATAGAGATCAATTTCATGCAATCAAAACACGTTGAGCAGAGTAGCGATTAGCAAGAAAAAATGAGAAATTAAAATGATTTTTATTTAATTTATAGTTAATTTTACTGTTTCGTTGATCCTCAATGAAGTGTGATCCGTATTTGCTCCAGAAGACATTTTGATATCTGCATAATATAAAAAAACATAAATACAATATAATTAATTATTATATTACAATAACTATAAAATATAAAAATACAAAATAAAAATTTTAAAGAACTTACTTTTTTTTTTTCCTTTTCTTCCTTCGTTTTAAGGGGACCAAACCTCACCTTATATAACATTCATCTTTTTTTAAAAATTAATATTTAAGTTTATATTGGTCACATTGTTGATATCAACGATATGATGTGACCGGTTATAATATATATTTTAATTTTTTAATTTAAATTTTACTTTTTAATATATATTTTTAACAAATAAATCATTTTTAACAAATATTTTTTTATTTTTCTAGTAAATTCAAATTTCACTTTTTAAATAAAATAATATTTTTAAATTTTAAATAGAATTTAAAAAGTTTGAATATCTTTAAAAATAATTTAAAATCATAATTTAAAAATTATATGTAAAATTAAAAAATATTTAAAATTTAAAATATACATTTAAAATATTACAAAACTAATAATAAATTTGAAAGGTCATATCTTTAAAATATTTAAATGATTTATATTATTAAAATATATTTAAAATTTTAAAAATAATATTTAAAATTTTAAAAAGTAATTTCAAAAATATGTATTTAAAATTTTAAAAATATTATAAAATATTTCAAATATACATTTCAAATTTTTAAAATCAATAATAAAAATAATAAAATAAATAAGAATAATTAAAAATTACAAAAAAGTAAATAAATAAATAAAAAGAAAGAAAGAAAAGTAATAAAACAAAACAAAGAATTAAAAAGTAATAAAACAAAATAAATAATCTGACCAAAAAATAAAAATTTATCTCAAAACTGTTTGAATAGGAAAATAACCAATTTTTGAAATATGGTGGAGCGAATTAATTTTGGCTGTAAAATTATTAAAGTTCCTTTTATATTTTTAAAAATTACAATTATTTATATAAGTAGTATCATTTATATATATTTATAAAAAAATTAATTTTTAATATAGATTGTTGACGCCAAAGACTTTGGCTCCATCAACTTTTTTTTATTGTAGATTTCGAGTTATTTTTATATTTTATAAAAAAAATAGGTTATTCTTATACGGAGGTAGGCGTAAGTGATACTGGGGCTGAAATGATAAATTCATTAGAGGGAAAACTAGGGTATGAGAAAGTAAAGAGCGAAGGGTCATTGAAGAAAATGCAAAAAGGAGAGGCTAAGGGTGGTGGAGTTGAATCAAACAAGATTGAACAAGGAAAATCATATTCATATAGCTACCATTTTTCTTCACAAACATCACAATACCTATCTCTAGTTTACTGCATTCGTTTTCGAATTTGAATTGGTTTCAGATATGATGGGTTTTATTATTGTGATGTTTGTGAGGAACAGAAGGTACTGATATGAAGCGAACGGCGATGACGAGGACGAGGACTCCACTTCTAGAAATACAGCCACGGCCTGGTGCGTGCTTCTTTATTATCTTTGCGAAATTGTTTTTGATATCTTTTTACTGGTGGTTTTATCAATGCTTGGGGGGATTTTATCATTAGTGATTAGGGTTGATAGGATTGAATTAGCTGTTTATGTGAGGTGGAGTTCCGGAATTTAGCTTAAATGGTGGCATAATGAAACTGCTATGGAGTTTTATCTTTACATGGATGGATGGATTTAACTCATGATTCCTACTTCTACTGAACTTCCTTCTTTTACTCTTTTATTTCACTTTTAATTACTTCAATAATAAAAATTAATATTTATATGTAGTTATATAGTTGCAGTATGAAAAGGATTAATTCTATCATACGTATACAAACTCTTAAAAACTCCTTTTCATTGTTGAATTATGAAAACAATTTACTATATAAACACATACCCTCTATACGTATGTATCTTCTCTTCCATATACGCATCAAATCAGTACTATGGCAACTTCAAAAATCATGTTGTTACTTCTTTTGATCCAAAGCATTGTATTCACTGGCTCTTCTCGTCAGTTGAAGAACACCAACATAAATATCGACAATACATTTAATGTGATTAACTTTGGAGCTATTGGAGATGGACAGAAAGATGATTCTAAGGTTTTCTTTTCATTCTCTCTGCCCTCTGTGCTGCTAATTTTAACAGGACATTGTTTAGGATTGATGTTGCATGCCTACTGATAATATATGCTTGGTCTAATGGTGTGTATGTATTTTAGATGTTTAAGCATGCCTGGGATGCTGCTTGTGATTCTTCAGCTCCATCACCAACCTTTCTTGTACCTCAAGGGAAGACGTATCTGCTGCAACCTTTAACTTTCAATGGCAAACATTGCAACTCTAATAACATTACGTTGCAGGTATTTCTTTCTCTAATTTCGATTGTAAGTTTATTTACATATATATATTTAGTAATAGTGCTAGCAGTGTATAAAACCAAGGATACATAATCTGAGGCCTATGTCTTTTGTGTTAGTTAGAAACTGCTTCCTTTACATTTGTTTTGTGAAAACTTTGCATATAAATTGGGGTGCAGATTGATGGGAGAATCATAGCCCCAGCCAAACCTTCTGCATGGGACTGTGAAACAAATTGTAACCATTGGATTGGCTTTGAAAATTTCGATGGTCTGCACATTCAAGGATCTGGTACCCTCAATGGCCAGGGAGATAAATGGTGGAAACTTTCTTGCAAATATAACGAAAAGGTAATTGTTTATATTCTATTATAAGCCCATAAGATTTCTACCTATGTATATAATATTTTCTGGTTAAACTTTCTTGTTGGGTTTTACTGATGTATACATGTTCATTGCTCTTTGTAACAGTCCTGTCAACATCGGAAACCAACGGTATGCGTTCGAACTTCATGTTTTGCATTTATGAAGATGCTAAGTTTTTGGTATGGCAGAAAAACATTGACATAAATTGTGTATACTGTAATTGTATGAGAATTATGTGGCTTTTGTTTTAGGGTTTTATGATAGGACACTCCAAGAATGTAGATATCAAAGGTTTAACCTTTGAAGACAGTCCACAAATGCACATTGCATTCGAAAGCTCTACTTTGGTTCATGCCACTGAACTTACAATCAGAGCTCGGGACACAGTCCCAACACTGACGGAATTCACATCCAACGTTCCACCAATGTCTCTATAGATAATTCAACCATTCAAACCGGTTTGTTTGTTTGTTTGCTTGTTTTATTTCATTATACATACATCTTTATGTTCATTCTAATATTCTATACATATCTGTTTATTAATTCAGGTGATGATTGCATATCAATTGGCAATGAATCTAAATACATTAACATTAGTAACATCAAATGCGGTCCAGGTCACGGAATAAGGTACACTTTTTCCTTTTTTAATTTATTTTCATACTTTATTGCAATGATCTTTCCTCTTGCTTCATGAAATTAAATCTCAATGTTAATTTATCTTTTAATATTTGATTGTCATGTGAAGCATTGGGAGCCTTGGAATTATGGGAAAAACTGAGGAAGTTGAATTTGTTCATGTAAGAAATGTTACATTCCATGGAACAACTAATGGAGTTAGAATCAAAACCTGGCAGGTATATCTCACTACTCTGATTCATTTTTAAAAAAAAATATATTAATAATACTGTTATGTAACTTATAAATTATTATCGTTGTTGTGTGTTTAGGGAGGACACGGTCATGCGAGGAACATTAAATTTGAAGATATAACTTCCCATTCTTCGACTCGACCTATTGTTATCGATCAGTATTATTGCCCTCATAAACAATGCAAGAACCAAGTAAGCGGTTAATTATTAGATTTTATTTTTATATTTGAAACAATGTAGCATTCTTAATTTTAATTACTATATATATATTGCAGACATCAGCTGTGGAGATCAGCAATATAGCTTATGAAAATATCAATGGGACATCGCATAAAAAAATAGCAATGCAGCTTTCATGCAGTGAGTCCATTCCTTGCAAAAATATCACCATGAAAGACATTAACTTGATATACGAGAAGCATAAAGACAAAACGTCATCATATTGTCTTAATGCTCATGGCTTGAGAAACGGAAGGGTCCATCCAAGTGTATCTTGTTTACGACAAGAAGATAATTTTTAGGCTTTTTCTTCTTTTTTTTAATTAGTTCATAGTATATTGTTTATAACATGATAATTATTTTTAGGTTTTTTTAATTAGTAAATAGTATTCTTTAGGTTTAGGTTTAATGTATTATCTATTAAATATCACATTTAATAAAAATATTATTATAGATGAAGTTTTCACTAATTTTCCATATTTCATTGCAGAGTTTCTAGTTTCTAATTTTTTTATATAAAAGAACCAATTGTTTATATAAAAAAACCAATTGTTTTAAAAATTCCTTTCTTATTTTTAAAATTATTTCCAAAAATATTTTATTACATATTAAATAAAAATGGAATTATTTAGTTGTGTAGTTTTTTTAGTCCAATGTATAGAATAATAAATCATAATTTTTAATCCATGATTATTTCAAGTATAAACATCTTAAATTAGAAATATCATCAACAAAATTTTAAACTAGAATTGATAAAAGAAAAAAATTAAAATTATACAAACTTTTTATTTTTGAAGATGTAAACTAGATGAAAATTAATGTTAGGTTAAAATATGTCATAGGTCTCTTGTATTTTTATTTCTAAGAATTTATCTTTTTATTTTTAAATTTTAAAATTCAAGTATAATTATTAAAATTAATAATATTATTTTGCTAAATTCAAATTTATTACACGTATTTTTAATTGTATTATTGCCAAGTGAATATTTTTTATTTTAAAATATCACACAAAAAATTAATAATATTAATAATTAAACATAAATTTAAAAATTTTAAAAATTAGAAATTAAATTCTGAAAAATAAAAATAGGTACAAACAACTATGACAGAATTTAACCATTTATTTAATCTCAGTTACTAACCTTATTTACTTACTAGATTGGACAGCAATAGAGAATGGCATGTGGATCTGGGCTTGGGTGCCTATAAATTCTTTAGAGCACAAATTAGGGCATCAGAGGGTATAGCCGATTATGCAAAAAGGCGAGGGCGAGGGTGTGGGTGAGGGTGGAGTTTGAATCAAACAAGAAATTCATATTCTTACCTTCTTTTCTTCACAAATATCGCAATAAAACATGGATGAAATTATCGATGCCCAAAGCTGCTTGTTGTATCGATGATAGAGTTCTATTATTGTGATATTAGTGAGGAACAAAAGGTACTGATATGAGGCAGACGGCCATGACCAGATTCTGTCGGAAACACACTCACCGTCTGCTGCGTGCTGCTTTATTATATTTGCCTCTCTTTTTTTTTTACTGTTGATTTTATTAATGCTATGTCAATTCCGGGGAGGAGGATTTATTACCGAGAGAGAAATTTTGATAGAAAAGAAAGGAAGAAGAGAGAATCGAGAGAAAGAAGACAATACTGATTTTGCTTAACCAAATTGATAACTGCTTCAATGGTTTGCTTAAGAAGGAAAGGAATAACATATTGAACACTTCAAACCGGTAGTTCATGCAACGTTTCATTAGACTATCCCTATACACACTGTTTTAACCGCTCTACAATAATGTTTTGAACTCCTAAGTGCACCGTTTATTACTCTTTATTTTATTTTTCTAATTTTAATTTTGTCCCTAACAAATATTAATTCCTAGAAAAGATCCTTGTCCTCAAAGATCAAAGTGGGGAAAATTTGCACACAGTAGTTACTGTGGCTCCCAAGTAGCATTTTCAGGAAATATAACACTTCAGTGACCCCAAACTTGTTAGAAAAGAAGTCGGAACCGTTAGCAGCCCAGAAGAAAACAACAGTCACGCAAGCAAGGTAGGTATCGAGGACCATGCTAGTGGCTAATATCTCCTTGAGCTTCCATAAGTTAGGCATAAGGACGGCTCTTTGGAAATGGTCATAATGGTTTCATAGCTCAGAATGGCAATGCTCAAATCCATGAAAGGCGAGAAATCGAGTTTCCAAATAAGAGCAAGAAACATAAATCCCAACACAAATTGGATAGTAATGGACTCGGCATATAGTTTTTCATTCTTTGAAAAATGGCTCTGCTTGTTAGAACAACACTAACAATGACACTAAGCCCTGGCTCTGTTAGCACTATATCCGATGCACTCCGAGCTACATTAGTTGCATCATCCATTGCAATTCCAATGCCTGCCTTCTTAAGCGTAGGTGCATCATTCACACCCTCTCCAGTTATGCCACAAATATGAGTCATTTTTTGTAACCTCATTACAATCTCATATTTGTGCTCATGGGAACCATCGAGCCTGTGACCAGTTTCTTTGCCAATGGCTAGTTGATCACTAGTGATCACCTTGACATCGACACCGAGATTTAGAGCCCGATGAATTGTCTCTGCACTAAAAGCCTTGAAGGATCGGCCAAAGGGAGTATATCCACAAACTCCCATGCTTCTCCTTGAGCAACCTTGCTTTTTTCTTGCACAGTTTGTCTAACCACAGCAAGAGAGCCAAGTCCTCAATCTGCTCTGGCCTCTTTTGGATCACCTAGCATTCCAACAACACAGGCAACAATAGCATCTTGATTCCCAACCCAACTAAGCATATACAAAAGTTTCCAATGGCTGCCAACACCTGTTAGAAGCGCCCTACATTGTTGGCATTGTCAACAAGCTGAGCAACTTTTCTGAAGAGGGTGTGCACGTCAGTGACAATAACAACAGCCTCAATCTCACCTTGTTTGTCAGTAGAACCGGAGAATACCTCGTCCCCTGCATGCTTGTTTACAGGCATCTGCTTGGCAATTTCAAGAAGCACTTTGTTTGGCAAGACGTAATTGGTACTTTCATCCTCGGTACGGGCAATAATGTCTCGCCATTCACAAAGCGCATCAACAAGTGCTAACTAGCTGCTCAGTATTGAAACCAGCTCCCTGCAACCCTTATATTTGGAGATATGAATTCTCCATCGGTAGCTCTTTCTTGTACAGTTGCATATATACAGCAGAACTTCGCTTATAGACCTCTACCAAAGGAGCATCAAAATGTACAGGTTCCTTGAGCATCAATAGCAGTGTGATTCTCATTAAATCATAAATATACAACAAATAATGTGTCTTCCTTCTCTAGCATATCTGAGCATTTCATCAGGAAGAGGACGCAATCTTCAATCTGCATTTCTGTACTCTTTGTTGGCAGTAACTCCACAATAGTGTTGCAGAAGATGCTCTAAGTTATTCATTCCAATTTCAAGACCCTTGAGGCCTGTCCAGTGTCGAGGAGATAGCACAAGTATATGCCTTCCTTGTTAGCCTTGCAAGTTGAATCAACATCTGTAGATTTGGGCATAACAACTCGCAAGCCACCATCCCTTAAAGGATTTAGGTCAAAAACATCAATTGTGGTAAAAAGGGCTCCCAGAAGATGCTACAAGTTGCTTGCTTGAATCAGCAGAGTTTATTTTTTAATTTTTTTAATTAAAAAAAAAACCCATTTTTTAAAATTCCTTTCTTATTTTTAAAATTATTTCCAAAATATTTTATTACGTATTAAATAAAAATGGCATCATTTTAATTTCGTTTGTGTAGTTATTTTTAGTCCAATGTATAGAATAATAAATCGTAATTTTTAATCCATGACTGCTTGAAGAAAATTTTAAACTGCCTAAAGACTTAAACTAGAATTGATAAAAGGAAAAAAAATTAAAATTATACAATCTTTTTATTTTGAAGATGTGAACTAAAATGAAAAATGATTTTAGGTTAAAATATGCCATATCTCACTGAACTTTTAACTTTAGAAAATTAGTTTTTTATTTTTAAAATTTAAAATTTAAAACTGCTAAAGTTATTTTGTTAAATTTAAATTTATTGTAATATATTTTTAATTGCATTATTATCAAATGAGTATCTTTTATTTTAAAATGTCACACAAAAAAAGTTAATAATATTAACAATTGAATAAAAATTTTAAAATTTAAAAATAAGGAACTAAATTATTAAAATAAAAATATAAATATTAAATTTCAAATTTATAAAAAGTACAAAGATCTATGACAAATTTTAACCATTTATTTAATATCGGTACTAGCCTTATTTATTTACTAGATTGGATAGTAATAGAAAATGGCATGTGGATCTGGGCTTGGGTGCCTATAAATTTAGAGCAAAAATTAGGGCATCAGAGGGTATAGCCGAATGTGCAAAAAGGGAGGGTAATGGTGATGGTGGAGTTTGAATCAAACAAGATTGAACAAGAAAATCATTTCCTACCTTCTTTTTTTCACAAATATCACAATAAAACATGAATGAAACTATCGATCGATGATAGAGTTCTATTATTGTGATATTAGTGAAGAACAAAAATCTTGATATGAGGCCGACGGCCATGACGAGATTCTCGACGGAAATACACTCACCGTCTGCACGATGCTTCTTTACTATCTTTGCCTCCCTCTTTTTCTTTTTTCTTTTTTTTTTTTTTTTTGACTGTTGATTTTATTAGTGCTATTTCAATTCTTGGGGGTTGGGGATTTTTATCACTAGTGGCGGAAAATAGTGATTTGATTCAATACACTGTATTGACTGAATCTTGTTATCAGTGGAAGATTGATGGTTATGGCGACAATAGATCTGATGCCATTAACTTCGGATCTATCTGATGCCAATAGTTTATATGAGCAAAACCATGACAGTGTTGAAATAAAAAATGAAAGAAAAGAGAGACCTACCTAGCTTACGGGCCCTAAAACCTCCTCCATGTATGTCCATGCATGCAAATGCAATACCCTTTATTTCGATTGATGAAGGCAATCAGCCAGTGAGACAGTGGGAGATGCAGCATTCTTTTGAGATGAAGCCACCTCCCATCAGAGCTCATTTCGAAATATTTCTACACACAAACACTCACCATCCCTTCTTGTTTGCAACTACAATTCAGTTTTGTTTTCCGATATAAGAAAAGCTCTCCATCCCGATCTTATTTTTGAATCCACCCAACAACGAGTAGAATCCACAACATTCTTATTCTTAAATATTTGGGGAATGAGGATGTTTTTCTTTTCTTTTCTTTTATAAAATAAAGTTATAAATACATTTGTTTCTTTTTATAAAAAAAATCTCGGTAAAAATTCTCTTGATTTCTCTCAATTTTGATATTAAACAAATTGGTTCATCTAAAAATATTAATCCCTATAAATTTGAAAGTGAGCAATTAATAAAATTTAGTAATGACATTAATATTTTTAGTCATTTATATATAAATTTAATTGATATAATAAATTTAGCTTTCAAAGTTTACACATTTTATTTAGTCTTAATTTAATAAATTTAGCCAAATGTTGAGATTTTTTCTTGAAATAAATTTTAAAAAATATATTGAAATAAATTGTTAGTTGAATTATTTACGAAAATAATAATTTTTTAGTCGCGTTTATCGATAGGTGCAATTCTTTTTTATATTAAAATATTTTTTTGTTTTTAAAATAAAATATTATTATTTTTGTCTTTTTTTTTATAATAAATATTTTTTTTCTAGGTCAGTATATAACTCGTGTAGAGATGGTATGGGTGTAGGTGACGCCTATCTAGTAGGCACGATTGGTTGGGCCTATCTGACAGGCATGACTGGTTGAGCCTGTCGGATAGACATGATCGATGCTTTATTTTTCCTATATATAACCTAAATACTAACAATTTATATAACGTAATCATAAATTACTAATAAAATAACTATAATTTTTTAAAAAATACATTACTAAAATATCACAAAACACATAACTAAACACAAACAATTTATATAACCTAATCATAAATTACTAACAAAATAACTACATAATTATTTTTTTAAAATTACATTACTAAAAAATCACAAAACCCTATACTAAACACTAACAATTTGTAGCCTAATCCCATAAATTATTAACAAAATAAATAACTATAAAAAAAACACAAAACACTAGCAATTTATAACCTAATCATAAACTACTAACAAAATAAATATAAAATTATTTTTTAAAAAATTTACATTACTAAAACTCATAAAACACAACAATTTATAATAAATTACTAACAAAATAATTTTACATTACTAAAATCACCACATACTAAACTAAACACAACAATTTATAACATAATCCTAAATTACTAAAGAATTAATTTTAAAATAATTAAAAAACAAAAAAAATTACATTCGGACAAGATATTAACCCAAAAACATAAACACTAAACTTAAACGATTTATAAATAATAATTAATAACAAAAATGACAGTAGAGGGCGAAGGGGGGGTGTGGGACCAACAAATGTGCCTATCCGACAGAACACGACATGTTTCGGGTATTTTTATCCTATTTTGACCGTTGACCATATTTTTATCTCAGATATAAATTTAAATATTTTAATAAAAATAAAATAATAATATTTTATTTAAAAAAAAAAACATATTTAATATAAAAAGAGTTGCACCTATTAGATAGGTGCGACTAAAAAAAACATACCATTTTAAGTAAATAATCCAACGACAACTTATTCTAATATATAATTTTTTAAATTTATTTCAATAAAAAACTCCAAATGCTGCATACTAAATTTGTTAAATTTTTAGAATTAAGACAAAATTGACAAAACAAGTAAACACAGAGAGCTAAATTTATTGTTATACCAATCAAAATTACATATAATTTATGGAAGATATTAACACCGTGATTAATTCTCCTTAATGGCTCACTTTTAATAATTTATAGGGGTTAAATTGTTCCATTTTTTTAAAGGACCAAATGCTCAATTTCAAAATTAAGAGGGGCTGAAGAGGTATTTTTACTTAAATTCTTTCACATAATATAATATAAAATAAATTTACAGATAGTCACTCAACTTTCAAAAATTTCATTTTAAACACTACAAAATATTTACAAAGTTTGTTCATTTTGTTACTCCGATTAAAATTGCAAACATAAATCTTACGTAACCTTTCAATTATTTATTTTTGCCATTTTCTCCTTGGATTTTAATATCCACCTCATTATTTTACATTCAAATAATTTATTTTCCTTTGTTTTCAACCTAGCAATTCCTCTAACGCCACCTCATTAGAACAGAAATAACACATAGCTCCGCTTTCTATGTTCTACATATCCATCCATTGCCATTAACACTTTCTTTCATTCTTTTTATTTTAGCTTTACATATTTGAATGCATGTGGTGGATATTAATATTCAACTGGAAAAAATAACAAAAATTAGTTAAAATTTTATGTAAGATTTTCGTTTGTAATTTTAACGGAGTAATTAAAATGAATAAATTTTGTAATGTGTATGCCATTTTGCCAACTTTTTTATGTTTAAAATAATTTTTTTTGAAAATTAGATGAATATTTGTTATTAATGGAAGTTTAGATTATACCGGGATAAAAGTGATTTCCATAGGGCCAAAATTTTTAGTAATAGGTAACGAGAATGAGATTTGATATCATCATGGGGATGTAGCTCAGATGGTAGAGCGCTCGCTTAGCATGCGAGAGGTACGGGGATCGATACCCCGCATCTCCACTATTTGTTAATCTTTTCTATTTCAAACAAGCTTGCAGCCCCTGCTCCGTGCGATGAGAATATTCTCTTCAAATAGTTGAGTGAGACTCTGTTTCCCCCAGCTTTTAAAACATATATTTCTATTCCCATTTGTATTGGTGATAAAGTTTTAAAGTGAAGTACAGACAAATGGATTCCTTAGGACTGTTTTTGCCCATCAGTTTCTATGAACACACCTCTACTGCTTACCACATTCACACGCACTTTTAATTAACTACCCATTTGAAGATTTTCTGTTTGTACACTGTGCTTAGAAAGCATAAACAATGATCAGTAGAAGAAAACTCGAGCTTTTTTTTCTGCCACAAAAAAAAAAAGAAAAAAAAATCATTTATAACACCTTTGCTTTGCATTCCATTGTTGGGTCCTGACGGAGATAGTAAATGGATATAGTTCCAAAATCACCCTCACCTTTGTTGTTTTTGTTTAGTAGGAAAATAATCAAAGATTGGTCTTCAATTCTTGAGTTTGCTACTTATTTCGATATGGTATTCAATATTCAAATTGTCATTTACTTGTTTTTTTCTTAAGAAACATCTTTCTTGTTCATTAAATTGATTGATATGGTTTAGCTTTACCAAAGAATTTCCATCAGCTTTTAAAGCTTTTGACTTGATTGTGTGATAACAAGGAACAACAAGCTTTACCTATGAATAAAGAAATAAAAAAAATAAACTTAGATCACTCTCACCACAAGCCCTGTTTTATTAACTCTTAAATCTAGAGCTCTTCCAGGATTACACATTTTCTGAACCTGGAACAACATCCCTTGTAATTTTATGCCATTGACGATCACTTTATAATTGGCACAACATCCCTAGACACTTTGATTCTAAATATGCAGCAAGAGTTAGCAGATTGATGGGGATCGCAATCATGGACGAAATATAAGAAGAAGAGGAAATAGCTGGTAGAAACTGCAGCAGCAAACACAAAAACAGCTACAAGAGGGTGAACAAAGGTGGAGAATTGAAGAGCAAAGCCGACTAAGATAACAGTGGCTAAAACCCAAATGATAGATTTCAAGAAATCTTTCTTTGGTGAAGTGTGGGTTGGAGGTAAAGCTCGGAGTTGGTTTATGCAATACATGAGACCCAAATAACCAAAGTAAACCATAACTATGAAACCCATCATGGGAAAGTCACCATGGGTGTAGGCCTGGTACATTGTGGAGATGCAGTTGAATGTCAGATAATAGTCAGCTATGGCTGTTAGATTTATGGGGATTTCTGGATTGGTTGGTGGCAGATTTGTGGTTTGGTTTTCATCACCGATTGCCTTCATTGTTTTTGAATCGAAAAAGTTATGAGTTTTGAGATTATGGTGGAAACTATACGCAAAAAATGCTACATATATATGTGTGTGTGTGTGTATGCTTATGATGAAGTGATTGGTTCGCGGGCAAAATCTAAGAAACTGAAGAGAAAATACCTGGAAGTTGACCGAGGAACAGAAAAGGGTTTTTTTGGGGGGGGGGGCAAGTCTGTTTGGAGTTTCTAGGAACCAGGCAGGAATTGGGAAACTTCTTTGCAGTATTTTTTAATATATGCGTGTGCAAATTCATGGAAGAGTGATGATACGTCATTGTCAAGTGTATAAATTCATCGAAAGGATCCTTCAAAACAGAACTTGAAAATCTCATATTGGAGTTAAAGAGAAGATTTCTCATCCAAAAAATGAAAACTTTGTTATTTTATTACCCAAGAAGCACAAAAGTTGCTACAAAAGAACAACAAAACAAAGTCAAATGCTATACAAATTCAACCTAACCACAATGATTCAAAATACAGTATCCCTCATATTAACACATTTACCCATCAGTCTAATCTTAACTGTTTCTTTAATCTTCAAAACCAGTGTATCTGCCATGGTAGGAGTCTTCCCAAAAAGGCTTCTCATTCCTTTCGCACCAAATAGTATGGATATAACTGTACTGCTATTTCACTATAAGATGTTCTCCATTGATATCTTGATAAGCTATACTACTGATCTTCACAGATGTCTGCAAAAGATATATAGTAATTAATTGATGTTGGCAACACGCACAAACAAAAACAAAATATAATAAAAATAAAAATTTACAAACCCAATTATAAAGTCTAAAATACAACAGTCCATTTACAGAAAACATCAAGCTCAAATGGCCCAAAAAATAAAAAAACTTAAAGACCCAGTAGCCCAATGACCTAAATTGTTTTTCGGAAAAGGCAGAAACCCTGGGGTTTCTGTACACCGCAGCCTCTGCTTCGCCATTTCAGCACGAACGACGCCCGAGGTCTGCCACCATGTCGCCAAAACAGCAGTAGAGCGCCTCTACCCATCGCCACCACCGTCACCTGCAAAAGAGTGAAACACAAGGACAAAAACGGCGTAGAAATAGGAAAATAAGAATAGTAGAAAAACAGTGAAAAACAACAGTGTATAATCGGCTATAAAAGCCATCAACAGCATGAAAATTTTTTTATGAAAAAAGAAAAAAGAAAAAAGCAATAAAAAAAAGACAGAACAAAAATTTCAAAGGTGATTCTCTTCATTTTTTTTATCTGTTATTTTTTAGGAAAAAAAAGGCATAAACCATAAAATAAAAATAAAAAACTCACCAAGTCGTTTCGGGTTCCACTGCCGCGAGTGGATGAGGACACCGTCCCCGATGATGGACGACTCCCTTCGGTGAAACGATGGAGAAACCGAAGGGACTTCTCGGACTTTTCTATTTTTTCGTCGAGCTTCGTGGAACACCGACCCCAGATTTGGGCTCTGGGAGCTGAAAGGCTAAAAGAATGGGGACTTTATGTGTTTTCCGGCAACCGGGAACGGCGGAGCTTGTCGCCGGCGACCGGTGGCCGTTGTGGGACTTGCCAGACCTCAAAGGCCGGACTGAAAAAATTGTGAGAAAAAAGGATGGTTTTAAAAAAAAAAAAATTTATAACAGTAGGCAGAATGTTTTTTAATAGAATTTTTTGTTTATATAGGCTCCGTTTTGGTTGGCGTTCATTAGCTCCAAAACGACGTCGTTTTGAAAACAACCCGAAATCCGACCCGTCTATTCCCCTAGGATCCGCGTGTTTTCTCATGGATGAGATAATATCTATTCCGGTCCTTCTTCTTTTCTGTTATTTTTAATCTGATCCTATTTCTTTTTGTAGTTTTTTTATTTTTATCCTTTTATTTCGCCCTTGTGCAAATTAGTCCTTGGGCTTACTGTTGACTCTCCAAGGGAAGGACACGTGTTTTGTGGATGGGGGAATTCTTTTCTGCATCCCTATAATTTTTGTTTCATTTCAATTTAGTCATTTACATTCTGCTTTTGTTTTTTTATTTATACCTTAAGTTTCATCATGTTTTCAATTTAATCCCATTTAGTCATTGACAATGACGTCAGATGTGACATGGGTGTACTTGTTGGGATAATTTCACTCTAAATCCTTGCATTTTATATTTTATTTTTAATTTAATCCTTCATTTTAGGATTCTTCATAATTTAATCTTTAAATTTCGTCATAAATTTTAATTTAGTCATTTATTCATTTAACTTCAACGTTTTACAATTTATTTATTTATTTATTACTTATTGATTTTTTACATATTTAAAAATAAATTTGTTTACATTTTTATTTGTACATTTTAGCTCATTTATTATTATTGTTGTTATTTTATTTTTTTATCTTTTTGGCTATTATATCATTTGTTCTATTATTCTCACACTATTTATATTTACACTCGTCATTAAGCATATTTCATTTTATTTTTTTATTTTAAGTTACCTTATTTATTTTATTATTATTATGATGTGGTTATTAATAATATTACTATTATTATAATTGCATTATTATTATAGTATTCCTTTATTTACCAATTATTTATCATTCTACCCACATAGCCATTTTAAATTATTTCATTATCGCTATGTCATACATTAGATTTAAGCATTTTATCCATTTGTGTATTATGCTCGAATAAGTTAACGACATCATTTTAAATGTTACGTTCGTTTTTGTGCAATGTATAAAAAAGGAAAAATTTTAAATCGATGCAATGTTCATTATTTTTAGAATTAGAATAGTCGTGTTCCTAACTTACGGAATATGGCTTCTTTCTAAAACCATAATAGTCGAATATCTATTTCAAAAATAAAAAAACAAGATTTAAGTAACAATCCAATGGCGTTTATTCTTGATTTAGAGGGTTTAAGGTATTGTGTCCTAACTTACGGGACATGATCCTTCCTTCTCGATTAACTTGAAATAAGCCCTTTTCGTGAAAATTAATCTAGTTAAGTAATACCTTAATACAAAAAGGGATTGTGTTTTAAACTCTCTTCAAATTTTTAATTCTCGACACTAAGACATCAACTAATCAACTAGGTACCAATTTTGGGCGTCACAAGGGTGCTAATCCTTCTTCGTATGTAATCGACTCCCGAACCCATTTCTTGGATTTTGTAGACCAAAAATCATAGTTTTAGTAAATCAAACCTTTTATTAAAACGATCAAATTACAAAGTGATCCGATCACACCTTATAAAAAGGATTGGTGGCAACTTCCATTTTCATTTTCAAAATATAAGTCGATTTCAAAAAAGGTTTCGACAGCTTGGCTACTCTGCAGGGGATAAAATAAGAGAGTCAAGCGGCGAGTTGATTACTTTTTAGTCTTTTTGTCGAAAGTTGATAATTTGGTTCAAATTAACGATCCGTTCATTGCATTTCAATCCTTCATTTTTGTGGTAAATCAAGTCTTCATCATTTTGTTATATAATGACATGTTTGTTTTATTGGTTCGAGTCTTTTGGTATATTTTCGCATATTGCATTGCATAATAATTCGATTTTACCTTTTTTAAGTGGGAGTGAGAAACTATTTCTTCGTGAGGTCTTCACCTCCATATAGGATAGTGGATCGCTTTCGGGATACATCTGTACCTATGTCTTCGTGAGATCTTCATCTCCGTATAGCTATAGGAAAATGTATTCCCCTGAACCGAACTTGGTCCGTATGAGCCTATAATAGGTGAAGATCGAGGAATCTGCTGGTTCAAGTACCCTTACTTTAGAACCGAACTGCATATAATAAGCCCTAAGAAACTACCCTAGGTAGCGCCATACCAAACCTCTAGTAGTCACCTGAATAGGTGTTCTATTTATTATTTCTTACTTTGAATTCTAGCTTTGTATGAAATGTACTAACTTGTTTCGTTTTGTTTTGGTTGTGATTGCATTGCATTTTCATCATAAAAAAAGGGTGTTGATTCACATTCAGTTGCTAAATAGAGAGCTTGTCATGGAAAAGAGATTTCTTGATAAAGTGAAAGACAATGCGGCCGTCCGAATATGGTTCGAGAAGATACAATAAGAGAAGGGTGACAAACTGACGGAGGGTGCGTGTTAGAATTATGGGATTTCACCGCATCGATGTGACTCAGAATAATCTCCAAGAGTTTAAGGAGGTATGGGACCAATGGGATGACGAAACCAATCAGTTATTCTATTGTAATTATGGTGATTTGCCTTATTTACTCAATGTGAAAGTGGATAAGCACTTGTTCCGAGCTCTGGCCCAATATTGGAATCCCATTTATAGCTGCTTTAATTTTGGAAAGGTAGATTTGGTGCCCAATATTGGAAATTCCCTTGCTTTTGAGCTCAGAGACACAACGTAGTGCGTTGATGAAGGTGTTAAATGAAACTTATGTTGCTGATGATATCTCTGTCAACAAGCTAGATCGTCTGGTTAACATTTTGAGTGCTGAAATTTTCATCTTTTTCAATGATGATAAAATACCGCCAGGGGGCATGGGATCCACGAAGGCTCTTCACATCACTACCTGCTGTAAAGGATATATGTTGCCAGGGGTGTTAATCGACAATGGATCTGTACTGAACGTCTTTCCTCTATCCACACTGAATAGATTGTCAGTGGATAGCCTTTACATGAAGATGTGCCAAAATATAGTGAGAGCATTCGATGGTACGAAAATGAGGGTAATAGGAATGATTGAAATACCCTTCTTAATTGTTCCAAACACATATGAGGTAGAATTTTTTGTGATGGATATCAAGCCCTCTTATAACTATTTGTTAGGTATACCTTGGATTCACTCGATTGGGGCAGTGTCGTCATCACTACACCAAAAATTAAAGTTGGTAACGGAGGGTCGACTGGTGACGATAAACGCTGAAGAGGATATCATTGCATCAGTAACTAGTGACGCACCATACATAGGAGTGGATAATAAGGCAATAGAATGTTCCTTTTGATCACTAGAATTTGTTAATGCAACTTTCATTATTGAAGGAAGCAAAATCCCAGTACCAAGAATATCCAAAACCACGAATATGGGCATGCAGTTGATAGTTGGAAAAATGCCTTACTTGGAAGAAGACTCAAAAAATATCTTCAAGGGAGAGTCGATGCACCAATCTTGATGGACAAATAAGATCGATTTAGCTTAGGATGTAAGCCAGATATGAGGCAAAAGAAAAGGGAGTTGGAAAAGAAACAAAAAATAAGAAGGGCGCGAATGAGTGGGGAGAGGTCAAATGGGAACCGATGACTTTTCTCCATATATCTAAAACAGTCGTGTCAGGAGAAATCATTTATCCTGAACGAAAGACGTCAAGAAAAAAACGCAAAAAAAATGTTGGGAAATTTTAGCATCAATGCTATATCCGAAGAAGGAATTAGGGAACACTTGTCATGCATTTGTCCTTATATCCCTGAAAGTGTTCTCAACAATTGGACTGCAGAAGAGATCCCTGTAATTTTTAGAACTAATTTAAAGTAATGTTCAAAACACACTTATTACTCTAAGCCTGGAAGCAATAAGGATCCTTTTGTGAAAAAGCCATATGCACATTATTTTTATTTCAATAAAATGCATCTTTGTGTCTTATTTTAGCAAATATTCTTTTATTTTTTCCATTTCATTCATACTCATACCACACAGATAATTTTTCTCAGATTTATTTATTCTTTGGGTCTTTCTTTATTCATACAACAGGTCTCTAGATATCAATGACACGAGTGACACTGCTGCTGAATCAGAGTCTCCTTTTGAGCAGGATATGTGTCCAGAGGAACCTCAAGACTTTGAAGATGATCGAGATTGTAACCTATCTCCTGATTTGTTAAAGATGGTAGAACAAGATGAGAAAAAAATCCTACCATACAAAGAGTCAGTAGAAATTGTGAGTTTGGGAGATAAACGAGAAAAGAAAGAGGTGAAGATCGGAGCTTGCATCACTGCAGGGATGAAGCGATACCTTATTGATTTACTCTAAGAATTCAAAGATGTCTTTACATGGTCGTATTAGGATATGCCTGGTCTAAGTACTGATATCATGGTACATCAGCTTCCCATAAGAGAAGAATACAATCCAATTCAATAGAAATTCCGAAAGATGAGGCCCGACATCCTGTTGAAAATAAAAGAAGAGGTCAAGAAGCAATTCGACAGCTGGCTTCCTACAAGTGGTTAAATACTCAGAGTGGGTAGCCAATATAGTCCCCGTCCGTAAGAAAGATAGGATAGTATGGATGTATGTAGACTACAGGGATTCAAACAAAGCCAGCCCGAGGAATAATTTCCCGTTGCCTCACATTGACACCTTAGGGGAAAACGCGACTGGTTATTCACTGTTCTCCTTCATGGATGGCTTCTTTAGATACAACCAAATAAAGATGCATCTTGAAGACCTGGAAAAGACCACATTCATAACCATGTGGGGAACATTTTGCTATAAAGTGATGCCATTCGGACTGAAAAATACGGGAGCGACGTATCAAAGAGCCATGGTAAATTTGTTTCATGATATGATTGTGAAATCCCGAACAAAAAAGGAGCATGTGCAAGTCCTGAGGAAATTGTTCTTGAGGTTGAGAAAATTTCAGCTAAAGCTCAATCCAGCAAAGTGTACATTTGGGGCTAGGTCAAGAAAATTACAAAGAGTCGTAGTCAATGAAAAGGGGATCGAGATCGACCAAAAAAAAGTTAGGGCTATATAGGAATTGCCTCCGTCGCGCACTCAAAAAGAGGTCCGAGGTTTCTTAAGGAGATTAAATTACATCGCACGGTTCATTTCACAACTGACCGAGAAATACGACCTCATATTCCGTCTCCTTAAGAAACACAATCCAGGTATATGGGATGAGGAGTGCCAGTAAACTTTTGACAAGGTCAAACATTACCTGTCCAATGCCCTAGTGCTGATGTCACCTAGTCTAGATAAGACATTGATATTGTACTTAGCAGTATTTGGGAATTCTATGGGATGCGTTCTAGGCCAACATGATGAGTCAGGAAGGAAAGAAAAAGCGAATACTACCTCAGTAAGAAGTTCATTGAATGTGAGACAAAATACTCGCCAATTGAAAAGTCGTGTTGCGCTTTAATCTGGACAACCCGAAGGCTGAGACAGTACATATTGTACCACACAATTTGGCTCATCTAAAAAATAGTCCTCTAAAGTAAATGATGGAGTTGACTGCTCTGAATGAAAGGATGGCCCGATGGAAAATTCTACTTTTCGAATTTGATATAATTTATGCGAACCATAAGACAGTAAAAGGGAGTGCAAAAGTAGATTTTTTAGCCAGTGGAGCTCTGGAAGATTACTAGCCTTTGAAATTTGATTTCCCAAACGAAGAATTGATGTATGTTGCGACCACTAAAGAAGATGCTTAAGAAGGACATCATTGGAAACTAAATTTTGGCGAAACTTCAAACGCTATGGGTAACTGAATCGGGGCAGTCCTGGTATCTCCAAATGGATATCATTATCCATTTACTAGTAAATTGGATTTTGATTATAATATGACAGAATACGAAGCACACATCATGGGTATCCGTACAACCATAGAATGCAATATCAAGGTACTAGAGATATATGGGGATTCTACGCTAGTAATTTATCAACTCAAAGGTGAATGGGAGATGAGAGACCCCAATTTGACCAATTATCAAAGGCTGGTCCTTGAATTAATTAAGGAGTTCGATGACATCACCTTCTACTACCTCCAGCGAGAGAAAAATCAAATGGCTGATGACCTAGCTACTTTAGCTTCCATGGTCAAAGTGAATAGACAAAAGGACGTAAAACCTATCTATATGAGGATCTATGAGGTTCCGGCTCATTGTTACAACATCGAGGAAAAAAAAGGATGATCACCCTTGGTACCATGATATACTACGATATGTAAAGAATCGTGAATACCCTAATCAAGCAACCAAGAATGATAAAAGGACGTTGAGAAAACTAACCAATGACTATGTCTTAGTGGGAGAGATCTTATACACAAGAAGAAAGGATCGGTACTAATGAGATGTGTGGACGTTGTTGAAACCAAGAAAATTTTGGAAGAAGTCCATGAGGGTTGTAACACCCCTAACCCGTAACCATCGTCGGTTTAAGGTTAAAGGCGTTACCGGACAGATCGAAAACTTTTATAGACATTTCATAACTTAAATTTAATTAATCACATTAAAGTGTCTCTAAATTAGGTCAACGAGACCTTAGGCATGCTTTAGAATAAGGCCAGGACTAAACCGAACACATATAAGAATTCTCAAAAATTAAAAATTTTCTAAGTTACAGAGGTCACACGCCCGTGTGGGTAGGCCGTGTGCCTCCCACGGCCTCAGACACGCCTCGTGTGTCTAAGTCGTGTCAAAATAGGGCATACATACTGACTTGTCCAACACGACCATGGACATGCCCGTGTGCCTCACCAATGGTCAGCCTGACTTGTTTTGAATTTCTAACACAAGGGACACGGTCGAGCCACACGCCCGTGTACTCAACCGTGTAGGTAATTATAGGCCATTTTCAAGGCCATATTGCCACCCACACAAGGGTTATCCCTATAAGCATATACAAGAATTATCTCATACACAATTGGCAACCAAAATCATATCAAATGGATTTCTTTTCAACCTATTCAAATGCATTTTAAATATACCAACTTTTATATCAATTTGCACAACCAAATCACATGTAAAACCAAACATGAATCATCCACATCATACCATTCATATCACCATTTTATTGATCAAACATATATATTCATATAGCATCAATATACTTACCATAATCTTGACCATTTCTTAAACATAAGATCATACCAAAACCAACATCATATAACTTAACCCTTTATTCATTACATTACCATTTAACTAGCCATATCACATGGCTATCCACATATTTCAAACATAATTCAAAGTAACTAGCCTATACATGCCATACTTAATATATACACTTTCAAAAGGTACCAAAATGAGATTGAGTAGTGTGATGATGATCCTCGACGATCCCCGAGCCTCTCATAGCTTTAACAATCTATAAAACATAATAACATACGCAAAGTAAGCTTTCAAAATCTTAGTAAGCCATATACAAATAAACTTATCATAATACCATTCATAAACATAGCAATTTAAATTCATTAACATAACTTCATTTTCAAGCACATAGATATCTCTTTGGCTTAATTGGTTTGCCATTGCTTACCAACACATCATATCTCAAGCATCTCATTTGCTCATATCTCGAATATTCCTTTGCAACAATGCACATACTTACTCACCTTTCGTGCTTATACTAAGCATACATATCAACGTACCTGAATCGGATATACAACTCACATAGTTATTCCTTTCTCAGACTTGCCTGTTGAACCATTCAAAACTAAATAGGATGCTCAGAGTGCTCAGAATAGTCGTACAATGCCAACGTCCTAGACGTGATCTTACATGTAACCTGATATCGATGCCATTGTCCCAGACAGGGTCTTAAATGATCAATACGATGCCAATGTCCCAGACATGGTCTTACACGTAAATCTAATATCGATGTCAATGTCCCAGACATGGTCTTACACGAAATCTCAAATCAATACCAACGTCCCAGACGTGGTCTTACATGATACCACATAACGGACACCTATGCCATGACATATACAACCTTATCTACTCCTAGGTTCAAACGGGACGTCTCAGACATTGTCAACTTGTCGATATATATATACACTCGGATTTTACATACATTCCACTTTGATTGATATTCATAGCAATCCAAATTTCATATATGCACAAATACTCAATTCAAATACATTTATTTGTATATCGACTTACCTCGTACAGGAGGAACGGAAACGAACAACTATTCAACTATTTTTGATTTCCCACGATCTAAGTCCGTTTTCTTCGGTTCTTTATCTATACATATTCAAATTTGACCCATTATTCATCAATTCATTCAATTCAATCCAAAAACACATATTTAGGGTAATTTATAAATTAGCCCTCATATTTTCACATTTTGACATTTTAGTATCTATTTCACAAAATTACAAAATACACCAAATTTCATATTACCCATGTATATCTGAATTTTACTCATGCTCATATGAGTCCATACATTTCATCTATTTCATAATTTAGTCATTCAAAATACTATTTCCTCAATTAAGTCCAAAATACTCAAATTCATCAAAAACTTAAAGACAAACTATGTTAATCAAACACATATCTTTCATAATTCACCATGAAACTTCACAAAACTCATGTGTTTATCAATGGCACTTTTCAAAATCTTCATCAATTCACAAAATTCAAGCATGGGTTTTGAAGAACACGAAGCAATGATTACAAAAACGTAGAAATTATCAAAAATCGAACGAAACATACCTCAATCAAAGAATTTAATAGTCGAAATATACGCTTCATATTTCTTTTTCTTTTCTTTGATGTTTCGGTAATATGGATGATGATAGTAACTTATTTTTGAGCCTTTATTTTATGTAATTATAATTTAATTATTCATTTCCTATTTTACCCATTTATTAATCATATAAGACAAATAAACCATAAGGTTATTATGTCATTTAACCATCCACTAACCTTAACATTGGCTTAATTGCCTTATAAAGCCTCCACATTTATAAAGACATGACGAATAGGTATCTTTTCATAAAGCATGCAAATTTTGCATCTTTCACAATTAAACCTTTTTATCAAATTAAGCACTCAATCAGACAAATTAATTCACAAAATTTTGCACATGCTTAGACACATATCATAGACATAAAAATAATATTAACATATTATTCTAACTCGGATTTGTGGTCCCGAAACCACTATTCTGACTAGGGTCTAAACCGGACAGTTACAAGGGTGTTTGCGGAACTCATGCTAATGGTTTTACAATGGGCAGACAAATTATGATATTCAGATATTATTGGTCCGCCATGAAAGAAATTGTATCAGTTATGCCAAGAGATGTCATAAGTGCCAAATTTATAGAGAAAAAATTCATGTGCCTCATTCACCTCTTAATGTTATGGCTTCTCCATGACCTTTCTTTATGTGGGGCATAGATGTCATTGGGCCTGATCTTGCCAAAAACTTTCAATGGGCATCATTTCATCTTTGTGGTCATCAAATACTTTACTAAGTTTGTAGAAGCCACTTCTTACGCTAATGTCACGAAGTCGATAGTCAGCAAATTTTTGAAGAAAGAGATCATATGCCGTATGGGATGCCAGATAGGATTATTTCTGACAATACATTGACTTTGAACAACAGCATGATATCAGAAGTCTACAATCAGTTCAAGATCAAACACCACAACTCGTCACCATATTACCCAAAAATGAATGGTGCAATGGAGACAACCAATAAGAACATTAAGAAGATCGTGGGAAAAATGACAGAGACTTATAAAGATTGGCATGAGAAGTTACCATTTGCCCTCTATGCTTATCGAACGTCTGTTAGAATGCCTTTCTCATTGATTTATAGAATGGAAGTGATTTTACCCATTAAAGTAGAGATTTTCTCTCCGAGTTTTGTCAGAATTAAAGTTAGATGAAGCAGAATGGATCCAATCTCGATATGATCGTTAAACTTAATTGAAGAGAAGAGGTTGAAAGCTATCTGTCATGGTTAGATGTATCAAAAACGAATGATGCGAGCTTATGACAAAAAAGGTTCGCCCCAGAGGAATTCCATGAGGGAGACCTAGTATTGAAAAAGATATTACCCATACAAAAGGACTTCAGAGGGAAATGGATGCCGAATTGGGAAGGACCTTATATGTAAAGAAGACATTTTCTAGAGGAATGTTGATTCTAATCGAGATGGATAGAAAAAACCTGCCTAACCCAGTGAATTCAGATTCAGTCAAGAAATACTTCACCTAAGAAAAAAAAAAAGAGGCCAAAGTGAAAACCCGCAAAGGGCACCTTGAGACCAAAGGGGTTTTGAGTTGAAAACCCAAGAAAGGGCAACTCAGATTTAGATAAAAGATTGAACATGCGGTAGCCGCGTCCTCTCAGAAGAAGAAATATTGCATCTTAGGGCATCAACAAAGTACTCTAGATCTCCTAAACACGTATCAAGCTCAAAATGGTTCTCGAGAAGTTTGTGCAAAGAAGCTCATGTTGCGATATTTAGGGTACCTATTTTCACCTTACTCATTTTGTATTTTAGCAATGTTTTCTATTTGGATTAATCCATTCATTTCAAGCTTTTTTCTCAATAAATTTCAATCTTATCCATTGTTACAATCTTTTTCAAGTATTTTTACATTGAAATAACGATTAATAGATTAACAATATTCAAGTGAAAAGATTTCTGCATATTGCTCTGAAAGGTTTTCTAAATAGTACAAGGACCTGAAACAGAACCACTAGTTAGAACAAACCAAATCTAAGGGTTGGAAATATTTGGGAACGAATAGTGTAAATTGTGATTACTTCTTCAAATTTTCTGTCAAAGATACCATATTTGAACAAGAAGACAGGATAACACGTTAGTGATGGAACCTTGACAAACAAAGAGCCGTGCCAACCTAAGTACTAAAGGGGCCATTCTCAAAAGATGACATTCTGCATTCATATACATCTAGTTAGGAGCATTTGATTCATTTTGATCATAACATCCTAATCACTTGGCATATCAGTGAAACCACAAATCTTATACCCCTAAATTTGTAGTGGGTCAGATTGAAGTCACCATAGCAAATCTTATCTCCCTGAAGTTGCAGTGGAGCGATTGAAGTTACCATGGCGAATCTTATCTCCCTGAAGTTGTAGTGGAGCAATTTAAAGCTACAAAACTTATCTCCCTGAAGTTGTAGTGGAGCAGATTGAAGATAGCGAATCTTATTTCCCTGAAGTTGTAGTGGAACATATTAAAGCTAGAAGTTACATATCTAATCTCCCTGAAGTTTCAGTAGAGCAGACTAAAACGACAAATCCTATACCTCTGAAGTTATAGTGGGTCAGATTAAATCTACCATAGCGAGTCTTATTTTCTTTAAGTTGCAGTGAAATAGATTAAAGCTACAAGTCACAAATTTGATCTCCCTGAAGTTGCAGTGGAGTAGATTGAAGCTACAAATCTTATCTCCTTGAAGTTGCAGTGGAGCAGATTGAAGATAGTAAATCTTATCTCTCTGAAGTTGTAATGGAGCATATTGAATTGACAAATCCTATACCTCCGAAGTTGCTATGGATAAGAATGAAGAGCACTAAAAGGTTGAGATTCGGTAGGACCAGGTAAAATTCATCCTCCTTAAGGTCTTTGCTTCATTCCCGTTACACGACAATGAGCAAAGAGGGGCAACTGTAGAGGCCCAATTTAGCCTGGGCCTAAACAGAAACCAAAAATAATAAAAATAAAAATTTACAGACCCAATTACAAAGTCCAAAATACAACAGTCCATTTACAGAAAACAGCAAGCCGAAATTGACCAAAAAATAAAAAAACCTAAAGGCCCAGTATCCCAATGACCTAAACTGTTTTTTAAAAAAGTCAAAAACCCTAGGGTTTCTGCACGCTGCTGCCTCCACTTCGCCATGTTAGCACAAATGACGCCTAAGGTATGCCACCATGTCACCAAAACAACAGAAGAATGCCTCTTCCTATCGCCACCACTGTCACCTACAAAAGAGCGAAACATAAGGACATAAACGATGTAGAAATAGGAAAAGAAGAACAATAGAAAAATAGTGAAAAATAATAGTGTATAATCGACTATAAAAGCCATCAATATCATGTAATTTTTTTTACGAAAAAAGAAGAAAAAAGCAATAAAAAAAACAGAACAAAAATTTCAAAGGTGATTCTCTTCATTTAGGCATAAAACATAAAATCAAAATGAAAAACTCACCGAGTCGTTTCGGGTTCCACTGCCGCGAGTGGCTCATCCACCATCCCCGATGATGGACTTCTCTTTTCGGTGAGACAGCAGGGAAATTGAAGGGACTTCTCATATTTTCTTATTTTTTCATCGAGTTTCGAGGAACATCGGCTCCAGATCTAGGCTCTGGGAGCCGAAAGGCCAAAAAAGGGGACTTTTTGCATTTTTCGACCACCAAAAATGGTGGAGCCTGTTGTGGGACTTGCCAGGCCTCAAAGGCCGGACTAAAAAAAAAGATGGTTTTCAATTTTTTTTTTTAAAACAGTAGGCAGAATGTTTTTTAACAGAATTTTTTATTTATATGGTTGGGTTAAACAACGCCGTTTTGGTCGACATTCATAAGCCCCAAAACGACGCTATTTTGGAGACCAACCCAAGATCCGACCCGTCTATTCCCCTAGGATCCATATGTTTTCGCATGGATGGGATAATTTCTATTCTGGTCATTTTGCTTTTCCTGTTCTTTTTAATCTGACCATATTTCATTTTGCAGTTTTTTATTTTTATCCTTTTATTTCATCCTTGTGCAAATTAGTCCCCAGGCTTACTGTTGACTCTACAGGGGAAGGACACGTATGTTGGGGATGGGGGAATTATTCGCTGCGTTCCTATACTTTTTGTTTCATTTCAATTTAGGGCCCGTTTGTTATTCTACTTTTGATGAGCTTTTGTTCAAAAAAGTGCTTTTGCTGTAGAAGCAATAAAGAACAAACAACTTCTTGGCTAATATTTCTGGCTTAAGAAAAGTGCTTTTGCACAAATCGAGATGGAGAAATTTTTGGCACTTGGTAGTTCAGGATTCTTAGAATTGTCTTTGTTGATGAAACAATGTTTAACAAGATATATGGTTTCTTTGTTATTATATTCGCTATACCTTATTTACCCAGCAAACATATATGGTTTCTTCTTCAAGTACATCTACTCCTTCATTTTGCATTAGTCATTTAATTCTTTCTTCCATGTTTTACTTTCAAAGTTATCAAGCAAAATTTGGGGAAGATAAACGAGATTTTTCATGGAGTTATAGAGCTTTTTGGTCTTAAATTTACAGGAGAAAATAGAAATATAGGAAAAAGTAGTTTTATTGGATTGGTTGTTTGAATCAGGTAAAGATATTGTATGTAACTGTATTGAATCTGTCGAGGGTGTGTGGATTAGCAGCTAGGGGATTGTTTGGTATGATGTTTTGAAGTTGATGCATGTGATGTTTGTTTGTTTATTGTCGCTTTTAATCTTTTATGCTTGCCTATTACATTTTTGCATAAGAAATAGATGGTGGGTACTCACATTGCTTATTCTCGCAGATAGCCATCTGCGCCATTTGGAGGAACTTCGGATGAGCTAATTGCAATAGTGTAAGTTCTTTTCCATCATTGATGTGAATGGTTATGTTATATTGTTCTAGTACTTGCATGGTAATTTTTTCTTGAGCAATTTGAATTGTTTACAAGAAACCGATATTAAGATAAATGACTATGGATAGCTTGAAGCTATGGTGGGGATGTCCTTCCCAAGCTGGTTAATGAGTATTTTCTTAAAAATAAAATAGCGATTTTCAATCAAATCAACTCAAGTAAAAAAATGGCATTATAGGATCACTTCATTGATCAAATGTAACACCTTCGATTTAGTCAAAACTTCTAGACGAGTCATAAGTGTTACATAGCAGAAAAACTAATATGTCGAAACACAAATAATACTGATGTTATTTTACACTTTCTGTAGTATTTATGTTCAAAAAGTTACCTTTAGCAAAATACCAATATAGAAGAAAATATAGAGAAAAAGAAGAATTTGATATCTTCATTCATGCTTTTTCTTGTACAATCATGCATACTACATATATCGTGTGCCATTAAATCGACATCTTGTGAAAGATTATCAAACATTTCTCAATGTTGTTTCTTGAAACTCTATCGTGATCATGATATAGAAGAAAAACCAGTGATATGGAAATATAGGAAAAAGTAGTTTTATTGGATGGAAATATTTCATCCTGCATGAAATTTAATTAAAATATTATGTTTGTATTATGATCAAAATCAATGTGTGTCACTTTATGATCCCTTGATGAGCTCATTTTTGGTTGTGAGAATTTTGGTATTTTATATAGCATCTGCTGGGATGGTGTCTAAAATAATAATGCGATCCTTTGTTGAGTGGGGGTGAAACGAATATAAATATTTTGATACACATGTTAACAAATATACGTATGTGACATTTGATTTTCTTGATTGCTTGGTTGAAACGAATCTGTTTGTATACACAATAGATAAGTACTTCGGCGATTGAAGTTAGTGGTGAAAAAGTTAAAGCAATGTGGGATAAGAAATTGACAGAAATATTTTGTGATATTTGTATTAAAGAGATATTGAAAGGCAATAGGCCTAGTACTTATTTCACAAAAGATGGATGGTTGAAAATAATGACCAACTTTGAGAAAGAAATGGGCAAGGTTTTTTCACAAAGACAACTTAAAAATAGGTGGGACGCCCTAAAAAAAGAATGGAAAGCTTGGAAAAACTTTAAGGCGAAGATACTGGTCTACGGTGGAATCTTATAAAAAGAACCATTAATACATCGGATGATTGGTGGGAGAGTAGGCTAAAGGTACATTAATAATTCTGAATATTTTTGTTTTTCTTTTCTTTTCAATGAGGTTATTGATAATTACTGTTATCAAACTATCATTTTATATGTAGGTTGTGCCTAAAGCTCAAAAATTTAAAACATCAGACATTGATCCTGAATTCAAAGGGAAGTTGGACCAAATGTTCATGGGGATAGTTGCAACAGGTGATAAAGCATGGGCACCTTCTTCTGGTACACTCCGAACTGATTTTTTTGAGGATGTTAACAATGAAATACCTGAAGAGAGTGAAGAAGAGAATGTGAGAAACGATGTTCGCATTTTAAATGATGTTTACATTTCGAATGATGTTCACATTTCAAATGATGTTCAAATTGATGGAAATGGGCAAAAAAGAAAAAACCCTGAGATATCAAGTTCACGTTTTAAACCTTGAAGAAAGAAATCCTCAAAGCAAATTGGAGGGGCTGCAAGATTGTCCAATCAAATAGAAAAATTATGCAATACAGCTGACAATATGAGTCAAGCCACAGCTAATTTGACTCCTGTTATGGATCCATATGGTATTCGTAGCGATCAAAGTGCTCGACAAAGCATGTCGGAAGAAGTTCCAAAAGCTAGTCCGCTATACTTTTTCGCACTTAGATTATTGCTCAATAAGGACAAGCGAATTATGTTTTTATCAATTAATCCCAAGATTAGAGGTTTGTGGCTTAAGACGGAAATGGAGGATAGTTGAAAATTTTTCGATCTTCTATTGTTTAGAGATATCTATTATGTGACTAAAAAAAAAGCTAAACTAGTTTTATCAATAGTTATTTATGTTTGCTTTTGGATATTGAATGTTTTACCAATGGTCGTTTATGTTTGATTTTGGATATTTAATTTATGTTCTACTTATTTATGTGTAATCTACTTTTATTAATAGTTGTTTATATTTGGTCTTTGGATATTGAATTTATGTTCTACTTATTTATACTAAATTAGTTTTATCAATAGTTGTTTATATATGATTTTGGATGTTCAATTTTTTTCACGGTGATGAGTATAGTTAAGAATTACAACGGTGATGAAAGTGATAATGAACGGGAAAAGAAAGATATTTTACAACGTGTGGAATGTTTTAACCGATTATTTGTTGTTGCATCTTCTTCCGTGCAATTATATCACAAGAAGTATATATTGAAGCAACTATGCATGAATTCAAAACAGTCAGGTGAGACATGGATCCGAGAGATCCTTGACGGTCACGAATCACGTTGTATGATTAATTTTAGGATATCTAAAATGGTATTCACAAGTTTGTTGAGAGTTTTGGAGACAAGATACAACTTGCAAACTTCAAGAAACATATCTTCTACTGAAATGTTGGGAATTTTTGTATACATCTTGGGCACCTGTGCAAAAGTTTCCCAATGTCGAGAAAGATTTCAAAGGTCCGGATCAACAATAAGTTGATACTTTGCAATTGTGCTTGAGAAAGTTTCAAGGATGGCCACCGATCTAATTGCACCAAGATCCTTTTTTAGCTCAATACCAACAAATACGTAATGATTATAGATATATGCCGCATTTTAAGGTTAAAATTTAATTTTATCTTATTATATTTTTAATATTTTTGGTCGACTAAAAATATGCACGAGACTAATATGATTATTTGTTCAGGATTGCATAGGTGCAATTGATGGTACTCATATTGCCGCTATTCTTCCACCAAATGAACAAATTCCCTACATTGGAAGAAAAGGTATCCCTATTCAAAATATTATGGCAGTATATGATTTTAATATGTGTTTCACCTTTGTCATGGCTGGATGGGAAGGATCGGCACATGACATTAGAATATTTCTTGATGCAATTCGAGATCCAAAATACAAATTTCCGCACCCACCAAATGGTTAGATATTTTATTTATATGTGATTTTTAAAAAAATAAAGTATAAGCTCTTTAATTGATAATTTTTATTATAAAATCATTGAACTAATTGTTTGTTATATTATGACATGTAGGAAAATATTATCTTGTTGATTCTGGATATCCTCAAATGAAAGGTTATCTTGGACCATATAGAGGTCAGCGATATCATTTACCTAACTTTCATAGAGGTAAACCAGTATCTGGTAAAGAAGAGATATTCAATTATTCACATTCATCATTACGTAGTGTGATTGAACGAAATTTTGGTGTTTTGAAAAAAAATGGGCCGTTTTAAAGGATATGCCAAGTTATAGTTTTGAAAAGCAAACGATGATCGTTGTTGCTACAATGACGATACACAATTTTATCCGAAAACATGTCGATCGAAATGATGTAGATTTTATGAAATACGAAGATATTAACGGGCATATGAGAATACTATTGATTCGAAAATGCATGGTCGAGAAAGTGATGATGATGACGATTTACGGCGACGATGGTGGTGATGATGACGATGAATCAAGCAATTTAAGTGGTTCGAAATGGAATTAACAAGAGATGCTATAGCTTCTAGTTTAATGAATTCACTTTAAATTATAAATGCTATTGTAAAATTTTTGTATTTATATTTGGTATATAAATATTATCCCTTTTGAAACTTTAATCCAAATACATGTAATATTTTAATTTGATACGATTATGTTTTCTATGCTATGTTAATATCTAATATGAGTTTTACAAATGCGTTAAAAGCATTAAAATAAAAAAATACTTTTTAAAATAATACAATTGTGCCAATATCTAATTACAAATATTTAATTATTATATTTAAGTATTTAAATATAGTTTATATATTCTAATTAAATTTAATTAATAATTAATATTAATTACTTAAAAATATTTAAAATTAATATTATTTATTAAAATATTAACAATAAATTATAATAAATTATTTTTTATATTTTTTTGCTAAAATATCATAATATTAACTAATTTGAACATTATTTAAATACATATTTATTACTTTATAATATCATGTCTAAAATAGACATTTTACTTTTCAAAAGCACTTTTTGACAGCAATACCAAACACTTAAATTTTTCAAAAGCACTTCTCAAAAATATTACCAAACTGGCCCTTAGTCATTTACATTCTGCTTTTGTTTTTTATTTATACCTTAAGTTCCATCGTGTTTTCAATTTAGTCCCCTTTAGTCGTTGACAATGACATCATATGTGACATGAGTGTAGTTGTTGGGATAATTTCACTCTAAATCCTTGCATTTTATATTTTATTTTTAATTTAATCCTTCATTTTAGGATTCTTCATAATTTAATCTTTAAAATTTGTCATAAATTTTAGTTTAGTCCTTTATTCATTTAACTTTAACCTTTTACAAATTATTTATTTATTACTTTTTTTTTACATATTTTAAGTTACCTTATTATGATGTGATTATTAATCTTATTATTATTATTATAATTGCATTATTATTATAGTATTCATTTATTTACCTATTATTATCATTCTACCCACGACCATTTTAAATTATTTCATTATCGCTATGTCATACATTAGGTTTAAGCATTTATCTATTTGTGTATTATGCTGAATAAGTTAAACGCACATCATTTTAAATATTATATTCGTTTTTTGCGATGCATAAAAAGAAAAATTTTTAAATTGAGGCAATGTTCATTTATTTTGAAATTAGAAGAGTCATGTTCCTAACTTACGGAATATGACTTCATTCTAAAACCGTAATAGTTGAATATCTATTTCAAAAATAAAAAACAAAATTTAAGTACCAATCAAATGACGTTTATTCCTAATTTCAAGAGTTTAAGGCATTGTGTCATAACTTACGGGACATGATTCTTCATTCTCGATTAACTTGAAATAAATGCTTTTCGTGAAAATTAATCCAGTTAAGTAATGCCTTAATAGAAAAAGAGATCATGTTTTAAACTCTTCAAATTTTCAATTCTAGACACTAAGACATCAAGTAATCAACTAGATACCAATTTTAGATGTCACGAGATTGCTAATCCTTCTTCGTGTGTTACTGACTCACGAACCCATTTATTAGATTTTGTAAACCAAAAATCATGGTTTTAATAAATCAAACCTTTTATTAAAAAGATCAAATTGTGAGGTGATCCGATAACACTTCATAAAAAGAATTGGTGACGAACGACTCTCATTTTTGTTTTTAAAATATAGGTCGATTTCAAAAAAGGTTTCAACAATATATACAAAATAAAATAAGTGATTAATTTTAACATAGGAATGAAAAGAAAGATAATTAACCCTAAGGGGAATAAATAGCCACATTTCGATAACAATAAGCCAATTGAAGCATGAGAAGTTTTGCATTCAAATTTATTGATTCTAAGTTTAGTGGCATGAATCAAAGTAGAACATTGCATTTTTGGACTATCTTCAAATGTAAACCCGTTAATCTCTATAGATTCTTGGAGCATGCTATGATAAAACCCTAAAAACAAAACCAAGAGAAGGCTCATGCAATAAAAGTAATTATCGTTTTATGTTGACAATTTTTCTGCCATATCATCTATCTTTATATAACACATCTTTAGAATCTCAAGAACTCGAAGTTCAAGCACTTATAACGTTGATTTCCAAGGTTGACAGGCCTGTTACAAGAAAGCAAAGAACATATATATGTATGTGTGTGTTTATCAGTAACTACCTTTTCCTTATGTTTGCAAGAAAGTTTCACCACTTATCTCCCTGGTCACTGATGGTGACAATTCCTTTTGCATTCCCATGCAGAAGGTTTGTTTGGGGCTATGATTTTCCCATCAATCTGCAGCACAATTTATATGCAAAGTTTTCACAAAACTAATTAAAAACAGCTTCTAAATCATACAAAAGACATCATTGTTAAAGACATCATTGTTATTTATCCTTTGTTTCATACAATACTATTGCTAAATATTTAATTGAATTTAGGACGGAAGAGAAATGTAGAATTACATGGAAACTAATATCATTGAGTTTAAAGTAAAGGCTTGCAGTAGAGAAGTCATTCCTTGAGGTACAATAACAGTTGGTGACGAAGCTGAAGAATCACAAGCAAACATAAACCCTTAAATGTTATTCATATTATACACACTTAAATAGGTTGGTTTCTAAAAGCTTCTAACACGCCATAAAACAAAACATATCAGTAGGCACACAACACCAGTCCTAACCAAGGTCTGCTTCAAACATCACAAAATTAGAAGCATACAGAGCAAACACAATCAACCTTAAAACGAAAAAAAAAACGAAAACCTTAGAATCATCATTCAGTCCAACCTCCGATAGTTCCAAAGTTAATGGCATCAGATCTATTGTCGCCATACCCATCAATCTTCCACTGATAATAAGATTCAGTCAATACAGTGTATTGAATCAAATCACTATTTTCCGCCACTAATGATAAAAATCCACCCCCCCAATAATTGAAATAGCACTAATAAAATCAACAGTAAAAAAAAATAAAGAGAGAGGCAAAGATAATAAAGAAGCACGCAGCAGACGGTCCGTGTATTTCCGTCAGAATCTGGTCATCGCCGTCGGCCTCATATCGGTACCTTTTGTTTTTCACGATATCACAATAATAGAACTCTATCATTAATCGATAGTTTCATCCATGTTTTATTGTGATATCTGTGAAAAAAATAAGGTAAGAAAATGATTTCCTTGTTCAATCTTGTTTGATTCAAACTCCACCTTCGCCCTCACCATCACCCTTGCCTTTTTGCACAGTCGGCCATACCCTCTGATGCCCTAATTTTTCCTCTAAAGAATTTATAGGATCTCGAGCCCAGATCCACATGCCTTTATCTATTACTGTCCAATCTAGTAAATAAATAAGCTTAATAACTGAGATTAAATAAATGGTTCAAAATTTGTCATAGGTCCTTACACTGTTTATAAAATTAAAATTTAATCTCTATACTTTAATTTTTAACAATTTAATCTTTTACTTTTAAATTTCAAAATTCATATTCAATTGTTAACACTAATAACTTTTTGGTATGACATTTTGAAATAAAAGATACTCACTTGGCAACAATGCAATTAAAATTTTCTTCAAACAATAATGGATTAAAAATTATGATTTATTATTCTATACATTGGACTAAAAGAACTACACAAACGAATCTAAAATGATGTTATTTTTATTTAATACGTAATAAAATATTTTGGAAATAATTTTAAAAATAAGAAAGGAATTTTAAATAATGGGTTTTTATTAAAAAAATTAAAAAAATAAACTCTGCTGATTCAAGCAAGCAACTTGTAGCATCTTCTAGGAGCCCTTGTACCACAATTGATGTTTTTGACCTAAATCCTTTAAGGGATGGTGGCTTGCGAGTTGTTATGCCCAAATCTACAGATGTTGATTCAACTTGCAAGTTGCGAGGCTAACAAGGAAGGCGTATACTTGTGCTATCTCCTCGACACTGGACAGGCCTCAAGGGTCTTGAAATTGGACCGAAATAACTTGGAGCATTTTCTGCAACACTATTGTGGAGTTAATTGGCAACAAAGAGTACAAAATGCAGATTGGAGATTGCGTCCTCTTCCTGATGAAATGCTCAGATATGCTAGAGAAGACGCATATTATTTGTTCTATATTTATGATTAATGAGAATCAAACTGCTATTGATGCTCAAGGAACCCGTACATTTTGATGCTCCTTTGGTAGAGGTCTATAAGGGAAGTTCTGCTATATATATGCAACTGTCCAAGAAAGAGCTACTGATGGAGAATTCATATCTCCATATATATGGGCGCAGGGAGCTGGTTTCAATACTGAGCAGCTAGTTAGCACTTGTTGATGCGCTTTGTGAATGGCGTGACATTATTGCCAAGCAGATACCTGTAAACAAGAAAGCAGGGGACGAGGTATTCTTTTGTTCTACTGACAAACAAGGTAAGATTGAGGCTATTGTTATTGTCACTGATGTGCACACCGTCTTCAGAAAAGTTGCTCAGCTTGTTGACAATGCCAACAATGTAGGGCGCTTCTAACAGGTGTTGGCAGCCATTGAAAACTTTTGTATATGCTTAGTTGGGTTGGGAATCAAGATGCTATTGTTGTCTGTGTTGTTGGAATGCTAGGTGATCCAAAAGAGGCCAGAGCAGATTGAGGACTTGGCTCTCTTGCTGTGGTTAGACAAACTGTGCAAGAAAAAAGCAAGGTTGCTCAAGGAGAAGCATGGGAGTTTGTGGATATACTCTCTTTGGCCGATCCTTCAAGGCTTTTAGTGCAGAGACAATTCATCGGGCATATACAATAGCTTCCCATATCCCGAGTAGAGAGACTCAGTCGAAGTCTCCACATCGGTACAAAATCTCATCAAGGATCATCCAGAGGGCCCTCTATTCAACGTCTTCGTCTTAGAGACCCTGAAAAATTGCCATTCACTTTTCTTCCAAAATGTTATCTCGCCTTAGGGTAGCCACGAACTCTTTCAACGAAGAATAGTTCTCGGAGAATACTCGATAATAGATCTTTTCTACCTTTCAAAAGTGGCTATGAAACCATGCTAACAAAATTTGTGCACACCCAATAAATATTCTTTCACCCGCTCTTCTGCATGCATTTAAAGATATAAAAATTTCAGCCAAAATTGTCAGGACGGGCGTGACCCTTTTGTCAAGTCAGTCAAATAAATCTGAAACTACCTCATCTATGTGCCCTAGTGCTTTAGGGAAGATGACCAACCCATAAATACTCAAGGCGAATACGTCGACTCTTTTCTTTGTATCCGGATGTGCCAAGATCAAATCCCGCAAACTTTTTCAATGGATGCATTTACTATCTCCCTTCTGTTTAATCTAGGCCGCGACCTATTGCTCACTCATCCCCGTTATACTCATTAGCTTTTTTAAGAAAGTCGAGACGCTGACAGTTCTAGAATAAGCTTTGTAGGCTTGGATCCTTGGACAGCGGAGTGGAGTTGTGTACTCTTCTACGGTGGGCACCAAATCTACCTTTCCAAAATTAAAGCAGCTATAAATGGGATTCCAATATTGGGCCAGAGCTCGGAACAAGTGCTTATCCACTTTCACATTGAGTAAATAAGGCAAATCACCATAATTACAATAGAATAACTGCTTGGTTTCGTCATCCCATTGGTCCCATACCTCCTTAAACTCTTGGAGATTATTCTGAGTCACACTGATGCAAGTGAAATCCCATAATTCTAACACGTACCCCTCCGCCAGGCTGTCACCCTTCTCTTATTGTATCTTCTCGAACCATATTCGGACGGCCGCATTGTCTTCTACTTTATCAAGAAATCTCTTTTCCATGATAAGCTCTCTATTTAGCAACTGAATGTGAATCAACACCCTTTTTTATGATGAAAATGCAATGCAATCACAACCAAAACAAAACGAAACAAGTTAGTACATTTCATACAAAGCTAGAATTCAAAGCAAGAAATAATAAATAGAACACCTATTCAGGTGACTACTAAAGGTTTGGTATGGCGCTACCTAGGGTAGTTTCTTAGGGATTATTATATGCGGTTCGGTTCTAAAGTAAGGGTACTTGAACCAGCAGATTCCTCGATCTTCACCTATTATAGGCTCATACGGACCAAGTTTGGTTCAGGGGAATATATTTTCCTATGGCTATATGGAGATGAAGATCTCACGAAGACATAGGTACAGATGTATCCCGAAAGCGATCCACTATCCTATATGGAGGTGAAGACCTCATGAAGGAATAGTTTCTCACTCCCACTTAAAAAAGGCAAAATCGAACGATTATGCAATGCAATATGCGGAAATATACCAAAAGACTCGAACCAATAAAACAAACATGTCATTATATAACAAAATGATGAAGACTTGATTTACCACAAAAATGAAGGATTGAAATGCAATGAACGGATCTTTAATTTGAACCAAATTATCAACTTTCGACAAAAAGACTAAAAAGTAATCAACTCGCCGCTTGACTCTCTTATTTTATCCTCGCAGAGTCGTCAAGTCGTCAAAACCTTTTGAAATCGACTTATATTTTGAAAATGAAAATGGGAGTTGCCACCAATCCTTTTTATAAGGTGTGATCGGATCACTTTGTAATTTGATCGTTTTAATAAAAGGTTTGATTTACTAAAACTATGATTTTGGTCTACAAAATCCAAGAAATGGGTTCGGAGTCGATTACATACGAAGAAGGATTAGCACCCTTGTGACGCCCAAAATTGGTACCTAGTTAATTACTTGATGTCTTAGTGTCGAGAATTAAAAATTTGAAGAGAGTTTAAAACACAATCCCTTTTTGTATTAAGGTATTACTTAACTAGATTAATTTTCACGAAAAGGGCTTATTTCAAGTTAATCGAGAATGAAGGATCATGTCCCGTAAGTTAGGACATAATACCTTAAACCCTCTAAATCAAGAATAAACACCATTTTATTGTTACTTAAATCTTGTTTTTTATTTTTGAAATAGATATTCGACTATTATGGTTTTAGAAAGAAGCCATATTCCGTAAGTTAGGAACACAACTATTCTAATTCCAAAAATAATGAACATTGCATCGATTTAAAATTTTTCCTTTTTTATACATTGCACAAAAACGAATGTAACATTTAAAATGATGTGCGTTAACTTATTCAGGCATAATACACAAATGGATAAAATGCTTAAACCTAATGTATGACATAGCGATAATTAAATAATTTAAAATGGCTATATGGGTAGAATGATAAATAATAGGTAAATAAAGGAATACTATAATAATAATGCAATTATAATAATAGTAATATTATTAATAACCACATCATAATAATAATAAAATAAATAAGGTAACTTAAAATAAAAAAATAAAATGAAATATGCTTAATGACGAGTGTAAATATAAATAGTGTGAGAATAATAGAACAAATGATATAATAGCCAAAAAAGATAAAAAAATAAAATAACAACAATAATAATAAATGAGCTAAAATGTACAAATAAAAATGTAAACAACTTTATTTTTAAATATGTAAAAAATAAATAAGTAATAAATAAATAAATAAATTGTAAAAGGTTGAAGTTAAATGAATAAATGACTAAATTAAAATTTATGACGAAATTTAAAGATTAAATTATGAAGAATCCTAAAATGAAGGATTAAATTAAAATAAAATATAAAATGCAAGGATTTAGAGTGAAATTATCCCAACAAGTACACCCATGTCACATCTGACGTCATTGTCAATGACTAAATGGGATTAAATTGAAAACATGATGAAACTTAAGGTATAAATAAAAAACAAAAGCAGAATGTTAATGACTAAATTGAAATGAAACAAAATTATAGGGATGCAGAAAAGAATTCCCCATCCACAAAACACGTGTCCTTCCCTTGGAGAGTCAACAGTAAGCCCAAGGACTAATTTGCACAAGGGCGAAATAAAAGGATAAAAATAAAAAAACTACAAAAAGAAATAGGATCAGATTAAAAATAACAGAAAAGCAGAAGGACCGGAATAGATATTATCTCATCCATGAGAGAACACGCCGATCCTAGGGGAATAGACGGGTCGGATTTCGGGTTGGTTTCCAAAACGACGTCGTTTTGGAGCAAATGAACGCCAACCAAAACGGTGTCGTTTTACCCAGCCTATATAAACAAAAAATTCTATTAAAAAACATTTTGCCTACTGTTATAAATTTTTTTTTTTAAATCCATCTTTTTTTCTCTCAATTTTTTCAGTCCGGCCTTTGAGGTCTGGCAAGTCCCACAACGGCCACCGGTCACCGGCGACAAGCTCCGCCGTTCCCGGTGGCCGGAAAACACATAAAGTCCCCCTTCTTTTAGCCTTTCAGCTCCCAGAGCCCAAATCTGGGGTCGGTGTTTTACGAAGCTCGACGAAAAATAGAAAAATCCGAGAAGTCCCTTCGGTTTCTCCATCGTTTCACCGAAGGGAGTCGTCCATCATCGGGGATGGTGTCCTCATCCACTCGCGGCAGTGGAACCCGAAACGACTTGGTGAGTTTTTTATTTTTATTTTATGGTTTATGCCTTTTTTTTCCTAAAAAATAACAGATAAAAAAAATGAAGAGAATCACCTTTGAAATTTTTGTTCTGTCTTTTTTTTTTATTGCTTTTTCTTTTTCATAAAAAATTTTCATGCTGTTGATGGCTTTTATAGCCGATTATACACTGTTGTTTTTCACTGTTTTCTACTATTCTTATTTTCCTATTTCTACGCCGTTTTGTCCTTGTGTTTCACTCTTTTGCAGGTGACGGTGGTGGCGATGGGAAGAGGCGCTCTACTGCTGTTTTGGCGACATGGTGGCAGACCTCAGGCGTCGTTCGTGCTGAAATGGCGAAGCAGAGGCTGCAGTGTACAGAAACCCCAGGGTTTCTGCCTTTTCGAAAAAACAATTTAGGTCATTGGGCTACTGGGTCTTTAAGTTTTTTTATTTTTGGGCCATTTGAGCTTGATGTTTTCTGTAAATGGACTGTTGTATTTTAGACTTTATAATTGGGTTTGTAAATTTTATTTTATTATATTTTGTTTTTGTTTGTGCCTGTTGCCAACATCAATTAATTACTATATATCTTTTGCAGACATCTGTGAAGATCAGTAGTATAGCTTATCAAGATATCAATGGAGAACATCTTATAGTGAAATAGCAGTACAGTTATATCCATACTGTTTGGTGCGAAAGGAATGAGAAGCCTTTTTGGGAAGACTCCTACCATGGCAGATACACTGGTTTTGAAGATTAAAGAAACAGTTAAGATTAGACTGATGGGTAAATGTGTTAATATGAGGGATACTGTATTTTGAATCATTGTGGTTAGGTTGAATTTGTATAGCATTTGACTTTGTTTTGTTGTTCTTTTGTAGCAACTTTTGCTGTTTCTTGGGTAATAAAATAACAAAGTTTTCATTTTTTTTGGATGAGAAATCTTCTCTTTAACTCCAATATGAGATTTTCGAAGTTCTGTTTTGAAGGATCCTTTCGATGAATTTATACACTTGACAATGACATATCATCACTCTTCCATGAATTTGCACACGCATATATTAAAAAATAATGCAAAGAAGTTTCCCAATTCCTGCCTGGTTCCTAGAAACTCCAAACAGACTTGCCCCCCCCCCCCCTCCCCCCAAAAAAAAACCCTTTTTCTGTTCCTCGGTCAACTTCCAGGTATTTTCTCTTCAGTTTCTTAGATTTTGCCCGCGAACCAATCACTTCATCATAAGCATACACACACACACATATATATGTAGCATTTTTTGCGTATAGTTTCCACCATAATCTCAAAACTCATATAACTTTTTCGATTCAAAAACAATGAAGGCAATCGGTGATGAAAACCAAACCACAAATCTGCCACCAACCAATCCAGAAATCCCCATAAATCTAACAGCCATAGCTGACTATTATCTGACATTCAACTTCATCTCCACAATGTACCAGGCCTACACCCATGGTGACTTTCCCATGATGGGTTTCGTAGTTATGGTTTACTTTGGTTATTTGGGTCTCATGTATTGCATAAACCAACTCCGAGCTTTACCTCCAACCCACACTTCTCCAAAGAAAGATTTCTTGAAATCTATCATTTGGGTTTTAGCCACTGTTATCTTAGTCGGCTTTGCTCTTCAATTCTCCACCTTTGTTCACCCTCTTGTAGCTGTTTTTGTGTTTGCTGCTGCAGTTTCTACCAGCTATTTCCTCTTCTTCTTATATTTCGTCCATGATTGCGATCCCCATCAATCTGCTAACTCTTGCTGCATATTTAGAATCAAAGTGTCTAGGGGATGTTGTGCCAATTATAAAGTGATCGTCAATGGCAGCAAAATTACAAGGGATGTTGTTCCAGGTCCAGAAAATGTGTAATCCCTGGAAGAGCTCTAGATTTAAGAGTTAATAAAACAGGGCTTGTGGTGAGAGTGATCTAAGTTTATTTTTTTTATTTCTTTATTCATAGGTAAAGCTTGTTGTTCCTTGTTATCACTCAATCAAGTCAAAAGCTTTAAAAGCTGATGGAAATTCTTTGGTAAAGCTAAACCATATCAATCAATTTAATGAACAAGAAAGATGTTTCTTAAGAAAAAAACAAGTAAATGACAATTTGAATATTGAATACCATATCGAAATAAGTAGCAAACTCAAGAATTGAAGACCAATCTTTGATTATTTTCCTACTAAACAAAAACAACAAAGGTGAGGGTGATTTTGGAACTATATCCATTTACTATCTCCGTCAGGACCCAACAATGGAATGCAAAGCAAAGGTGTTATAAATGATTTTTTTTTTTTTTTTTTTGGTGGCAGAAAAAAAAAGCTCGGGTTTTCTTCTACTGATCATTGTTTATGCTTTCTAAGCACAGTGTACAAACAGAAAATCTTCAAATGGGTAGTTAATTAAAAGTGCGTGTGAATGTGATAAGCAGTGGAGGTGTGTTCATAGAAACTGATGGGCAAAAACAGTCCTTAGGAATCCATTTGTCTGTACTTCACTTTAAAACTTTATCACCAATACAAATGGGAATAGAAATATATGTTTTAAAAGCTGGGGGAAACAGAGTCTCACTCAACTTTTTGAAGAGAATATTCTCATCGCCCTGAGCAGGGGCTGCAAGCTTGCTTGAAATAAAAAAGATTGACAAATTGTGGAGATGCGGGGTATCGATCCCCGTACCTCTCGCATGCTAAGCGAGCGCTCTACCATCTGAGCTACATCCCCATGGTGATATCGAATCTCATTCTTGATATCTATTACTAAAAAGTTTGGCACAAGTTTATGGAAATCACTTTTATCCCGGTATAATCTAAACTTCCATAATAACAAATATTCATCTAATTTTCAAAAAAATTATTTTAAACATAAAAAGTTAGCAAAATGGCATACACATTACAAAATTTATTCATTTTGATTACTCCGTTAAAATTGCAAGCGGAAATTTTACATAAAATTCTAACTAATTTTTGTTATTTTTTCCAGTTGAATATTAATATCCACCTCATGCATTCAAATATGTAAAGCTAAAATAAAAAGAATGAAAGAAAGTGTTAATGGCAATGGATGGATATGTAGAGAATAGAAAGCGGAGTCCTGAATTATTTCGATTTTTAATGAGACGGTGTTAAAGGAATTGCTAGGTTGAAAACAAAGGAAAATAATTTATTTGAATGTAAAATAATGAGGTGGATATTAAAATCCAATGAGAAAAATGGCAAAAATAAATAATTGAAATGTTACGTCAGATTTATGTTTGCAATTTTAATCGGAGTAACCAAAATGAACAAATTTTGTAAATATTTTGTAGTGTTTAAAATGAAATTTTTGAAAGTTGAGTGACTATCTGTAATTTATTTTATATTATATTATGTGAAAGAATTTAAGTAAAAATACCTCTCCAGCCCTCTTAATTTTGAAATTGAGCATTTGGTCCTTTAAAAAAATGGAACAATTTAACCCTATAAATTATTAAAAGTGAGCAATTAAGGAGAATTAATCACGGTGTTAATATCTTCTATAAATTATATGTAATTTTGATTGGTATAACAATAAATTTAGCTCTCTGTGTTTACATGTTTTGTCAATTTTGTCTTAATTCTAAAAAATTCAACAAATTTAGTATGCAGCATTTGGGGTTTTTTTACTAAAATAAATTTTAAAAAAATTATATATTGAAATAGGTTGTCAGTTTGACTATTTACGAAAATGGTATGTTTTTTTTAGTCGCACCTATCTAATAGATGCAACTCTTTTTTTTTATATTAAATATGTTTTTTTGTTTTTTAAATAAAATATTATTATTTTATTTTTATTAAAAATATTTAAATTTATATACAGATAAAAATACGGTCAACGGGTCAAAATAGGATAAAAAGTACCCGAAACAGGTCACGCCTGTCATATAGGCGCGACTACTGGTCCCACACAACTCCCCTTTCGCCCCTCTGCTGTCATTTTTTGTTATTAATTGTTATTTATAAATTATTTAAGTTTAGTGTTTATGTTTTTGGGTTAATATCTTGTCTGAATGTATTTTTTTTGTTTTTTATAATTATTTTAAAATTAATTTTTAGTAATTTAGGATTATGTTATAAATTATTATGTTTGTAATTATGTTAAAATTAATTTATTAGTAATTTAGGATTATGTTATACATTATTGTGTTTAGTTTAGTATGTGGTAATTTTTAGTAATGTAAAATTATTTTGTTAGTAATTTATTAAAAATTGTTGTGTTTTGTGAGTTTTTAGTAATGTAAATTTTTTTAAAAATAATTTTATATTTATTTTGTTAGTAGTTTATGATTAGGTTATAAATTATTAGTGTTTTGTGTTTCTTTTATAGTTATTTATTTTGTTAATAATTTATGGGATTAGGTTACAAATTGTTAGTGTTTAGTATAGGGTTTTGTGATTCTTTAGTAATGTAATTTAAAAAAAATAATTATGTAGTTATTTTGTTAGTAATTTATGATTAGGTTATATAAATTGTTTGTGTTTAGTTATGTGTCTTGTGATATTTTAGTAATGTATTTTTAAAAAAATTATAGTTATTTTGTTAGTAATTTATGATTAGGTTATATAAATTGTTAGTATTTAGGTTATATATAGGAAAAAATAAAGTACCAGTCGCGCCTATCTGACAGGCTCAACCAGTCGCGCCTATCTGACAGGCTCAACCAATCGCGCCTACCAAATAGGCGTCACCTACACCCATACCATCTCTACACGAGTTATATACTGACCCAGAAAAAAAATAATTATTATAAAAAAAAGACAAAAATAATAATATTTTATTTTAAAAAACAAAAATATATTTTAATATAAAAAAAGAATTGTGCCTATCGAGATAGACGCGATTAAAAAATACTATTTTGTATATAATTCACTAACAATCTATTTCAAATATATATTTTTAAATTTATTTCAATAAAAACCTTAACATTTGGCTAAATTTGTTAAATTAAGACTAAATTAATAAAATGTGTAAACTTTGAGAGTTAAATTTATTATATCAATCAAATTTATGTATAATTGACTAAAAATATTAATGTCATTACTAAATTCCATTAATTGCTCACTTTCAAATTTATAGGGATTAATATTTTTAGATGAACTAATTTGTTTAATATCAAAATTGAGAGAAATTGGAGAGAATTTTTATCGAGATTTTTTTTATAAAAAGAGACAAATATATTTATAACTTTATTTTATAAAAGAAAAGAAAAGAAAAACATCCTCATTCCCCAAATATTTAAGAATAAGAATGTTGTCGGATTCTACTCGTTGTTGGGTGGATTCTTTTCTTATATCAGGAAAATAAAACTGAATTGTAGTTGCAAACAAGAAGGGATGGTGAGTGTTTGTGTGTAGAAATATTTCGAAATGAGCTCTGATGGGAGGTGGCTTCATCTCAAAAGAATCTTGCATCTCCCATTGTCTCACTTGCTGATTGCCTTCATCAATCGAAATAAAGGGTATTGCATTTGCATGCATGGACATACATGGAGGAGGTTTTAGGGCCCGTAAGCTAGGTAGGTCTCTCTTTTCTTTCATTTTTTATTTCAACACTGTCATGGTTTTGCTCATATAAACTATTGGCATCAGATAGATCCGAAGTTAATGGCATCAGATCTATTGTCGCCATAACCATCAATCTTCCACTGATAACAAGATTCAGTCAATACAGTGTATTGAATCAAATCACTATTTTCCGCCACTAGTGATAAAAATCCCCAGCCCCCAAGAATTGAAATAGCACTAATAAAATCAACAGTCAAAAAAAAAAAAAAAAAAAAGAAAAGAGGGAGGCAAAGATAGTAAAGAAGCACGCAGCAGACGGTGAGTGTATTTCCGTCAGAATCTCGTCATGGCCGTCGGCCTCATATCAGTACCTTTTGTTCTTCACTAATATCACAATAATAGAACTCTATCATCGATCGATAGTTTCATCCATGTTTTATTGTGATATTTGTGAAAAAAAAGAAGGTAGGAAATGATTTTCTTGTTCAATCTTGTTTGATTCAAACTCCACCATCACCATCACCATCACCATCACCCTCCCCTTTTTGCACATTCGGCTATACCCTCTGATGCCCTAATTTTTGCTCTAAGTTTATAGGCACCCAAGCCCAGATCCACATGCCATTTTCTATTACTATCCAATCTAGTAAATAAATAAGGTTAGTACCTGATATTAAATAAATGGTTAAAATTTGTCATATATTTTGTACTTTTATAAATTTGAAATTTAATATTTATATTTTTATTTTTAATAATTTAGTTTTTATTTTTAAATTTTAAAATTTTTATTCAATTGTTAATATTATTAACTTTTTTGTGTGATATTTTAAAATAAAAAGATACTCATTTGATAATAATGTAATTAAAAATATATTACAATAAATTTAAATTTAACAAAATAACTTTAGCAGTTTTAAATTTTAAATTTTAAAAATAAAAAACTAATTTTCTAAAGTTAAAAGTTCAGTGAGATATGGCATATTTTAACCTAAAATCATTTTTCATTTTAGTTCACATCTTCAAAAATAAAAAGATTGTATAATTTTAATTTTTTTCCTTTTATCAATTCTAGTTTAAGTCTTTAGGCAGTTTAAAATTTTCTTCAAGCAGTCATGGATTAAAAATTACGATTTATTATTCTATACATTGGACTAAAAATAACTACACAAACGAAATTAAAATGATGCCATTTTTATTTAATACGTAATAAAATATTTTGGAAATAATTTTAAAAATAAGAAAGGAATTTTAAAAATGGGTTTTTTTAATTAAAAAATTAAAAATAAACTCTGCTGATTCAAGCATGCAACCTGTAGCATCTTCTGTGAGCCATTGTACCACAATTGATGTTTTGACCTAAATCCTTTAAGGGATGGTGGCTTGCGAGTGGTTTTACCTAAATCTACAGATGTCGATTCAACTTGCAAGGCAAACAAGGAAGGCATATACTTGTGCTATCTCCTCGACACTGGACAGGCCTCAAGGGTCTTGAAATTGGAATGAAATAACTTAGAGCATCTTCTGCAACACTATTGTGGAGTTACTGCCAACAAAGAGTACAGAAATGCAGATTGAAGATTGCGTCCTCTTCCTGATGAAATGCTCAGATATGCTAGAGAAGGAAGACACATTATTTGTTGTATATTTATGATTTAATGAGAATCACACTGCTATTGATGCTCAAGGAACCTGTACATTTTGATGCTCCTTTGGTAGAGGTCTATAAGCGAAGTTCTGCTGTATATATGCAACTGTACAAGAAAGAGCTACCGATGGAGAATTCATATCTCCAAATATAAGGGTTGCAGGGAGCTGGTTTCAATACTGAGCAGCTAGTTAGCACTTGTTGATGCGCTTTGTGAATGGCGAGACATTATTGCCCGTACCGAGGATGAAAGTACCAATTACGTCTTGCCAAACAAAGTGCTTCTTGAAATTGCCAAGCAGATACCTGTAAACAAGCATGCAGGGGACGAGGTATTCTCGGTTCTACTGACAAACAAGGTGAGATTGAGGCTGTTGTTATTGTCACTGACGTGCACACCCTCTTCAGAAAAGTTGCTCAGCTTGTTGACAATGCCAACAATGTAGGGCGCTTCTAACAGGTGTTGGCAGCCATTGGAAACTTTGTATATGCTTAGTTGGGTTGGGAATCAAGATGCTATTGTTGCCTGTGTTGTTGGAATGCTAGGTGATCCAAAAGAGGCCAGAGCAGATTGAGGACTTGGCTCTCTTGCTGTGGTTAGACAAACTGTGCAAGAAAAAACCAAGGTTGCTCAAGGAGAAGCATGGGAGTTTGTGGATGTACTCCCTTTGGCCGATCCTTCAAGGCTTTTAGTGCAGAGACAATTCATCGGGCTCTAAATCTCGGTGCCGATGTCAAGGTGATCACTAGTGATCAACTAGCCATTGGCAAAGAAACTGGTCACAGGCTCGATGGTTCCCATGAGCACAAATATGAGATTGTAATGAGGTTGCAAAAAATGACTCATATTTGTGGCATAACTGGAGAGGGTGTGAATGATGCACCTACGCTTAAGAAGGCAGGCATTGGAATTGCAATGGATGATGCAACTAATGTAGCTCAGGTGCATCGGATATAGTGCTAACAGAGCCAGGGCTTAGTGTCATTGTTAGTGTTGTTCTAACAAGCAGAGCCATTTTCAAAGAATGAAAAACTATATGCCGAGTCCATTACTATCCAATTTGTGTTGGGATTTATGTTTCTTGCTCTTATTTGGAAATTCGATTTCTCGCCTTTCATGGATTTGAGCATTGCCATTCTGAGCTATGAAACCATTATGACCATTTCCAAAGAGCCGTCCCTTATGCCTAACTTATGGAAGCTCAAGGAGATATTAGCCACTAGCATGGTCCTCGATACCTACCTTGCTTGCGTGACTGTTGTTTTCTTCTGGGCTGCTAACGGTTCCGACTTCTTTTCTAACAAGTTTGGGGTCACTGAAGTGTTATATTTCCTGAAAATGCTACTTGGGAGCCACAGTAACTACTGTGTGCAAATTTTCCCCACTTTGATCTTTGAGGACAAGGATCTTTTCTAGGAATTAATATTTGTTAGGGGACAAAATTAAAATTAGAAAAATAAAATAAAGAGTAATAAACGGTGCACTTAGGAGTTCAAAACATTATTGTAGAGCGGTTAAAACAGTGTGTATAGGGATAGTCTAATGAAACGTTGCATGAACTACCGGTTTGAAGTGTTCAATATGTTATTCCTTTCCTTCTTAAGCAAACCATTGAAGCAGTTATCAATTTGGTTAAGCAAAATCAGTATTGTCTTCTTTCTCTCGATTCTCTCTTCTTCCTTTCTTTTCTATCAAAATTTCTCTCTCGGTAATAAATCCTCCTCCCCGAATTGACATATAGCATTAATAAAATCAACAGTAAAACAAAAAAGAGAGGCAAATATAATAAAGCAGACGCAGCAGACGGTGAGTGTATTTCCAACGAGAATCTGGTCATGGCCGTCGCCTCATATCAAGATTACCTTTTGTTCCTCACTAATATCACAATAATAGAACTCTATCATCGATACAACAAGCGACTTTGGGCATCGATAATTTCATCCATGTTTTATTGCGATATTTGTGAAGAAAAGAAGGTAAGAATATGAATTTCTTGTTTGATTCAAACTCCACCCTCACCCACACCCTCGCCCTCGCCTTTTTGCATAATCGGCTATACCCTCTGATGCCCTAATTTTTGCTCTAAAGAATTTATAGGCACCCAAGCCCAGATCCACATGCCATTCTCTATTCTTTGTCCAATCTAGTAAGTAAATAAGGTTAGTAATCGAGATTAAATAAATGGTTAAATTCAGGGCAAATATCCCAAAAATACAAAAAAAATCAAAATTACCGGAAAGGACGGGTTTCAAAAATATTGACCGGAAGGGCAATTTCCCCAAAATCGCGTCCACGTCGTAGCGTTTTTTGGGGAAAAAGCTAAAGCGTCACGGAGGCGCTTTAGGCCCACGTCGAAAAGCGCCTCGTGGACGCGCTTTAGCTTTGACGTGGCTAAAGCGCTCCCGTCAGGACGCGCTTTAGGCAGCATGAATCAAAAAAATTTGACCGTTGGACCCCAACGGTCAAAAAAAGCAACGCAAAAAAAAAAAACTATAAATACCCCCAACCCTTCATTTTTTCACACTTCAATCCTTTCTCATTTTCTCTCAATTTTCTCTCAATTTGCTCTCAATTTTCTCTCAAGTTTCTCTTAAAGCCCTTGAAATTTACGCTTAAATTTGAAATAGTCTTCTACCATTTCTGAAAAAGCCCTTTATAATTTTTTAATATATTTATTTTTTGGAAAATTTAAAAATCTTTATCGAGTACAATGGTAGGGATTTACATCGCTTAGACAAAGAATCACATTGGCGTCCAAGAATTGAAAATGGTAAGTTTGAATTTTAATTTTCAATATTATTAAATTTTTTAATTATGCAATTTTTAATTAATTTTGAATTTTATTATTTTTTAAACAGTCGTAGATCGGGTGTTGCAATGTTATATTCGCAACATGCCTGGTCCCCCATCACCATTGATCGAGAATTACTTGCGGGAAGCGGGTTTTTGGCACGTGGCCACGATAGGCCGGGGGTTCAAGTTGGACCCGATTTTGATAAGCGTTGATAGAGGTGGAGACCGAGGCGCACACTTTCCATCTGCCATGCGGAGAGTGTAGCATCACCTTAGAAGATGTGCAGTTACAGTTGGGATTACCGGTGGACGGGTCGGTAGTCACCGGGACCGTAACATCTCACGATTGGATGGCCGTATGCTACGAGCTCCTGGGTGCCATTCCGGATAAATTGCAAGGAGGTCGGATCGATATGGTTTGGTTACGAGACACATTCCCGTAGCCGAATGAAGATTCGACTGAAGATGAAAGAATACGGTATGCACGGGCATACATACTTCAGATAATTGGAGGCTATCTGATGCTGGACGTCTCTAGAAACCTCGTCCACCTGAGATGGCTCCTGAAACTTGTTGATTTCAGAGCAGCCGGTGAATTCAGTTGGGGGTCTGCTGTGCTATCGAGGTTGTATCGGGAGATGTGCGGGGCGACGGTGCCGGATAAAGCAAAAATCGGAGGTTGCCTATCACTTCTGCGATCATGGGCATGGTTTTGATTTCCATTTTACGTCCTCGACTCGACCAGCCATATTCATTCCCATTGATAACGAGGTAAATTTAATATTATATTTTACAATTATGTCGTAGATTTATAGTATAATTGCATGCTAAGAGTTTATTTAATTAGGTGGAACCATCCGAGAAGTCATGTTGGAATACCTGACTCGCTTGAGGATATCTGGCTCCTATTGGAACAAATTGGAATCACAAGTAAGTGTCGAATTTCGTTATTATAATTTAGTATTTATGTATATAACTAATATTTTGGTAATGTTAATATAGTTTCAATGGACACCGTACGAGGATCCCGAAATTCGGGCAGTAATTCCGGAGGAGTTCCTCCAAAATCCGAACAGTTGGCACGTTAAGGTCCCGCTAATCACCTACGCGACCGTGGAGATGCACCAGTCAGATCGGGTTCTGCGGCAATTTGGATGCCGACAACCGATTCCCGTGGCTCCTGAGGTGCTCGATGATGAGCACAGTGTGGACTTACGGCGGCAGCACACGGATTGGCCAATATTTTGGTCAGAACATATCGAGAAGTGGGAGAACCGATATGACTTTTTACCTAACCGGGAACCGATCGTAGTTCCTGAGTTAGCGTGCGTGCCGGAGTACATGCCATGGTTTAGAATCCATGGCAAGCCGTATCTGTTGTCGGTGAAGAGAGGCGGCAACAAATTCGCGGCGAAGGAACGTCGGGCCCTTTACATCCAAGGAGAAGGGTGATGAGCGGGCCCGACAACGGCGCCTACGATCCGGGCCCATCAACAGCGCTTATATCGATCACCGGGCCCATCAACGGTGCCTATACAATCACCGCCCATCGGTTCGGTGACAACACCGATAACACAGCGTCCACAGTTTATGCCGGTGCGTACCACCGCCCTTACATGTATCCTCCTAACCCATATATGTTTCCTTTTCTAGTCCCCCAGGGTTGGAATCCATGGCGGGTTCGAGTCCGTTCGACAACTCCTTTTAGCCACCGATCGTGAGGCCGACATCGGGTGTGGGATTAGAGGAGGTGCCGTCGGGGCGATTCTTTCTACCGAGACTCCTTCAAATGACGGATCAGTCACCCCGCCGTGGTTTATGCAAACACCTCGGGGTCATTATTTTATCAAGGTGGGTCATCATCGCAACACCTGAACTGCACTCCACTGGGAGGGACCGGATTCCCTTTGAGGTTCCACAACCCCATTGGAAGCTAGAAGAAGGAGGGATCCGGTAGCGTGAATCGGCCGAGCCCCAGTGTGCACTTTGGTTCCCAAGCATCCGCACTAAACCCTAAACCCCATAATTTGAGTAATTGTAAATTAATTTATAATTTGAGTTTAATTTTTTGTAATTAAGGTTTAATTTTTTGTAATTAAGTTGTAATATATTTAATAAAAATTGAGTTTGTTTTTTTATTTAATTTTAATAACTTTGACAAAATATGTTTGGTTTATTTTTTTTTGTAATTAAGTTGTATTATTTTTAATACAATTTGAGTTTTTTTTGTAATATAATTTTTTAATTTATTTAATTTTAATAACTTTGACAAAATAGGTTTGGTTTTTTTTTGTAATTAAGTTGTAATATATTTAATACAATTTGAGTTTGTTTTTTTTGTAATTTAATTTTTTAATTTATTTAATTTTAATAACTTTGACAAAATAGGTTTGATTTATTTTTTTTGTAATTAAGTTGTAATATATTTAATACAATTTGAGTTTGTTTTTTTTTGTAATATAATTTTTTAATTTATTTAATTTTAATAACTTTGACAAAATAGGTTTGGTTTATTTTTTTTTGTAATTAAGTTGTAATATATTTAATACAATTTGAGTTTGTTTTTTTTTTGTAATTTATTTTTTAATTTATTTAATTTTAATAACTTTGACAAAATAGGTTTGATTTATTTTTTTTGTAATTAAGTTGTAATATATTTAATACAATTTGAGTTTGTTTTTTTGTAATTTAATTTTTTAATTTATTTAATTTTAATAACTTTGACAAAATATGTTTGGTTTATTTTTTTTTGTAATTAAGTTGTAATATATTTAATACAATTTGAGTTTGTTTTTTTTGTAATTAAGTTGTATTATTTTTAATACAATTTGAGTTTGTTTTTTTTTAATTTAATTTTTTAATTTATTTAATTTTTTTGTAATTTAATTTTTTGTATTGATCTCGTACCACCTTAATATCGTTGTTTTATTATTTGTGTTTGTAATTTAATATTAATTATCTTATATTTAATAAATTTGAGTTATTGTACAAAAGTTCACCGTTTTCCTCCAAAAAAACAGACATTACATAGCCAGCAAGAGACAAACAAGCTAAGAACACGGTCAACTAGTCCGATTTGGACACGGCGAGATGTATGGCCCGGGTTCCTACACCACCCGCACCGTCGACTTTGGTTGGTCGGTTCTCGGATATCCATATTGTTGCGTATTCTAGTCGAGGAAGGTTGACCTTTTGGTTTGCGTCTCAATTCTCTATCCAAGCTTGACTTATACGGTGCAAGCGATCTGGATGGCCACTTACGTTCATCTGGGATGGTGGGAATCGTGTCTCCACATGTTGTACATGTTTTCTAATTTGTAGACTTCGTCGACATAGCTCATGGGGTCAAGACGAAGATTATGACAAGCCGCAAGTACATGAGCACATGGGTAACGAAGTGCATCAAATATCCCACAGTCGCATGTCCTATTTGTCAAGTGTACACGATAATGCCCGCCAACAATACCTTGGCTCGGTCTGTCAAACTCCGTGACACGAAATCATAAATTTGTCGCGATCGTGACAAAGCTGTGTGCATAGTGTTCGCCGTGCCTTCCACGGTTAATTTCTTGCAAGACCTTGGGCTCCATACATGGCCTCCTTGCGGTGCCCTCGATAACTCGCTGCTCTCTTGGAAATAGTGCCGCTAAGCGAAAATATGTCTCCCATAAAATCATTTGTAATCGGCGGATGACGGGTTCCTTTTAGCACAAATTTATGCATTCGGCCGGTTTGTGGTCATATGACCATATCGTAGCCGCCGTCATATGCTTGTGTCCACTGTTCAAAAGGAATATTCGCGTAGTACTCTGCGCCTTGGCGTTATCTTCGCATAAAGCGGCCAACATCTCGTGAAAGCGGTCTTTATTGATCTCGCACCGCCAATATCGTTGATATCGAATATTACATACCACTATTCAAATTGCGAATAAATTGAAAATTTCAAAAGAAATTATATTAATAGAAATTTCATACCCATATCGGTCACTTGCGTTTCTATCTTTTAGATCGGTGTTGCCCATAGTAGTTGGATGCCACATGCCTCGGGCAATATCGATGGTGTGTGCGATGCCACATGCTTCCCTGTCGTTCTATTGCCGCAAGTATTCGGGGCCCGATCGATATAACGATATGTCGGGTTCAGGCGGACATGCCTCCTTAACCTAGATAGGAAGAAGTCCATCATCGGTGACTCCACCGGTGTTATTGCGAGCATAATCGGAAGGATTCTCCCACGGTAGTCTTGTGCCACACTAGCAATAGCCGATCGTATATCTACCATACATGAAGGTACCGTCAATTTGTACCAATGGCTTGCGGTATGTAAAAGCATCTCGGCATTGCTTAAATGTCGAAACAGCGCTTGAACACTGCGCATCCATGGAGCGAGCGATCGTTGTAATCGCCGTTTCGTTTCAATGTACATTGTCTTTGCCTAGGACATATCTCTCAAAGACCTTACACCATCGCCACACTTCATTATATGAAGCGTCCCACCGACCGTGCAACTTTTCCAGCATATACGCTTGGCTATCCAAGCCTTTACGAAGAGGCGTGTACCCCATTTGGCTCTGAATATTGCCAATTAAAGTAAACCGTAGTTTTGGGATCAGCCTTCACCGTCGGGATTATTAAATCACCAACATGTCGAATCCATCCTCGGATGATCTTGTGTTACACACATCAAGGAAGTCGTTAAATAATGCAACATTACATAATATTAGTGTTATTCAAATCATTGAACACATAGTGGTATTGTCTTAGGTAAGACATGTATGCGGACCTTTGTACTTCTTTACCACCCACATCCCCGTCCTTTTCCTCAACGACGCCATGATTTTCCATGCACATGTGCCGTCTTGCACAAAGACACTTCGCCTCGTACCTATCGAGCTTTGATTTAACCATAGTGTAGTTAACCCGTTCACGATCTTGTATTGTTTCAATGCACCAAGAAAAGTGTTCTTGTTGGAAAGCGGTTACCAACTTCTAATTGGTCCGAATCCAACGAAGAATTTGTACGGTCGCGCGTCCGTGTGGTAGTTCAGAAACTCAATGCATCATCTTGAGATAGATCGACATTATGCATGTGCTTGGAGGCGAGTATACCTGAATAGCGGATCTTCTTCTTCTTCGTCGAACCGCCCTCAACATCTTCGGTACAATTGGAGCGGGCTCGGTTGAAAATAGTCCAACCACGCGTCGTCAGCCACGGCTCCCGAGGTGGATCCACATCGGATTCATCGTTCGATCCTCCATAACACGCAACAAGCGAGGGCCCTCATTGGTGGATGCCGTCGGTAATACATCATCCTCCTTAAACATCTTTCGTAAAGATTCCAATCGTATGTGGATTGCCATCCACTAGAAGTTGATGACGTCCCCAATACGTATTTACGTCATCCGGCGTCGATTGGCGAATATGCATGTCCCATCCACCAACCGAGTGTCGTGCGGGGTTATGTTTTCCATACTACCACCGCACACGGGCACTTCGTGTTTTGCCTCCCACTTACGAGTGTCGACACTGGGTCGTGTATTCCCTCGAACGATACTAGATGTTGAGGTCGCGGCGGATCACTTGGAGATGAAAATTCTACATATAACTTTCGAGATAGGCGATCCACCGGCAAAATGAGTCTCCACCATTGCCTCAAGGCTCGAGGACCTTTGATGTCGAATCGTCATATCTCACCGGATCAACCGGCGCAAAATCTATACTTAATAGATGAACTTTCATTGGCGTTGTTTCGAATATTTTACGCCTAATTCTTTTGCGAAGTTCTACCAAATCGACGTTTCGATTAAAACTCAATCGTACTGTGTTCTCGATAAGAAAACAACACCATTTTCGATTGTCACGCACTTCACCGTCGTAGTAAATAACACCATTAATACGTTCACTCATTTTCAATTTTTTTTTCTTTTTGCTTTACATGGCGAGAATGCAATTTGGTGATTATAGCCTAATTTTGCGCGAACCTTTGTACCAAAAGTGCGTCCACGTGGGGCGCTTTTCGATGCTCGGGTAAATAGTGCACCTATTTGGAAGCGTTTTTGCCACTTGTTTGTTAAAGCGTCTCCTCAAAATAATTTTTCCCAGACCATTTGTAGCAAAAAGCGTCCACGTGAGGCGTTTTCGGCCACGGTTTGTTACGAAGCGTCTCCTCAAAATTATTTTGCGGAGACTCATGTCCAAAAATTCTTTCATTTTCACATTGCAAGTGGACGGAAAGATTCCCCAAAAAAGCCTAAAAGCGTCGTCCATGGGGGCGCTTTAAATAACTTCAAAAAAAGCGCCATCGTGGAAGCGCTTTTCTTTGAAGTTGGCCTAAAGCTCCCCATGGACGACGCTAAACCTCTTTCCCAAAAAGCGTTGACGTGGACGCGATTTTGGGGAAATTGCCCTTTAGGTCAATATTTTTGAAACACATCCTTTCCGGTAATTTTGATTTTTTGGTATTTTTGGGATATTTGCCTAAATTCATCATAGTTGTTTGTACCTATTTTTATTTTTCAGAATTTAGTCTATAATTTTAAAATTTTTAAATTTATGTTTAATTATTAATATTATTAATTTTTTGTGTGATATTTTAAAATAAAAATATTCACTTGGCAATAATACAATTAAAAATATGGTGTAATAAATTTGAATTTAACAAAATAATATTATTAATTTTAACAATTATACTTGAATTTTAAAATTTGAAAAATAAAAGATAAATTCTTAGAAATAAAAATACAAGAGACCTATGACATATTTTAACCTAACATTAATTTTCATCTAGTTTACATCTTCAAAAATAAAAAGTTTGTATAATTTTAATTTTTTTCTTTTATCAATTCTAGTTTAAAATTTTGTTGATGATATTTCTAGTTTAAGATGTTTATACTTGAAATAATCATGGATTAAAAATTATGATTTATTATTCTATACATTGGACTAAAAAAACTACACAACTAAATAATTCCATTTTTATTTAATATGTAATAAAATATTTTTGGAAATAATTTTAAAAATAAGAAAGGAATTTTTAAAAACAATTGGTTTTTTTATATAAACAATTGGTTCTTTTTTATATAAAAAAAATAGAAACTAGAAACTCTGCAATTGAAATATGGAAAATTAGTGAAAACTTCATCTATAATAATATTTTTATTAAATGTGATATTTAATAGATAATACATTAAACCTAAACCTAAAGAATACTATTTACTAATTAAAAAACCTAAAATAATTATCATGTTATAAACAATATACTATGAACTAATTAAAAAAAGAAAAAAAGCCTAAAATTATCTTCTTGTCGTAAACAAGATACACTTGGATGGACCCTTCCGTTTCTCAAGCCATGAGCATTAAGACAATATGATGATGTTTTGTCTTTATGCTTCTCGTATATCAAGTTAATGTCTTTCATGGTGATATTTTTGCAAGGAATGGACTCACTGCATGAAAGCTGCATTGCTATTTTTTTATGTGATGTCCCATTGATATTTTCATAAGCTATATTCTTTGATCTCCACGGTGATGTCGCAATATATATATAGTAATTAAAATTAAGAATGCTACATTGTTTCAAATATAAAATAAAATCTAATAATTAACCGCTTACTTGGTTCTTGCATTGTTTATGAGGGCAATAATCTTGATCGATAACAATAGGTCGAGTCGAAGAATGGGAAGTTATATCTTCAAATTTAATGTTCCTCGCATGACCGTGTCCTCCTAAACACACAACAACGATAATAATTTATAAGTTACGTAACAGTATTATTAATATAATTTTTTTAAAATGAATCGAGTAGTGATATATACCGCTGGTTTTGATTCTAACTCCATTAGTTGTTCCATGGAATGTAACATTTCTTACATGAACAAATTCAACTTCCTCAGTTTTTCCCATAATTCCAAGGCTCCCAATGCTTCACATGACAATCAAATATTAAAAGATAAATTAACATTGAGATTTAATGTCATGAACATTGAGATTTAATGTCATGAAGCAAGAGGAAAGATCATTGCAATAAAGTATGAAAACAAATTAAAAAAGGAAAAAGTGTACCTTATTCCGTGACCTGGACCGCATTTGATGTTACTAATGTTAATGTATTTAGATTCATTGCCAATTGATATGCAATCATCACCTGAATTAATAAACAGATATGTATAGAATATTAGAATGAACATAAAGATGTATGTATAATGAAATAAAACAAGCAAACAAACAAACAAACAAACCGGTTTGAATGGTTGAATTATCTATAGAGACATTGGTGGAACGTTGGATGTGAATTCCGTCAGTGTTGGGACTGTGTCCCGGAGCTCTGATTGTAAGTTCAGTGGCATGAACCAAAGTAGAGCTTTCGAATGCAATGTGCATTTGTGGACTGTCTTCAAAGGTTAAACCTTTGATATCTACATTCTTGGAGTGTCCTATCATAAAACCCTAAAACAAAAGCCACATAATTCTCATACAATTACAGTATACACAATTTATGTCAATGTTTTTCTGCCATACCAAAAAACTTAGCATCTTCATAAATGCAAAAACATGAAGTTCGAACGCATACCGTTGGTTTCCGATGTTGACAGGACTGTTACAAAGAGCAATGAACATGTATACATCAGTAAAACCCAACAAGAAAGTTTAACCAGAAAATATTATATACATAGGTAGAAATCTTATGGGCTTATAATAGAATATAAACAATTACCTTTTCGTTATCTTTGCAAGAAAGTTTCCACCATTTATCTCCCTGGCCATTGATGGTACCAGATCCTTGAATGTGCAGACCATCGAAATTTTCAAAGCCAATCCAATGGTTACAATTTGTTTCACAGTCCCATGCAGAAGGTTTGGCTGGGGCTATGATTCTCCCATCAATCTGCACCCCAATTTATATGCAAAGTTTTCACAAAACAAATGTAAAGGAAGCAGTTTCTAACTAACACAAAAGACATAGGCCTCGTATTATGTATCCTTGGTTTTATACACTGCTAGCACTATTACTAAATATATATATGTAAATAAACTTACAATCGAAATTAGAGAAAGAAATACCTGCAACGTAATGTTATTAGAGTTGCAATGTTTGCCATTGAAAGTCAAAGGTTGCAGCAGATACGTCTTCCTTGAGGTACAAGAAAGGTTGGTGATGGAGCTGAAGAATCACAAGCAGCATCCCAGGCATGCTTAAACATCTAAAATACATACACACCATTAGACCAAGCATATATTATCAGTAGGCATGCAACATCAATCCTAAACAATGTCCTGTTAAAATTAGCAGCACAGAGGGCAGAGAGAATGAAAAGAAAACCTTAGAATCATCTTTCTGTCCATCTCCAATAGCTCAAAGTTAATCACATTAAATGTATTGTCGATATTTATGTTGGTGTTCTTCAACTGACGAGAAGAGCCAGTGACTGCAATGCTTTGGATCAAAAGAAGTAACAACATGATTTTGAAGTTGCCATAGTACTGATTTGATGCGTATATGGAAGAGAAGATACATACGTATAGAGGGTATGTGTTGATATAGTAAATTGTTTTCATAATTCAACAATGAAAAGGAGTTTTAAGAGTTTGTATACGTATGATAGAATTAATCCTTTTCATACTGCAACTATATAACTACATATAAAAATATGAATTTTATTATTGAAGTAATTAAAAGTGAAATAAAAGAGTAAAAGAAAGAAGTTCAGTAGAAGTAGGAATCGTGAGTTAAATCCATCCATCCATGTAAAGATAAAACTCCATAGCAGTTTCATTATGCCACCATTTAAGCTAAATTCCGGAACTCCACCTCACATAAACAGCTAATTCAATCCTATCAACCCTAATCACTAATGATAAAATCCCCCCAAGCATTGAAAAAACCACCAGTAAAAAGATATCAAAAACAATTTCGCAAAGATAATAAAGAAGCACGCAACAGGCCGTGGCTGTATTTCCAGAAGTGGAGTCCTCGTCATCGCCGTTCGCTTCATATCAGTACCTTTTGTTCCTCACAAACATCACAATAATAAAACCTAAACCAATTCAAATTCGAAAATGAATGCAGTAGACTAGAGATAGGTATGTGATGTTTGTGAAGAAAAAAGGTAGCTATATGAATATGATTTTCTTTGTTCAATCTTGTTTGATTCAACTCCACCACCCTTAGCCTCTCCTTTTTGCATTTTCTTCGATGACCCTTCGCTCTTTACTTTCTCATGCCCCAGTTTTCCCTCTAATGAATTTATCATTTCAGCCCCATTATCACTTCCGCCTACCTCCGTATCAAACCCTTTTGTCTCCCTCACCAAAGCCCAGATCCATGTGATTCTGTATTGCTTTCAAAGTAATAAGATTATGGGTAAACTACAACCATGTCAATCCTGCTTATCTCATCTTACATTTTATTTGCTTATATTTACATTGTTACATTTTAATTACCTTGTAACTTTTAGTGATTAAGCCGTATAAGAGTAAGTTACTTGGCACATTAAATCATTAATTTAAATAAAATTTTAGATTAAATTATACAATTGTTTCCATAATTTTTTTGTTCTAAACACTTTAATTTTTTTTCTTTTATGTTATTTAAACTTTTACCTTTTTTTTTCTTTTTCTTTTTCATTATCTTTTACTTCTCTCTTTGTTTTCTTACTTCTCTATTTCTTTTAACATATCAGGAAATCGAATTGACAATAAAAAGAAGCAAGAAGTCAAAAATTATCATTACATATAATCAAAACCCATAAACCCATACCCTCTGCTAATCAAACCCCTCCACCACCACCCATCGTCTACATTTCATCCACTAACACCTTCACTACTATCATGACCTCTTTTGAAAACATTTAAAAAAATCCTCAACTTTTAGACTACCCAAGATCGAATCTTTGTCACCAGCCATTAGATCAGCTCGATTTTTTGTTATGTGCTCCTCCATCATCGGTCATCGTCTAATTTTTTACTCTCTGTGACTTTTTGGGCTTATTAATTGTTGTTTCCTTGGATTATTGATTGATTTAAACGTCATTTATTTTGTGAAGGGATAATATTATTGGGTTTGTCATGAATGATGTCATGGTAGTGGTGAATGTGTTAGTTGATGAAATGAAGATGATAGGTGGTGGTGGAGGGTTTTGATAGTTAGGGTTTATGGATTTTGATGGCTTTCGATTTCTTGCTTCTTTTTTTATTGTCAATTTGACTTCTTGATATGTTAAAAGAAATGGAGAAGGCAGGAAAACAAGAAGGAGAAGCAGAAGAGAATGGAAAACAAAGAAAAAAAAAAGAAAAGTTTGAAGAACATAAAAGAAAAAAATTAAAGTGCTTAAAACGAAAAAATATAGGGACCAATTATATAATTTAACCTAAAATTTTTATTTGAAATGATGATTTAACATGCCACATCAGTTTATCACCGTTAACGACAATTAACGGCTTAATGACTAAAATGTTACAATACAATAATATAAGTAACTAAAATGTAACATTTCAAACATAAATGACAAAGATACAATATAAGTTGGTAAACAAAAGTGACCATAAGTGTAGTTTACTCTAAGATTATTTTAGAAATAAATTAAAATAAATAATAAATGAGATTAAATAAATAATAATTCTTTTAGTAAATTTATTTTATCATAATCGAAAATATTCATAAAATATTTTCTTAAATTCATTAAATAATTAATATAGATAAAGTGATAATGAATTTGTGTATTTTAATATGTTTGAATTTACAGGACGAAAATATATTTTAGAAGGTTTATGACTAAAATGTAATTTTAATTAAATATACTGGTAATGGTATTGCTATCGGTATTCTTCCGGAACTTATTCTCCTCAGTCCTCATTGCTCTAAAATTTACAGGAAAGTTCATTTTTTCTTGGGGTTCGAATCAAACTACTAGAAAAATGAAAAGTAAGTGCCCCCACTTCAAGAAACTTCAAATAAAGTGCAGCTTCCAAATATTTTCTCTTCCATTTTCTTTGTATTTCCCGGGAACCAAATATCACTTGATCATAAGAACATATATTTGCTGTAAACTCCAAAACCATGCCAATTCTTGAAGAATCTCAACTTTTTATTCGTAAAGTTTCCACCATAATCTCAAAACTCATATAACTTTTTCGATTCAAAAACAATGAAGGCAACCAGTGATGAAAACCAATCCACAAATCCGCCACCAACCAATCCACAAATCCCCATAAATCTAACAGCCATAGCTGACTTATTATCTGACATTCAGCTGCATCCCCACGATGTACCAGGCCTAAACCCATGGTGACTTTCCCGTGGTGGGTTTCATAGTTATTGTTTACTTTGGTTATTTGGGTACCTCCAACCCACACTTCACCAAAGAAAGATTTCTTGAAATCTATCATTTGGGTTTTAGCCACTGTTCTCTTTTTCGGCTTTGCTCGTCAATTCTCAACCTTTGTTCACCCTTTTGTAGCTGTTTTTATGTTTGGTGCTTCAAGTTTCTACCAGTTATTTCCTCTTCTTCTTATACTTGGTCCATAATTGCGATCCCCATCAATCTGCTAACTCTTGCTGCACATTTAGAATCAAAGTGGTCGGAGTTTCTGCACCAAGTAGTAAAGTGATCATCAATGGCAGCAAACTTATAAGGGATGTTGTGCCAGGTCCAGAAAGTGTTTAATTCCTGGAAGATCTCTATCAATTTTATTTTATTCTTTATTCATAGGCATAGCTTGGCAAAGCCATATCTATCAATTTAATGAACAAGAAAGATGTTTGTTGAGAAAAGCAAGTAAAACCGGAACTTGAGAGGTGGTAATTTTAAAGGCATATGATAGTGAATGACAATTTGAATATGAATAAGTAGCAAACTCAAGAGTTGAAGACCAAACCAACAATGGAATGCAAAGAAAAGGTGTACTCTGTTACGGCAAGTACAGTTTGTAACAGCAAAAATTCCATTAATTGGGTAGCTGATAAAGCGTCGGTGATTGTCATAAACAGTTGATTTAGCAGAGGAGGTGTGTTTCATAGAAACTCTGCTACGTGATTCCATCTGTCTCTATTTCACTTTAAAACTTCATCACCAATGCAAATGGGGAATAGAAACATGTTTTAAAAGCTAGAGGAAACAAAAATGGAGATGCGGGGTATCGATCCCCGTACCTCTCGCATGCTAAGCGAGCGCTCTACCATCTGAGCTACATCCCCTTTGCCGGTACTGCTTTCACTTTTATAGTTTATTACTTAAAAAAGAAATTACCTCAAGTTTTTTCCTTTCTAGCCCAGAAATCGCTTTCCTCCCCCTCAAATTCTAAACTTTTTCTTAATTTGTTACATTATATTATACTAGTATGGTTTTTAGGGTTTATCGGAGGTTCGCGTTGAGTTACCTATTAAAAAGTTTTTGCATGTTTAAATATTAATCTTTATACTTTAATTTTCAAGAGTTTGTCTTTTTACTTTTCGGATTAAAAAATTTACGTTCCTTTCTTAACATCTTATAATTTTTTCGTTAAATTTATTAGTATGATATTTTTAAATTAAATAAAATTACTCATTTAATATCTATGTAACAAAAGTATGACACTATAATGAACCTAAATTTAATAGAGAATTTTAACGGTGTTAAAATTTCTTAAAAACTCATATAAACATTTTACTCAAAATAAAATATTTAGACTAACTAATGACATTATAAGAATTGAGGTAGCAAGTTATGTCAAAATTAAAGCATAGAGATAAAATTTTAAATTTGAGCGAAATATAAAGGTCAAAATTGAAATTTAACCTTTCTTATATAATCTCACAAAAGTAGAGGATTAAAACTGAAATTTAACCATCATCTTCTCATGTAAAAAAAAAAAAAAAAAGGCAAAAGAAAAAGGACAAATGTCATGTAAGGAAGGCAAAAAAATTTCATTTTTAAGAAATTTATATAAAGTAGTATAGATTCTAGGATAAACTAGATAAAATAGTCATTCAACTTTTAAAAAATTTCATTTTAAGCACAAAAAAATTAACAAAATGGGCACTAATATTATGAAATTTGTTCTTTTTGATCGCTCCTATTAAAATTGCAAGCGAAAATCCTACCTGCCATTCGAGTTAATTTTTGCTATTTTCCAGCTGGATGGTAATATCCACCTCATGCATTCAAATAACTTACTCCTTAAAGTGTAGAAAGGTAAAAGAAAAAAAAAAAAATGAAGAAAGTGTTAATTGCAATGGATGGATATGTAGAACATAGAAAGCGGAGCTATGTGTTATTTCTGTTCTAATGAGGTGGCGTTAGAGGAATTGCTAGGTTGAAAACAAAGGAAAATAAATTATTTGAATGTAAAATAATGAGGTAGATATTAATATACAAGGTGGAAAAAAAAAGTTGGAATGCTAAGATTTTTGTTTGCAATTTTAACCAGGATGATCAAAATGAACAAATTTTGTAACGTGGGTGATTATTTTGTTAGAATTAACTTCATGATTAATTGTCCTTAATTGCCCACTTTTAAAATTAATAGAGATTAAGGTTTTTGAGAGGAAACAATTTGCTGAATATCAAAATTGAGATGGACTAAAAGGTCATTTTAGGAAGAATTTTTTAGGGTAAACTACTAAAATAGTCACTTTTGTTTACCTCAGGTTACATTTTAGTCGCTTATGTTTGAAATGTTACGTTTTAGTCACTTACATTATCGTATTGTAACATTTTAGTCACTGAGCCGTTAGTTGGCAACAGTAAGCTGATGTGGCACGTTAAATCGTCATTTTAAACGAAAATTTTATGTTAAATTATACAATTGGTTCTTATATTTTTTTGTTTTGAGCAATTTAATTTTTTTGTTTTATGTTTTTTAACCTTTTTTTTTCTTTTATTTTCCATTATCTTCTGCTTCCCCTCTATTTTCCTCTCTTCTCCATTTCTTTTGACATAGTTTTCTATTTAAAACTAGTCCTTATATTTTATTTTGGTATTGGGTATTTCTTTTAATTAGTTTTTAATATGTTTTCGTAACAATTTTGTATTGATCTTAATCTTTCTTTTAATTTGTGAATTTTAATATTTTACGATTATTCTTTGAAGCTATAAAATGATCCAAAAAGGATTATTTTGGTGATTTTTAGGGTAACAATTTTGTATTGATCTTCAATAAAACCGAATAAAGATGTTTTTAAATCTTGGTTTTTTCTTATTATAGATAATTGTGAATTGGGGTTATTTGATATTTTTAACAAATAAAGAAATAAAAGACAAAAATTATTGTTGAAGACTATAAACATGATCCAAAAAAGGATTATTTTGGTGATTTTTAAAATTGTTTAGGCGTAACATTTCAAACATAAGTGACTAAAATGTAATATATCTGAGACAAACAAAAGTGACTATTTTAATAGTTTACCTTTTTATTATAAAAATAGGTATTATAATTTTATTTTAAAAATCCTTACTCCCAAAATATTTAAGAATAAGATTAATAAAATAAGCAAGCCAAAGTGGAAATATTGGTGGATTCTACCTGTTGAGTGGGTTGAAATAATAAGATAAGGATGGAGTTTTTTTCTTATATCGAGAAAAGAAAATTGAATTGTAGTTATAGGCACAAAGGGATGTTGAGCGATAGTGACTTCGGTGTTCGTGTGTGGAATAATATTTGAAATGGGCTCTGGTGGGAGGTGGCTTCATCTAAAAAAATGCTTCATCTCCCACTGTCTCATTGACTGATTGACTTCATCAATCGAAATAAAGGGTATTGCATTGCATGCAAGGACATAAGTGGAGGAGGTTTTAGGGCCCGTAAGGTAGCTCGATGTTTCCCTTTTCTTTCAATTTCAATATCAATATGGTGGTGTTGCTGCTTGGACTTTTCATTTTGGGACACCTTTTAAAACACGCTATCATGGTTTTGCCTATAACAACTCATTTTTAGTGGTGTCAAAAATAGCGGTTTTGGGACCATAATTCCAACAAGTGAGTCAGTAAATATTACTTATTTAATATTTACACGTATTTATTAGTGTTATATTAAAATTTGGTTAAAAAATTTAACGTTTAGTTAGTTAATTAAGTGAAAAGGATTAAATTGAAAAAGATGAAAAAGTTAATCGCTATAGGTTTATTTGCCTTAAATTGATTTAGACACATGAAATAAGGGTCAATTATAGTGGATGGTTGTGGAGTGTTATAACATGAAATTGCACACCCGTGTCGTTTTAACAGTATCGGCCTTTGTCCAAAGGCACGCTCATGTTATTCTTGCCCACGCCCGTGGTAATCAATCAGTGTCAAGCACAGCCTATAGGCATGGGCGTGTCGCTTTTTTCATGTAAATGTCTCAGTTTAGACCACGGCTGCCTCGCACGGCTGTGGTGTTTTATCGTAGTCCGTGTTTTGAAAAAATTTTTGTCCCTGGCCTGCACGGTCTCCACCACGCCGATGTGCCTCCTCGTGGTGTCCACACGGCCACAGCCACGCCCGTGTGCAAGGCCGTGTGATAGGGAAATCTGCACTTATTAATCGGGTTAACTTTTAGTTAGGTGCTAAAAATAAAAAATATAGACATTAATGGGGTTAGTACTCGGGTTGCCTCCCGAGAAGCGCTTGTTTATAGTCCTCAGCTAGACTTACCTTGTATTCGTCTCTTTATGAAGGTTCATAGAGTTGAAGCTCCTCTTTGATATCCCTAAAGTCCTCACCGTTATATAGTTTAAGTCGTTGACCGTTTACCTTGAATTTGCTATAATTAGGATGAGTTACCTCGATTGTGCCATAAGGAAAAATGGTTTTGATTACGAATGGACCTAACCATCTTGATTTCAACTTTCCAAGGAATAATTTGAGCCTTGAATTATAAAGTAGAACGAGATCTCCAACTTCAAATTGTTTAGGTCGCTTTAGACAAGCATCATGGAGTCGCTTTGTTGCTTCTTTGTATAATTATGAGTTTTCATAGGCATTTGCTTGCCACTCATCAAGCTCGTTCAACTGCATCAATCTTTTTTTTCTTGTAAGTTTAATATCATAGTTTAAGAATTTTATAGCCCAAAATGCTTTGTGCTCGAGTTCAACTGGTAAATGACAACTCTTCCCGTAAACAAGTTTGTATAAGGATGTTCCTATGGGAGTTTTAAAGGCGATTTTATAAGCCCATAAATCGTCGTCTACTTTTAATGCCCAATCTTTCCTGTTTGATTCTACAGTTTTCTCCAGAATACGTTTAAGATCTCTATTGGATACTTCAACCTGTCCACTGGTTTGAGGGTGATAAGAAGTAGTTGTTCTGTGGTGCACTCCATATTTCTTTAAGATTTTCTTGAATTGGGTGTTACAAAAATGAGTACCTCTATCACTAATAATTGCTCTGGGTGTTCCAAATCGAGAGAAGAGTTTCTTAAGAAATCTCACTACCACTCTCACATCATTAGTTGGTAAAGCTTGAGCTTCCACCCATTTTGACATGTAATCAACCGCTACGAGGATGTATTTATTCCCAAATAAGCTAGGGAATGGACCCATAAAATCGATACCCCATAAATCAAATATTTCACTTGATAGCATATATGTTTGAGGCATTTCATCGCGTTTAGAGATATTACCTATTCTCTGACATCTATCCCATGAATTAACATACATGTTAGCGTCTTTGAACAGAGTGGGCCAATAGAAACCTGATTCGAGTGTTTTATGTGCTGTTCTAGTCCTATTGTAATGTCCTCCTATTGGTCCTGAATGGCAATGTTCTAGGATTTTGCTTGCTTCTTCCTTTGTAACACACCTTGAATTACTTGATCTGCACATATACGAAAAAGAAAAAGGTCCTTCCAAAAATAGTTTTTCACATCAGCAAAGAATTGCTTCTTTTGATGATGTGTCAACCCTTTTGGTAGGATGTTAGCAGCTAAGTAATTCACAATATTTGCGAACTAGGGTACCTCAGAGTTGGATATAGCCAAGAGTTGTTCTTCGGGAAATGAGTCATTTATCTCGCTCTCATCAAGTTCTTTAAGATGGGGATTTTCGAGTCTAGAAAGATGGTCGGCCGCAAGATTTTCAGCTCCTTTCTTATCCTGAATTTCCAAATCAAATTCATGTAAGAGTAAAATCTATCTTATGAGTCGAGGTTTTGCATCAGATTTAGTTAAAAGATATCGAAGAGCTGAATGATCAGTGTAGATGACAACTTTAGATAATATCAAATATTATCTAAATTTATCAAATGCAAAAACCACAACTAGCAACTCTTTTTCTATGGTGGTGTAATTTTCTTGTGCGGCCATCAGTGTCTAGCTAGCGTAATAAATTGGTTGAAAATGCCTGTCTCTTCCCTGTCCCAAGACTGCACCTACTGCAAAATCACTCGCATCACACATTAGTTCAAAGGGTAAATTCCAATCAGGTGCTATTATAATTGAGGCATTTATTAATTTAGTTTTGAGGGTATTAAATGCGTCTAAACATTCCTAATCAAAATTGAAAGGCAGATCTTTTTCTAATAATTTAGTTAGAGGCTTAGCTATTTTAGAAAAATCCTCAATAAATCTTCTATAAAATCCAGGATGTCCTAATAAGCTTCTAATAGCCGTAACTAAACTGGGGGGAGGTAGTTTTTCTATGGTTTTAATTTTTGCTTTATCAACCTCAATCCCTTTACTAGAAATCTTGTGACCTAACACAATCCCTTCCCGAACCATAAAGTGACATTTTTCCCAATTAAGTACAAGGTTCGTTTCCTCACATCTCATTAAAACTCGTTTTAAATTTTTAAGGCAAAGGTGGAACGAATTTCTGAATACCGAAAAGTCGTCCATAAATACCTCCATAATATCTTTCACAAGTTCATCAAAGATGGCTAGCATGCAGCACTGAAAAGTAGCTGGAGCATTACATAATCCAAAAGGCATTCTACGATAAGCAAACGTACCATATGGACATGTAAATGTTGTCTTTTCTTGATCCTCAAGAGCTATTGGGATTTGGAAGTAGCCAGAGAGTCCGTCTAGGAAGCAGTAGTACATGTGCCCGATAATCTTTCTAACATTTGATTAATGAAAGGTAAGGGAAAGTGATCTTTTCTTGTGGCATTGTTCAGCTTTCTATAGTCGATACAAACTCTCCAACCTGTGACTGTTCTTGTTGGAATCAATTTATTCTTCTCGTTGGCTATAATAGTCATCCCTCCTTTCTTTGGAACAACCTGCACAGGACTTACCCAAGAACTATCAGAAATAGGATAAATAATTCCAGCATCTAGAAGTTTAATTACCTCAGCTTTGACAACTTTCTTCATATTGGGATTTAATCGTCTTTGAGGTTGCACACATGGTTTATATTCATCTTCTATTAAAATTTTGTGGGTGCAAAACGATGGGCTTATCCCTTTAATGTCAGAAATCTTCTAAGCCGTGGCTCTTTTATGCTCCTTTAGTACCTGTAGTAATTCATATTTCTCATTGGGTTCCAAGTCTGAAGAAATAATTATTGGTAGTGTAGGATTGTCTCCGAGGAATGCATACTCTAAGTTCTTTGGTAACTGTTTCAATTCCAGTTTAGGAGGTTCTTCAATAGAGGGTTTTTGTTTAGTTTCATCATTTATTCCAATGCCCTCATAATTCTTCTATCTTGGGGAAGAACTATCATAATTTATCTCTGTGATGTCGTCACTTACCTCATCACCTTGGATAGGACACAGTTCCAACGTGTCTTTATGTATGATTTCCTGAAAAGAATCTTGAATAGAATGATCAATAGTATCAATAAAATAACAGGAATCATCTTGCTCCCTAGAGTATCACATAGCATCATAAAATTTTAAAAAAATCTTCTCTTTACCTACCCTAAGCACAAGTTTACCATCACCTACATCAATAACAGCCCTAGCAGTAGCTAAAAAGGGGCGTCTTAGAATTGAAGGTACCTCAACATCCTCATCTATGTCAAGTACAACAAAGTCAACGGGAAATATGAATTTATCAACTTTTACCAAAACATCTTCAATGATTCCCCTAGCATACTTAACAGATATATCAGCTAATTGGATACTCATCCTAATGGATTTTGGTTCTCCAAGACCAAGCTGCTTGAACATTTTATAAGGCATTAAATTAATAATGGCACCTAAGTCAGCTAATGCTTTCTCAATATTTAAACTACCATTTAAACAGGGAATAGTAAAACTTCCTAAATCTTTCAATTTGGTTGGTAGCTTATTTTGAAGAATAGCTGAGCATTCCTCGTTAAGTTCCACTGTTGATAGCTCTTCAAGCTTCCTTTTATTCGTTAAAAGCTAATTTAAGATTTTTCCGTACATAGGCCTCTGCGAAATAGCTTCAACAAAAGGTAAGTTAATATTTAATTATTTAAAATTCAAGAAATTTACCGAATTGAGCGTCCATGCAGTCTTTCTTCAACTTTTCTGGATATGGGATCGGTGGGTTATACTCTTTAAGTACCGGCGTTACATTCTCGTTTACTTCCTCACCTTTTTCCTAATTAATTTCTTGTGGCATCTTCTTTTTAGCTTCAACCAACTCCTTTCCACTCCTTAGTGTAACTACCTTGACATGCTCTTTTAGGTTGGTGTTACTAGGTAAATTACTTGGTTGCCTTTCGGAAACTAACTTTACTAGTTGTCTAATTTGATTCTTAATCCTTTGAATCGATTCTTGCTAAGTTTTCAATGTCATTTTGGTATTCTGGAAACGAGTTTATGACACTGCGATAAATTTTGTGAGCATCTCCTCGAGGTTCGACTTCTTCTCTTGTGGGTAGGGTTGTTGTTGAAAACCTGGAGGGGGTTGTTGTCTTTGATTTCCTTAACCACCCCATGAGAAATTGGGGTGGTTCCTCCAACCTGGATTGTAAGTATCACTATAAGGGTTATTTTGAGGTCTAGAATTATTACCCATATAGTGAACTTGTTCGTTTTAGCGTTCGGGTTGTAAGGTGGATATTCTGTATTGCACATCCCTCCTCCATTTATATCACACTGCATTACTAGATGTACCTGCGAAGAACTACACAAACCATCAATCTTTTTATTCAAAAGCACTACCTGGTTTGATAGCATAGTGACTGTGTCAAGGTTGAAAACACTGGCAGCTTTTGTCGGCTTTGTCCTCATAACTTTCCACTGATAGTTATTCAGTGACATCTCTTCAATGAATTCGTAAGCCGCTTTAGGGGTTTTGTTATTTAGGGTTCCACTGGAGGCTGCATTAATAAGTTGCCTAGTTGAGGGGTTCACACCGTTATAGAATGTTTGAATCTGTAGCAATAATGGTAGCCCATAATGAGGGCACCTTCTTAGTAAATCCTTATATCTCTCCCATTCATTGTAAAGTGTCTCTAGATCTATCTGCATAAAAGAAGAAATATCATTCCTCAACTTAGCCATTTTAGCCGACGAAAAATATTTTAATAAGAACTTTTTGGTCATTTATTCCCATGTGGTGATTGATTCTCGTGGTAATGAGTTCAACCACTGTTTAGCTTTGTTCCTCAATGAAAAGGGAAACAACCGAAGCCGATCGACATCATCAGAAACGCCATTAATTTTAAACGTATCGCATAATTCCAAAAAGTTTGCTAAGTGTGTGTTAGGATCCTCATCCTGCAAACCATCAAGCTGAACAAACTGTTGTATCATTTGTATAGTGTTAGGTTTCAATTTGAAATTATTTGCAACAATATTAGGTCTAACAATACTTGATTGATCTGCAAGCTAAACTAGGTTTAGCATAATCATACATAATCGAGGCGGGATTTTGATTCACCGGATTTTCCATAGCCACCGGAGGTAATGGATTATTCTGATTTTTAGCCATCTCTTTAGGGGATTGGTGATGTTTTCTTGCTCTTCCTCTATGTATTATAAACTTCGCCTAATTTCTCTTCGGTTTCTGCGAATGGTTGCCTCGATCTCACTGTCAAAAAGTAATGGTCCTGACGCGTTCCTCCAAGTCATAAACTAGAAAAACCTATCAGAGCAAATAATAGAGAGATTATAAAGCTAAAAATAAAAATTAGAAGGAAATATATAAATAAAAAATGGCTAAAGTAATAAAAATTAATCGTTCCTAATATTTCAGTTCCCCGGCAACAGCGCCAAAAACTTGATCGTATCTGAGAGTTGTAATATTAATATAATGAATGATCGAGCCTAGAAAATAACTATCACCACGATTGAGGCAAGCGCACCTATCGAACAGTAGTATAGCTTAGTGGCAACACCGGAATGTCGAACCTAAGGGAACCAAAAGTACTAGTACTGACTTTCTTTTTATGTCTAGCCTAAAATAAAGAGGATTGATGTTTATCTAACTAATTCCTAAACTAAGGATGCCAAGACACAAAAAATGAATTGGGAAAATACTTTTGAGATAACTAATTGATTAAGACAATACCCGAGGAAGAATCCACCTAGACTTCACTTGTTATTTAGCTCTGAACCAGAAGATTTATTCACTTGACTTGATCCGTAGGATTCCCTAATTTATATTAATACATCTTTCGAGGCTACTAACATCTAACCTTAGGTTGATTAATTGAAATCTCTTTCTAATTAAAACCCCTAGTGTTGCAGTAACTCGATTTATGGACTCCAATATTAGGTTTGACCATAATCCGGCAAATTTTATCGTTCTATTTCTAGGAGTGTGATCAACTCCACTTAATTATGCTAGATCTACTTTTAAGCAGGGACTTTTGCTCCTCGAATAAACACATCAATACTTGAATCAATATCCTGAAATATTAAAGTAAGAATTAAGAACACATAATTAAGAACAAATCAAGTATTTATCATATAGTTCAGAAAATAATAACAAGATCCGTCTTAGGTTTTATCCCCTTCAGATATTTGAGGGGTTTAGTTCATGTTTATAAAAGAATACATCTCAGAAGAAATTAAATAACAAAACATAAAGAAAAATCCTAAAACCCCCTGAAGGAATTTGAAAGGAAAATCCTCAATCTTGAATGTGACTCCGGATCAACTGGCTTTCTTCGAGTAATTCCCTATATTTAGCCCTCTCTGGCTTCGCTCCTCGTCAACAGCCCTGACAGAAGCCTTCTGTCGAACTCCCCTTTTAGGTTGCCCTCTAGGGTGTTTATATAGGCTTTCGGGATGCCTTACTTGGCCCACAAGTGTCCTATTCCGAGTGGAATTAAAATGGGTCACGGTAGGGACACGCCCGTGTGAATCGAGCCCAGGACCTTGTTCAAGTCCACTAAAGTGGCACGGCTGTGTGGTTTACCCGTGTGGTGAACTTTAGGCCGTGTTGATTTCTTACTTTGGCCCATTTTCTCCATTTTTTGCCCTTTTCTTGTTCTTTTCATCCTCCTATGCTCTCCTAAGTATAAAACATGAAATTAAAGGATTAGGAGCATCAAATTCCACAATTCAAGAGATAAATCATCCAAAAGTATGCCAAATGTGGGATTAAAATATGTATATATTACGATTTATTAGCGGTGTAAAGAAGGAATAAGGGAAAGGGGAAAGGGAAAAGAAGGAAGAAAGACAACGGGAAAAAAAAGGGAAAAAGAGGGGGTTTCGGGTTGGGGAAGAAAGGAGGAAGGAAGGAGGGGGAGGAGGAGAGCGATGGTCGAAAAGGGGTGTAGTGGCTAAAGTTTGGGGAGGGAAAAGATTTGGGGAAGAAAGTGAACAGAAGAAGGGGGTTTAAATAGAGATTGGGACACATGGTCGCGGCTCAAGCCCGTGTGCCCGGGGCGTGTTAGGTCACACGGCCAAATCGCACGACCGTGTGATACTTCGTTCGTTTCTTCCATGCCTGTGTAGAGGTTTCCACACCTATGTTGATTGGTCAGTATTGACCACGGCTTATAGGCACTATGGTGTGTCGCATGCCCGTGTCATTTACTCAGTATCGCCCACGGTCTTAAGGCACGCCTGTGTGGGGTTATTGCATGCTATGTTCTTTAGTCAGTGTCGACAACGGCCATATCGCACGGCCGTGGCATTTTATTGCAGCCCGTGTTTTAGGAAATTTTCCTCTTGTTCCCGCATGGTCTCTGCCACGTGTGCAAGGCCGTGTGGGTAGGAAAACCTGCGCCAATTAATTTGGTTAGTTTTTAGTTAGATGCTAAAATAAAAAATATGGACATTAATGAGGTTAGTACTTGGGTTGCCTCCTGAGAAGTGCTCGTTTAAAGTCTTAAGGTAGACTCACTTTCCATTCTCATACTCATGGTGGTTCGAGGAGTTGAGACTCCTTTCTTTTGCTATCAGTTCTATTATCAATATACAATTTGAGTTGAGTAGTGTTTACCTTAAATGTGCCAAACTTATGATTAGTTACCTCGACTATTCCGTATAGGAAAACATTGAGTACTGTGAAAGGGATCGCTCCGTTTGTATTAAGGTCTGAAGTGGTGATTCGAGGGTCTGTTTTATCCAATAATACTTGATCTCCGATCTTAAATTGGTTTGTCCCATTCTTGAGCTTATCATTGAGTCGCTTTGGTTCATCATGTTTTTTCGGTTTCTCCTTGAAATGTGTTCACCATTCATCTAGTTCTTCGATCTGGAGCCTTCATTCCTCATGAAAAGTTTAGTTCTCAATATGAGAGCTAGACAATGGCTCTGACATCTTTTTCTAAGAAATTTCCTGTAAAGGAGGTTGATCATTAAGTTCACTTACATTAACAGGATTTGTATCATTATGATCACTAGATATTCTGATAGAATCACGTGCTTGGAGTTTAATCATGTCATCATCTACACGAAGTATTAATTCCTCTATACCAACATCAATAATGGTCCTAGTAGTTGCTAAAAAGGGTTGTCCTAAAATTAAAGGAACATCACTATCCTCATTCATGTCTAAAACAACAAAGTCTACTGGGAATATGAATTTATCAATTTTTCCTAGCACATCTTCAATTATACCCCTAGGAACTCTAATAGTTTTGTCAGCCAATTGAATGCTCATCCTAGTTTGTTTGGGTTTCCCAAGACCTAGCTGTTTAAACATTTTATAGGGCATGATGTTAATACTTGCCCCTAAATTAGCAAAGCATTATTAACATCTATACTACCAATTAAGCAAAGAATCGTAAAACTCCCTGGATCTTTTAATTTGCGAGGTAGTTTATTCTGTAGAATTGTTGAATAGACTGCATTTAGCTCCACATGCGACGCATCGTCTAACTTCCATTTGTTTGTCAAAAGCTCTTTTAAAAATATTTCTAAATTGGGCATCTGCAAGAGAGCTTCAATAAACGGTAAGTTAATATGTAATTTTTTTAAAAGTTTAAGAAATTTACCAAATTTTTCATCTGTGCGGTCTTTCTTCATCGCGTTGGGGTATGGCACATGGGTTTGTACTCTGTACTTACCAGTTTTGGTTGATTATGGTTTTCCTCATCCTTATCTTTATCTACCACCTTTTCTTGCCTTAGTTTTGGTTTGTCTAACCCTTCACTATTGTGAGCAGTAATGGTATGAAGTTGCTCCTTTGGGTTAGTTTCAGTGTTGCTTGGCAAGCTACCTTGTGGTTGTTCTGAGATCAACATGGCAAGCTATCCTATTTGGTTCTCGAGCTTTTGAATTGACACTTGCTAATTTTTGAGTGCTATTTCAGTGTTTTGAAAATGGGTTTCTGACACCGAGATAAATTTTGATAGCATCTCCTCAAGGTTCGACTTCTTTTTCTGTGGGTAGGGTTGTTGTTGAAAGCCTAGAGGGGTTGTTGTCTCTGATTTCCTTGACCACCCCATGAGAAGTTTAGGTGGTTCCTCCAACCTGGATTTTACGTGTTACTATAGGGATTGTTCTGAGGTCTAGAATTATTACCCATATAGTTTATTTGTTTGCTTTCTATGCCAGGGTTGTAAGGTGGATATTCTGTATAGTTCATTCCTCCTCCATTCGCATCATACTACATCATTGGATGTACCTGCGAAGAACCACACAAACCATCAATCTTTTTACTTAAAAGCTCTACCTGATTTGATACCATGGTAACTGCATCGAGGTTGAACACTCGGCTATTTTTGTTGGCTTCGTCCTCATAACTTGCCACTGATAGTTATTCAGTAACATCTCTTCAATGAATTTGTAAGCAGCCTCAGGTATTTTGTTGTTTAGGGTACCACCGGCGGCTGCATCAATCCATTGCCTAGTTGAGGGGTTCACACCATTGTAAAAGGTTTGATACTGTAACCACAAAGGTAACCGATGGTGAGGGCATCTTCTTAATAGATCCTTGTATCTCTTCTAGGCATCGTAAAGTGTTTCTAAGAAGAGATATCATTCCTCAACTTAGCCGTTTTAGCCGGAGGAAAATATTTAAGTAAAACTTTTCAGTCATTTGTTCCCATGTAGTGATTGATCCTCATGGTAATGAGTTCAACCACTATTTAGCTTTGCTCTTCAATGAAAAAGGGAATAACCGTAGGCAAATGGCATTATTAGAAACACCATTTATTTTGAAAGTATCACAAAATTCTAGAAAATTTTCTAAATGAGTATTTGGGTCTTCGCCCTGCAAACCATCAAACTGAACAAACTGTTGAATCATTTGAATAGTGTTAGGCTTCAGTTCAAAATTATTTGCAACAATAGCAGGTCTAACAATACTCATTTCAGCCCCAGTTGAATTAGGCTTAGCATAATCATACATAGTGCAAGGAGTAGGATTTTTGACAACCATCGGAGGTAGTGGATTATTATCAGCCATCTCTTCGGTAATATTGGTTTGTCCTCTTGCTCTTCTTCTATGTATTGTAGACTTCGCCTTATCTCCCTACGATTTCTGGGAGTGGTACTTTCTATCTCACTATCAAAAAGTAAGGGTCTTGACGGGTTTCTTCTAGTTATAAACTAAAATTACCTGCCAGAAGCAAATAAGAGAAAAATTAGCAAGTTAAAATAAAAATAAGAATGGCTAAATTAATAAAAATTAAGGGTTCCTAATATCTTATTACCCAAACGGCGCCAAAAACTTGATGTGTCTTTAACTAACTACGATCACAATAAAGGTAATCACACCTATCGTTTAATAGTATAGTTATGGTAAGACAGAAAATTTTGTATCCACAAGGACCAAGAGTACTAGTAATTACTATCTTTCTATTATCTAGCCTAAGAATTGGAGTGATTTCTTTTAAACTAAAATTTATTAAAAGCACGACAGAGAATGAATTGGGAAAGTACTTTTTAGACAACTTTATGAGAGAGGTAATACCCAAGGAAGAATCCACCTAGACTTCACTTATTACTTTTGATTCATATGATTTATTCACTTAACTTAATCCGTAAAAATCCCTAATTTATGTTAATATCTCTTTCGAGACTAAAAACTAAAAACAACTAACTCTAGGTTGATTAATTGAAATCTCTTTCTAATTAAAACCCCTATCTTCGCATTATTTCGATCTATTGATTCCCTTATTAGATTTGAATCTAATCCGATAGATTTATGTAATCCTATTTCTAGGGTTGCAATCAACTCCGCTTAATTGTGTTGATCTACTCTTAAACAGGGACTTTTGCTCATCTAAATAAGCATATTTGACTTGAATCAATAACCTGAATTATCAAAACAAGAATAAGAACTCACAATTAAGAATAAGAACAAGTATTTATCTTATAAATCAAATAGTAATAAGATTCATCTAGGTTTCATCCTCCCTAGGTATTTAGGGAGTTTAGTTCATACTTATAGAGGAAAACATCTTGAAATAAGAAAAACTACAAAATATAAGAAAACCCAAAAACTTCAAGAGAAATTGATAGGAAATCTTCAGTCTTGATGGAGATTCTTCTTCCAAGCTGCTCCGACGACTATCTTCGAGTATTTTCTGCCTTTTACTCTGTGTGTCTTCTTAGATCCTCCTCTAGGGTGTTTATATAGGCTTTAGAACACCTCTCTTGGCCCACAAGTGGTCTTTTCCGAATGGAATTAGACTTGGGATCGGTAAGGACACACCTGTGTTTGATAGCTTAGGCTGTGTTTGGTTCTGCTCGTAACACACGGTCGTGTGGTCTACCCGTGGGCGAAGGCCCAGGCCATGTTGATTTCTAAGGTAGGCCCATTTTGTCCCTTTTTGGCCCGTTTCTCATTCTTTTCGACTCCTTAAGCTCTCCTAATTGTAAAAAATAAAATTAAAGGATTAGGAGCATCGAATTCATCAAATCTAATGAAAAATTTATCCAAAAATAAGCCAAGCATGGGGTAAAACTATGTATAAATTATGGTTTGTCAAACATAAATAATTATCTGCTTTAGTGGCTATGTGTTTTGGAAGTGTCTGAGAGGTCCCAAGTTCAAGCCTTAGCTTGGGAAAATTTTTGTTTTAAATGAGTAAACCCTTATATTTGATCAGTAAGCTTATAATTAGATGTTGGTAAAATATGTCAGAATGGGCCTACTGGTCTGGTGGTTAAGTGGAGTGTAAATAAGCTAGAGGTCTGGAGTTCAAGTCTTTGCACAAACAAGGGATTTATTTTGCTGCTTATGCCGTGTGAGAGTTTGAGATGGACTAGAAATCTGAGTAGTCGATTTAGTGGGGAGTTTGATGGAGAGAATTAAGGGATTCAGGTCTTTTCCAAAACTGTTCATCTTCCTGACGTCTCCTCTCCACCTTTTATACCATTTTTTCTTTTTGCTGTAGCCAAAATTCCCTATTGCTGCCATTTTCTTCACACTATTTCCTTGTTCTCCAAACTTGAAATTTCACCTCTTCCCATCGATATTGCACATCTCTGCATTTAGTGTGTATTCGGTAAGTCTAGAGGTACGTTTTGTTTTATTTTGGTGAAGTAATGGAGTAATGAGAGGTTTTTTCTAATTAGGGGACAATCAAGGAGCTGTGGACTACTTTTCGCTTTTTAGCAGTGAGAAATCATCGTTGCTCGTTAAAGGTAAGGTTGTTGGAAAGTTTTGGGGAGTTTTTTGTTCATAAAAACTCTGATTAAGTGACTGAAATTGGGCTTTCAATTGTTGAATATAGGTTTTGGAGTGCTCGGGAGTGATTACGTGTAACACCCTTAACCCATATCGACGTCGGGCTAGGGTTAGAGGCATTATCGGCCAGATCGGAAACATCTACAAAATTCATCATATAGTCATTCATCAATATCAATCATAATGTCCCTTAAGTAGGTCATCGAGACCTAAAACATGTTTATAACCGAGTCGGGACTAAATCAAAACACATACAAAATTTCATGGAAAATTAAAAACTTTTATAAATACAGGTGATACACACTCGTGGGGGTAGGCCGTGCCTCACGTACGGCTACTAGACACACCCGTGTGTCCTCCCCGTGGTTGTATACTACCAAAACCAACACGGTTGCCAAGCACACCCGTGTGCTATGGCCGTGTCCCTATAAGTCATATACTGCCATTTCTCACACGACCTCTAAGCACGCCCGTGCCATGACTGTGTACTCCTTAAGCTAGCTCTTGACTTTTACCCCGGTTTGCTAGGCACGCCTGGTGTGCCATGATCGTGTGACATAATAGGTCACTTGCAAGACCAACAAGCCACCCATTTGGGTCTCACCTAAAAGTATCACTTACCGACACATAACATGTTTATATATAGCAACTAAAACATACCCAAATGATTAACCAATCTAAACATACCAATTTGCATGACCAAAATTCAATTATGCCCAAGCACCAATCATCTATATACATACCATCTCATAACCATTTCATATATCAACTAATCATACCAAAACAATTTACATATCATATTCCTTTAAGCATATTACCAAAACATAACTAGCCAAATCACATGGCTAAGTTCATTTTACATCTCATATAAAAGACTAGCCCATACATGCCATATCTAGCCATATACATATTCAAAGTGTACCAAAATGATTTTAGTAGTGTGATGACGATCCTTGATGGTCCCGAGCCTTCAGTAGCTTTGACGACCTATAAACAGAGAAAACATACACACAGAATAAGCTTTACAAAGCTTAGTAAGTCAATATACAAACAAACTTAACATGAATTGCACATAACCAAATTAATAGAATGACCAATATGGTTCTCATGACAAAATCACCTCATTCTTTCTTGAACTCATAAGCTTAGCCATAACTTACCATATTTCTAAATCACATATCATATTTGCATCTATTTCATCTAGTCAAGAATTTACACATCATATTATCAATTTGATACACTTAGCATAATATGCTCACATGGATACTTACCTCATATACACCATTAGTATATAAGCAACATACCTATAACAGATATTCATTCACTTAACTTATCAAAGCTCGAATTTGCTATTTGTACTACAGACTTTCCCGTTGAACCAATAGGAATCAAATAAGATACTCAGAAACTCAAAACAATTGTACAATACCAACGTCCCAGCCATAGCTGAAATACTCATTCATTCATCCATAACTTGTTTATAACTCATCAACCACAAAGGTTCAATACATACCTTAGCTAACACGTAATCATTCAACTTCCAAGCTATTTAATGCTCGATATTACATGTCGATCATCCTTTAATATTTGTTTAACTTAATCGCACACTCAATGCTATATACACAATTGAAGCATATTAATCATCGCACACTTAGTGCCTATTCTTTTAACCAACTTGTCTCGGTGTCGCACACAGTGCCAATTCAATAAGCCGAAGCTTTCATATCATCGCACACACAGTGCTATTCATTTCTTATAACCGCACACTTAGTGCCTATTCTTTTAATCTACTTGTCTTGGTATCGCACACACAGTGCCAATTCAATAAACCAAAGCTTTCATATCATCGCACACACAGTGCTATTTATTTCTTATAATCGTACACTTAGTGCCTATTCTTTTAATCTACTTGTCTCGGTATCGCACACACAATGCCAATTCAATAAACTGAAGCTTTCATATCATCGCACACATAGTACTATTCATTTCTATTTCAATTTCAATTTTGCACACTTAGTGCCTATTCTTTTAATCGACTTGTCTCGATGTCGCACACACAGTGCCAATTAAATAAGCCGAAGTTTTCATAGCATCGTACACATAGTACTATTCATTTCTTATAATCGCACACTTAGTGTTGTGATTCGTTGTTGAAACTTAAATGACATCGCACACTTAGTGCATTAATACAAAATCGAACTTAATCGGTATCGCACACACAGTGCCAATCATAAAAGTCGAAGCTTCCATTACTTCGCACACACAGTGCTATCTAACTCCATCAGAATTTCAATTCGCACACTTAGTGCCTCATTTCTCAACATCATACTTGTAGCATTTCTAATTCAATAACTATCATTCAATTCCCATCACATAGATATAAACTAACAACTTGTATTATATCCAAACTTACTTACTATATTAAACTTATCATGGAATTTATATGCATAATCCTCTCATAAGCATCCATTATCAACATTAGTCATATAAACAATTACAATTTCATGCAAGTATGTTTATTTGTATAGTGACTTACCTCGGATTCGGTTTATCGGTATGAAAATGGTTACTTTGTCACTTTTGCTTTCTCGCGATCTAAGTCCTTTTTCCTCGGTTCTTGATCTAAACATATTCATAATTAACCCATTTATTCACTAATTCATTCAATTCAATCCAAACAATTTACAAATTAGACCTCACATTTGCACATTTTATCAATTTAGTCCATTTTTCTCAAAACATCAAATTCACAAAATCAATACACAACTAAACTTAGCCGAATATTCACACATATCATACAAGCCCATATTTTTCATCAAATTAGTAATTTAGTCCCTCAATTTGCCATTTTCACAATTTAGCCCTATTTAGCTAAATTCACCAAAACTTCAAGAACAAAACATATTTATCTAGCTCCAAACTTTCATTTAACACCATCAAACATCACAAAGCTCAACATAACATCAATGGCATGTCTCATGAACAACATTAATTCATTAAATTGAGACATGGGTTTAATAGCTCTCAAAGCAACGATTACAAAAACGTAGAAATTATCAAAAATCGACTAAAACATACCTTGAATTTAAACCCTCAAATGGCCAAACCTTAACAAGCTTATTCTTTCTTTTTCTTTTACTAGTTTCGGTCAAAAAAAAAATAATAAAGATGAACACTTTCATCTTTTGTTTCATAAATTTTATGATAACAAAATAATTACCTATTTAGCCATTTAAAAGATATTTGGCATCATTAAACAACAAGGGTATAATAGGCCATTTACCATCCACTATCTAAATAGTGGTCTATTTGCCACTAAAAGCCACAAATTTACAAAGCCACAACACATTGGTACTTTCACAAATAGCAAGCAATTTTCACATTCAATGCAATTTCATCCTTTTGTCAAATTAAACACACAAACGGACAGATTAGCTTACGAAAATTTACCACATGCTTAGTCACATATCAACGACACGGAAAATAATATTAAAATATTATACAGACTTAGATTTGTGGTCCCAAAACCACTGTTCTGACTAGGGTATAAACCAAACTGTTACATTATGCGTCAAAATCGAACTAGGTGTGTAACCGATTACACAGAAAACAAGATTCGATGAAAGCAAAAAAGCATTCTGTCGACGCCACACGGGCGTGTGGTAGCCCATGTGGTAGGCCGTGTGCAAGGCTGTAAGCCACAACATGGCCGTGTGATCGATGAGCGGTAGCCGCGCAGCGACATTGCTGGTGGGGTGGCCAAGCAAGGCCGTGTGCGAGACACAGGCTCGACCAATTGGGCCGTGTGGGCCACACGGCGTGTGGGATTCTGGGCCAGGCCATGTAATCCACACGGCCAAGGCCAATTTGGGCAGTGTAGGCCCACGCGGGTAGACGACATGGGCATGTGAGCCCATTTTCACTGATTTATTGCTAAGGTTGCACGGGTCGCCCAAGACAACTGTGAACCTACTGTAGGGTCGATAAGATTACCTAGACTCCTAAGTGAATGACTGTATATTGAGCATGCTATTTGTACTATACTATGTATTTGTGATATACCATGTTTTGGCATAACATAACTGTATGATGCATTGTATGGGGACGGGTTGATATTGATTGGAGGAAGGGTACTAAAAGGCTTCGAGCTTAATTACTGGTAGTGCAGCTGCAAATTACTATCTAGTGCCGCATTTGGTACTATTTAGAGTGTAGGGATGGGTGGGTTGATTATATCCCCACATGGAGTGTAAGGTTGGAAGGAGATGGAGTGTAGAGGCTAGTTGGGTAGGATTTTCTAATTGCATATCTATTACTGTCACTGTTCTGTGATGAGCTAAGGCCTTAATGCTTACTATTAATGAAATGGGCTAAGGCCCAACCTGATACTAATACTGATAATGAAAAGGGCTTAGGCCTAAACTAAGATTGTCTGTTAATATCTGTTTGTTTGCATGGGAATTACATACTAAGTTTACATAAACTCACCCCTTCTGTTTAATCTGTATAGGTAATCCCCAGACATAGGCAGATCGGTGCGGCGGAGGACTCTGTGGTGGTCACACGATCTACTTCTTTCCATTTAAGTACTTAAAATTTGATTTTGATTTTATGTTGGGGATTTTACTGTATCATGGCCTCTCTGGATTTATATTTTTCATTTGGGGTTTTTATCGTTTTAATTTATTACTGCTAGAAGTAGGGATAATCAAGTTTTCAAAAAGAACCAGACATTTTAGCAAAATTCACTCAAATATACAACTGTTTTAGAAAGCTTCCGCAAAAAGAAACGTTTTGGAAATTAATAATGTATTGAAAGAGAATAACTTTGTAACAATGAACTACATTTTGAAAATGAACGACAAGTCCTAGAATTAACATAAGATATTGTAAAAAGATTATATAGAAAAAAGGTTTTCGACGGCAACTCATTTTCTCAAAAACACTACCATGTGACATCACCAGATTTAGCCATAACATCTAGGCCGAGTTTGGGGTGTTACATAAAATGAATTTTTTTGAAAGTTTGGTGCTTATTTTGTGTCATTTACCCTATATTATATTGTGTGAAAGATTTTAAATAAAAATGCCTCTCTAGTCCCTCTCAATTTCAAAATTAAGCGAATTGATCGTTCTAAAAAATTCAGAGCAATTTAATTCCTATAAATTTTGAAAGTAACTAAGGAAAATTAATCACAATGTTAACGTCTTCCATAAATTATACGTAATTGTGATTGATATAACAACAAATTTAGCTCTCTGTGCTTACATGTTTTGTCAATTTCGTCTTCATTCTAAAAAATTCAACAAAATTAGCATATGCATTTATGCATTTACACAATTATTGCAGGCTAAATTTGTTAAATTACGACCAAATTGACAGAATGTGTAAATTTTGAGGGATAAAGCGGTTATTATACCAATCAAATTATGTACAATAGATGGAAAACATTAACGCCATGATTAATTGTCCTTCATTGCTTACTTTTGAAATTGACAGGGCTTATGATTTTTGAGAAGGACCAATTTGCTTAATATCAAAATTGAGAGGGACTGAGAGGTGTTTTTACCAAGAATTTATTTTAACAAAACATATATATGTTTATAATTTTATTAAAGAAAACATCCTCAGTAAGAATAATAAAATAGGCAAGCAAGTGCGAAAAGTTGGTGGATTCTACTTGTTGTTGGGTGGATTCAAATAATAAGATTAGGATGGACAACTTTTCTTATATTAAGAAAACAAAATTGAATTGTAGTTGCAGGCAAGAAGGGATGGTGAATTTGGTGTTCGTGTGTAGTAATATTCCAAAATGGGCGCTAATGGGAGGTGGCTTCATCTCCAAAAAATGTTCCATCTCCCACTATCTCACTGGCTGATTGACTTCATCAATCGAAATAAAGGGTGATTAAAGGGTATTGCATTACATGCAAGGACATACATGGAGGAGGTTTTAGGTCTTGTAAGCTAGGTAGGTCTTGCCCTTTTCTTTCAATTTTGATTTCAATATGGTGGTGTTGCTGCTTGGATTTTTCATTTTGGGACACTTTGTAAAATACGCTATCATGGTTTTGCCCATATCAACTATTGGATTAATGGGAAATGGCTAATTTTGTGGTTGCTTTTGGTGGTATTTGAAGGCCTATTGGGTAACTGGATGACTGTAATAGATAGACACTGCTATGGGGAGCTCAACTACCAAAATTACTTAAGGTGAATTTAATTTCTTAATTGTTTGACATATTATCTTTCATCTTTATTTCTTCAAGACTATGATACCTACTTCTACTCAACTTCTTTCATTAAGTTTTTAAAAAAATACATGTTTATATACTTATTATAGTTATAGTAAGAATGTAAGACCCTTATCCCAATCTGAATAATCGGATTCGAATCTTGGGTATTTCCATACAAATACGGACACAAACTTAGTCTACTTACTCTGAAATCATTACTTACCCATTAACCTCTTTGATGCATCACTTACACTCTTCAATCTAAACTTTCATAAATATTTATCCCTTTCCTTTCAGGGGTCTATACAACCGAAACACTGTTACTCTTGTGTACCGAACTCTAAGCTATCATTTCACCACAATTCGTGAATGATCATGTACAGATATAGCATATACCTCATTCAAATATAAGATTTGGAAATCCTTATTCAGAATACACTTTTCTTATGTTTATTGTAGCTCATAGAGACACTGTGCCATACTGATCTTTCTGATCACACTTACGAGCCATATTGTATGTGCCAAAATAATTTAATACAAAATCCGCCACAAAGAACATTCCTTTAGGATACGCCATTGAGAATCTTACTATGATACGCCATAAGGGCACTACTTTTAGGATTCGCCATGTAAGTCGTTTCTTCAGAGTGCGCCATAAGGGCTTTTCTTTCAAATTATCACCACAAAGGTTATTCCCTTGAATTTTCACCACAAAGGCTATCATGTCAGAATTTACCAGACGGGCTATTTATTGAGTTCGTCATGAAGGAGGTTTTTAAGAGTGCGCCATAAGAGCTTTTTTTTTGGAGTTTGCTACAAAGGAATTTCCTTTCCTAACGTGTTTACGATAAGGATTTACCTAGACTCATGTTAAGTGAGGTTTGCCCATCATTGTCCTGGGGCACGTAGAGAACCGTATTGGATAATCACCATCCTTTGGTTTATTTAGAAGGTGCCATTGAGATAGAATTTTCCCAAGATTTAGATTAGAGATCATGTTTTTAGTCCAGATGGACCCCTTTTTGACTCCATCATGGTGAATAGACATAGACTCACTTGACAAACCCTTCATGCACTAACACAATCCACATTCATCTTTAAAACCACAACTTACTCTTAACAGAGCATACCCATGATATACATCTAAGAGACACATATACGACAAAACCTAAACTTCTCAGATTCCGTACTATAAAATGCATTCTATCCTCAACATTCATTCATATAGTTGCATGGCCATCATACTATACTTTTCTAATTTCAATTTCATCGTTGATCAGTTTCTACAGAGATATCTCATATGAATAATATTCATGCAAGAGTCAACTTAAAGACTCACCTGACACTCATGAACAATAGCTTGATCTCTAGAGTCAAACATCTATCAAGACTTCAGTAACCACTATTTATAAGACATAGGAACACCATTAAAACTCATTCATATAATTTTTACCATTATCTCAAACCTAGAGAACCCCCATGGAAAGCCTTATTTCTTCATCTTATTTTTCATGCACATAAAAACCAACTTACTCTTTTAGAAGTCAACATGCAAGACTATGATACTTACCCAGGATGTGAAACAACCTTCTACATGAACTCAGAACCTTGTTTCAGCTTAATAAGAAAGATCTATGCTTAGCTCCAGGGTAAATCAACAATGATGTTTTAAATGGAAGAAAGAAGATAACTCTTTTTTCTTCTCAAGCCAATATCACAATATATATAAAACCCATATTTTCACAATGGACCTTGAAACGTGTCACAAACTTTCAAGACTATCTTTATTAATAGTTCATAGCTGTAGCAAAATGTATACGAGAATCCAATATATTTGTATATATTTGGTTTATCCCTTCGTTTATTCCTGACCACCTCGTTAGAATGTAACTAGCATAGTAACTAAACAAACTTGGCGTACTATTCCTTTGGCGATAACCCAAAATACCCAAAAATCCTCTATCTCTTACCAATCTCTTCTTCTTCCACACATTTTGATAATAATCCTTACATAAAATTCTAACGTCTACTATGCGCCCAATTTTTAACCGCTTGAACGTACCAATGTCCAGAGTGTGAATATTGCAACTAAAGATATAGATTTGAGGCGGTGTCCGCAAGTATACGGGTCAGGTTTTAATATAATTTGTTTACAATGAAACACTTGGTAAGTATTTAGAGGACCGTACCCAAAGGATTACAGTTTGGGGAAAACTATTATCAAGCCAATTACGGGAAATAATTACTAATCTACTCAAGTCAAGAATTAGTAGTGCTAACCAAGAAGCAAGATGATGATAATAATAAGAAACTAAATAAATTTAAGTAAACCTAAATCTACTCTTAAGTTCCTCTATCGATTTTTCCTATTCCTTATTTTGACTACGTGAGCACCTTTTGGCCTAGATCCAATTATTTTACCTAATTAATTATTGAAGTTGAGTTCTAATCAATCAACTAGTCGATACCCTAGTAGGATCTTCTGATCTTCCACTAGAATAATGAGTCAACAAGAACTACTTATGTTCTGACCTCACAATCTAGATCAATTCGGGGTTAAGGAGTTCACATATAGGCCATGTCAATTTTGGGTTAATTCCCAACTAAATGACTTCCTAAGGTTGTCAAGGGCCTAGGGTTTGTTTCACATTTTTCCTTTTCCAAACAGTTGATCCGCAAAGAAAATCTATCATTCAAGCTATTAATTAAGTTAAAGCAATTGAAACATGCAAAATATGTAGAAAGAAAAGACTGATTGTAATCTTTACACAAACATTCATCTAAAAATGTTAAAGAAAGAAATATAAAGATGTTCATGGATTTATCGATGAAAGCGTGGTTTCGAAACAATCTTCCATCGCAGAAGTCTCACTTCGAACTAGGATATTCCAATTACAGAAACATAAAATAACTTAAGTAAAAACTAAGAATGAAAAAAAACCTAAGAATTAAAATTCTAACCTGATTACAATGGCCTTTATATAAGCTCAACTTGGAATATTAAAGTGCCTAAATTATCCTTGAAGTCCTTAGAGTTCGATTAGGATAAATACACCTAATTTCCCTCTAAAACATAGTTAAAACATGTAGGAATTTTGGGTTGTGCAGGGGGTATGTTGTGACATAGGAGGGCTATGTCGCGACATCGAGGGCAATTTCACTCTAAAGCTTGTTTTTAGCTTTTGTCTTTGACGTTGAGACATCAGTATCTTGGTGTCATGACATAGGCATCAGTTTTGGTTGGAATAAGCATCCTTAGCTCCTGACTTGACCTACATAACCATGTAACCTTATTTAGATGTATAAAATGTATTAAAAACTACTAGAAAGCATAAATTGCTACTTGTGAAACACCCCAAACCCGGCTCACGAGCCTCGACCTAATCTGCATGCTTCTCGAGTAAAACATTTCAGAAACTTGTTTGTTACTTTGGAAAATTTGGGTGGTTTTGAAGAAAATTGATTTGTGTTGAGTTCAAGGAAAAGCGGTGTTTTTCTTGAAGACCGGATTTCATTAAAACTCCATCTTTATACTTGAACTAAAAGTTAAAAGAAATACCGGGTTTTAGAGTTTACCATTAAATTGAAAATCGTTGGTGTTTAGGTGAAGTAACATTTATAATTTATTTTAAAGAAAAGTTATTTAACCTTTTGTTTGATAATAATCGTATCATGATAAAAATAATTAAAATGCATGCATAAAAGCAGGTTATTAGTAATGGCCATATTACATCAACATAAAACCCAAATAAATCCAAAATACTTAAATATAAAAATTCAAAATAAAACAAATCTTTGAAATGAGCATGGCCACCACTAAGCTCCTGCCGATCCGGTCCATTCTTGAGTGTCACTGAAAAGATATCCCACAATGGGGTGAGTCAACAGACTCAATGTGTAATAACCAACACAAACTCCCAACGATTCATGCATACAAATCATATATAAAACATATATAAACAATGATGCAATCTCGAACCCAAACCTAGATAACCATCCTCTACACATCACCCGTACCTGCCATCACATCGTGGGGATTACTAAATCGGCCCTCCATCCGTTACACACCATCGAAGGCAGTCGCTGCAGACGACTGGCACATCGCCCTTATAAATCGTGGCATAGCCACCAGATAATGTGACAGAGTCACCAGATATTAATATGTGACATAAGTTACCACATTCAGATTATGTGACATGAGTCACCAGATATTGTGGTAATAACCACCAAATCACTTCCCCTTTTTATTATTACCCATATGCCCCATGTGTCATACAAATCATGCGAATATCATGCCATATGCCTTATTCATATTCGTAACCAATTCTCATATATGTCACATTCAATGTTTATAATACTATTAATAGATCTTTAGAGAATAACGTACCTGAATATGTCGTACCATTGAATGGTACCTTTAGCCACATCTTTCATATTCTTATTAACACACATATTAAATCAATACCATAAATCTATCAAGAGTTAGTGTGGGGCTACACACCTGGTTACTATCGTGCTCATGAAATCCCGAAGGTCTACTGGAATAGATTGTATTCCTTCCTAATAACCCATGTCAGAATCGGCTAGTCACTAATACTTAATATAGCCTTGGCCGAATATTCATATTCACTTACCTTGCGGATCTAAATCCCGAAAGCCACTACTTGTCTATGGAGTTGACGAAATCCCTGCTTATCAACTGTTAGAATCGGCTTTAATACAAGAATACTTATGAAAGTGGCCTATGGCTGGACACTATACCCCTACCTTGAGTAGTCAAATCCAAGAGACTCCTTTGCTGTTCCTTCACGTTGGCTACATACAAATGAAACTCGAGATTATGGCTTAATGAAGATTCGGCCATCCTTAGAAATCAAGGCCAACCCTTGATTTCGGCACACCAAAAGAAAGAGAAGGGAAAACCATTTGCTAAGGAAAGAAATACTTACCACCCACGTTGCTTATGAAGACTAAGAGAGTAGTCGACATCTCCTCCTTTAGAGATTCGGCTTTTGAAAATAATAGAAAAAGAATGGTTTCGGGAAAAGGTGATAACACGAATTGAAAGAAGGAGAAGAGAAACTAAGGTTTGAGAGGTTTCGGTTTCTGGTCACAAAGAAAAGAGAAAGGGAATAGAGCTTTTGGCAGAGAGAAAAATAAAAAAGATGCCTATTACTACACTAAGAAAATTCGGCATCTAGCTTCCCTTGTATGACCGAATTATGCACCCCTTAGAGTTCCATGTTCGGCCACTTGCTTCCCTCTCTCCCTTATCCCTTGATCCCCTCCACCTTAGCCGAATCCTCAAACTCTCCCACCCAATCTATACCTCATCCTTCTAGAGTCCACATGCCATCCAACTCTCTTGCTGCCTGACGCAAAAACACTCCCAAAAGTGCTCCCCTTGCCGCTCGAACCTAGGCCCTGCACACTGCTTGTGGCATCACTTATTAAGGCTCAAAGTGCCGCGTCCTTGCCACTTTAACAAGCCCATTTGTTTGTCTAATTTTTCCTACAATTTTTCTTAAGGCCTCATTCACCTAGCTCCCCCCTTTAAGACTTAAAATCCGATAATTTCTAAGGCATTCACCTACACTTTAGAGTTCTCAAAAATTCACACAACACATTCAAACACACATAGGCATGCTACTTCATACAATTAAGCAAAAATGCACAACCCCTAAATCCCGGATGTTACAGTTCTACCCCCTTAAAATAATTTTGACCTCGAAATTAACTGGCTGGAATAAGTGAGGGTATTATTATTGCATTGCTTCTTTCGGCTCCCACGAAGCTTCTTCCGATCCATGATTACGCCATAACACTTTGACCAAAGGAACCAATTTCTTCCGTAGTACCTTTACATCCCGTTCCAGAATCTGAATCGGCTCCTCCTCGTACGACAAATCTGGTCTCAGCTCCACCTCCTCAACCGGCACTACATGAGATGGATCCGATCGATAACGACGTAGCATAGAAACATGAAATACATCGTGCATCTGCTTCAACTCCGGAGGCAACTCTAACTGGTATGCCACTGGTCCAACTCACTTCAATACCCGATAAGGCCCTATAAACCTGGGACTTAACTTTCCTTTGCGACCAAATCTCATCACCTTCTTCCATGGTGAAACTTTAAGAAACAAATAATCTCCCACAAAAACTCAATCTCCTTCCCTTAAGATCTGCGTATGACTTTTACCGGTCAGATGCCTCCTTTAACCGTGTCCGAATCACCTTAACCTTTTCTTTCGATTCTGCCATAATTTTTGGACCCAAAATCTGACGTTCCCCCAATTCTATCTAATAGGTAGGAGTGCGACACTTTCGTCCACATAGCGCTTCGTACGGTGCCATCCGAATACTTGCCTGATAGCTGTTGTTATACACAAATTCCGCTAAAGGCAAGAACTCTTCAACTCCTCTCAAGTCTATCACACGCCCTCAACATATCCTCTAACACTTGGATCACTCGCTCAGATTGATTTGTCCATTTGTGGATGGAATGCCATACTGAAATCCAACCTGGTACCCAAAGCTTGATGTAGCGCCTTCCAAAACCAAGATGTAAACCTCGGATCCCTATTCGAGATAATCGACACCGGCACTCCGTACAGCCTCACGATCTCAGCTACATACAACTTTGCCAATTTCTGTAGAGAATAGTCAACCCGCACTGGTATAAAATGTGCAGATTTCGTCAGTTGATCTACTATCACCCATACCGAGTCCTTCTTCGTAGGCGTAAGGGGAAGCCCACTAACGAAGTCCATGGTGATTCTCTCCCACTTCTATTGCGGAATCTTTATCGACTGAAGCAATCCTGATGGAACTTGGTGTTCAGCCTTAACTTGCTGACACGTTAAGCACTTCCCTATAAATTCGGTAACTTCCCGCTTAAGACCAGGCCACCAAAACTGTTCCCGTAAATCCTTGTACAACTTACTACCTTCAGGATGCATAGCATAAGGGCTACTATACGATTCTCGAAGAATTCTCTGCCTTAACTTCTCATGCTTCGGCATATAAACCTTACCATGAAAACACAGCACTCCGTCGCCATTTACACCAAAATTTTCCAATTCCCCACACTACACTTGCCGTAACTTAGCACTTAGATCCTCATCTGCCCACTGTCCTTCTTTCACCTCATTCAACCACGTCGGCTTAACTTGCAACTCTGCTAACAAACTTCCATTGTCATACGAGCTAAGATGTGCAAACATTGCCCTCAGATCCGATACTACTTTCCGACTTAGGGCATCTGCCACCACATTCGCCTTGCCCGGGTGATACTCTATGGAACAATCGTAGTCCTTAAATAATTCCACCCACCTTCGCTGTCTCAGGTTCAACTCTTTCTGAGTCAGTAGATACTTAAGGCTCTTGTGGTCTGTGTAAATCACTGACTTTTCTCCATATAGATAGTGCCTCCATACCTTAAGAGCAAAGACCACTGCCGCTAATTCCAAGTCATGCATCGAGTAGTTAACCTTGTGAGGCCTTAATTGTCGAGGCCCATAAGCGACTACCTTCCAGTCCTTCATCAAAACACATCCCAAACCTGTGTGAGAAGCATCACAGTACACCATAAAATCCTTCCCTGCCTCAGGCTGAATCAACACTGGAGCTTCAGTCAAGACCCTCTTAAGCTTCTCAAAGCTCTCCTGTTGCTTATCTGACCATACGAAAGGCATTTCCTTCCTTAGCAACTTCGTCAAAGGTGCTACTATCGACGAGAACCCCTCAACAAATCTCCTATAGTAGCCTGCTAATCCCAAGAAACTACGAATTTTTGCCACAGACTTAGGTGGTTTCCAATCCAATACTGCCTCGATCTTCCGAGAATCCACCCTTATTCCTTCAGTAGACACCATATAACCCAAAAACGTAACTTTCTTCAGCCAAAATTCGCACTTGCTGAACTTGGCATATAGCTTTTTCTCCCTTAACACTTGCAGCACCATCCGGAGATGCTCATCATGCTCTTCCTCATGCTTAGAATACACCAAGATATCGTCTATGAACACAATAATGAACCGATCCAGATAGGGTTAGAAAACCCGGTTCATCATGTCTGAACGCGACTGGGGCGTTTGTCAATCCAAACGGCATTACCAAGAACTTATAATGCCCGTACCTTGTCCGGAAAGCTGTCTTATGGATATCAGCCTCCTTCACCTTAAGCTGATGATATCCAGACCTTAGATCTATCTTTGAGAATACCGCGACCCCCTTAAGCTAATCAAACAAGTCGTTTATCCTTGGCAACGGGTACTTGTTCTTGATGGTCAGCTTATTCAACTGACGATAATCTATCCACATACGCATAGTTCTGTCCTTCTTACCCATGATTAAGAAACTCTTGGATTTAAGCCTTGAGCTCCACCAACTCCTTTGGTGCCATTCTATACGGAGCAATTGACACAGGAGCTGTACCCGGCAGCAAGTCAATTCCAAACTCTACTTCCCTATCTGGGGGTATTCTAGGTAACTCCTCCGAAAAAACATCCACGAATTCTCTTACTGTTCTAACTCCACTAACTCCCCCTTCTTTCGCACCCAAAGCACTAACGAAAGCTAAAAATGCCTTGTACCCTTTTCGAACCATCTTAACGGCCTTTAAAGCAGAGACTACGTTTGAAAAGTAGTTTTTTCTTTCTCCGATCATAGTTATCGCCTTATCCTCTGGCGTCCTTAACTCCTTTCGCTTAGCTGCGTAATCCAATACAGCCCGATGTTCCACTAGCCAGTCCATGCCAAGGATGGGATCAAATTCTCTGAAGGGTAGTTCCATCAAGTCGGCAAGAAATACCACTCCCTGAATCTCTAGAGGTACATTTCGAAATATCTTATTCACCACTACAGTTTGACCTAATGGGCTCACTACAGTCATCTCCCTATTAGACAGTTCAGAGGCTATGCCTAGTGTTTCAACTACTCTACATGCAACATAAGAGTGGGTAGAGCCAACATCAATTAAAGTAAAGTAAGGCTTGTCAGTTATAAGGAACGTACCAGTTATGACGTCCGATGCGTCTTCATCCTCCCTCCGGTGAATTGCATACACCAGACTCAGCTGTCTTGCCTCCGTATTACCAACACCTCTGCCCGATATTCCCCGTCCTCTTTCGAAACCATTACCTCTGCCATTCAGACCACGACCCCGGGGTGGCTACTATCCACCTCTTCCAGCCTGATTATAACCCTGACCTGCTGGTCGGCTCCCATCTATTTTTATAGGACAGCCTTTAATCATGTGGTCCTTGAACCCACACTTGAAACATCCCTCTGTCTTCTTCCAACACTCTCCTAGATGCATCTTTCTACACTGAACACAAGTACGATACTGCCCTCTAGTTGCACCCTGCTGCCCTCGCGGCCCATCAACTCTATGCCTCTTTTGCACATTCCCAGATGATCATGATGATCCAAAACCTCTCTTTTGCCTATTTCGGTCCGTATTCTGTCTTACAGATTCTTTAATCCCTTCTGCTACCTTAGCCTTCTCTACCAGCACGGTAAATTTTCGCTCCTGCTGTGGAGCTATCAACAACCTTAGGTCATCCCTCAGTCCGTCCTCAAACCGGACACGTTGGTCATGCTCCGTAGCCACGATTCCTCGAGCATAACGGCTCAACCTTAGAAATTCCACCTTATACTCCGCTACGGACTTATTTCCCTGAACCAGCCTCAAAAATGCCTTCCTCTACGCATCAATATAACTAGTTCCAATGTACTTCTTCTGATATACCGCCTTAAAGTATTCCCAAGTAAGATCATCTGCGGCAGCACCATCCCGAACTGTGAGCCACCATTGATATGACTCATCGCAGAGTAGCGACACTACCCCTTTCAGTTTCTCCTCGGCAGTCAGGTCCAAATCATCCATAATTTGCTCCGTCGCTTCTAACCAATACTCACCAGATTAGGCGCCACACCAGATATACCACGAAAAACTCGGCTCCATTAGCTCGAGTCGCTCGGTCTGACTTTCGAGCTCCGTTTCCACCGCTCCACCACCTTTCTAGAACCCATGAGATCGCTTTGTGATATCGCATCATCCCCGTCGATCTTGATATTCCACATCAACGGCTGGTGGTGGTGGCATTTCATTTTTGGACCCTTGACCAGACCTAACGAGTTTCAAAATGGTTATTTGACCTCTACCACGGCCATGCACATTAGGACCACGTCCCCTAGAATTCATGCTTCTGAATTGCATTTATCTGATTAAAGAATTTTGTGAATTAGTTTTTTTTTTGTTCCACTGATTTATCGCGAACAGTCTGATGTTCAATAGTTCTAAAGAGTAGTTCTTTCGAATACACACACAGTCTCAAATTCATTCATTCAATCATCACATTCATGAACTTGCGTTTATTATAGAAAAGTGTTGTAGTTGTCATTGTTGTTGTTTTCCACTACCCAAGGGTATTTCTGTAATTTTATCCTATAGGGGTATTTTGGTAATCTTTTTCAAATTAGGGTATTTAAAAATTTTGCAAAATAGAGATTTTTGGTCTTTTTGCAAAATAGGAATACTTGGTAGGAAGATTCAAGGGTAATATGGTAATTTTATAAACTGAGGGTATTTTTGTAATTTTTTAAGTCAGGGGCATTTCGATAATTTTAAAAAATATGGTTCTCGGTGACTTTTCAAAACAAGGGTATTTTTGGGAATTTTTAATTCGGGGTATTTCGGTAACTTTCCATACTGAGGGTATTTTAGTAATTTACACATGTTAGGGGTAATTTGGGCAACTTGCAAACCAAGGGTATTTTGGTCATTTTTAAATCAAGGGTTGTAACATCCCGAAATTGGGCCTAGTAGGATTAGGCCAATTGGACCTTGGGCTTTAGGAAAATTTAGAGTATTATCTTGTTATTTGTGTTGGCTCGGGTATGAATTTTTTTGTGTTTGGCATAGTCTTGTGAAGGCTTGATTTTATTTATGAAGCTAGAATAATTCTTAGTATTAAAAATTTAGTGAAGTAGATTAGGTGAAACGACACTTAAATTAATTTAAGTGTTATATTCTAACACATGAGGAGTTAGTGGCAAGGTGGTTATGACGCATGAAAGGTTGCTTGAGGAAGTGGTTCAAGTAGCATGGATTGCATTTGGAAGACTTTATTTTATGCATCATTGCATTAAGTTCGCCAAGTTTTGCATTTGGTAAGTTGGACTTTCAATTTTTATGGCAAGTTGAATAGTAAATTAGGAAAGCTTGAACTTTGAGAAAGGAATCATATGGATTAAGGAAGGATAGGGGACATAAGGCTTGGTTTAAGGTGAGGTTTTTGGAAGCTTTTAATGGCTAATTGTCCAAGAATGTGGGACGGTATGGGTGTCTAGGGGGTTGGCGAATGTTGATAGGATTTTGGGGGGGATTAGTTGGTCAATTCTTAGCATTTTGTGCATCTTTTGCATTTTTCTTTTCCTCTCCAAAATCTTCCTCCTTAGCCTAATGTGTCTTGGACATTAGGTGCAATTTTGTTTTTGTTTTGGCTTTCATCCTTGAACCAAATCCTAATTTCTTTCTCTCTTTTCTTCTTTGAAACCGAAACCACACTTAGCACTTTGTGCTCTTTTCTTTTTTCGGCAAACAAGGTGTTTGGCCGAATCTCTTTCTCCCATCTCTTTTCTTTTCTTTTCATAATTGTTAAAAAAAAACCTACATCTTTTCTTTTACTTTCTTTTTGGCCGAATCTTCTTCCTTCCCTAATTCTCTTTTCTTTTCTTCCATTGTTTGCTCAAGCCGAATCCTCCTTCTCCTAATTTCCCTTTTCTTTTCCTTTCTCTTTCTTCACTCTAGCTGAAATTATTTGATAGTCTTCTATCCACCATAGCCGAATCTTCTTTCTCTCTTTTGGTGTTATCTTGGCCGAATAACAACAAGGGTAGGTCTTCATTTGGTTTCCTTCAATCGATTTTGGAAGGGGGTAAGTGTTCATGGTCGTATTTCTTTAGTTTTTTTTCTCTTTTCTCTGTCGTTTTTCTTGAGGGCAAAGGCCAAATTTTTAGGCATTTGCTTACAAGGTTCTAATCATTCTTAGAAACCAATTTCTTCTAGGCTTTTCGGGAGTTTGGAAGCAAACGATTTAATCCTATTTCTCTAGCAAATGAAGTTGGTAAGTCAAGTGGTAAGGATTTATGTTGGTTTATTATTCTTTAAGAGGATGTTAAGTCAAGGCTATTGAGACTAAGGTTGGTTGTTGGCGAATGGTCTATGGTATTAATCTTAGTGTTGGCGAATGTAGGACAAGGAGATCAAGTGCAGTAGATCGGGTCTTGGATTTAGTGATTTCGCTATTATCCGGTGTGTACCTTATACACTTCATAACTCGGTAATATAAATATATAAATATTCTAATCATGTTGTTAAAGCCAAAAGCAATGAGATTCTCAATATGATACTTAGTAAGGGTATGAGCAAGGAATTGGGTAAGTCCGTTTCAATATGACTTTTGCAATATGATGCATGATGATACGATTTATGATATATTTGCTATGTGATTCCTAATAAAGTATAATGGCATGTTTTGTTTAAATGTTACATTGGTTTGGTTGATATGAAAGGAGGGAAGGATTTGATATCGTGTCTTTGGGACACCGGAGGTTTGGCACCTCCGGTGGTTTGGTACCACAGTTATTTCGTGTCTTTGGGACACGGAGGTTTGGCACCTCATGGCGACTAAATCCGATGGCTTAGCACCACGATGGGTTGGCCCCACATTTGATATTCTGGGATCGTCGCTTGTGATTTGGTATCACACGTGGGTTGGACCCACAGATGGATTATTCGTGACTTTGGGTCACCAGTGGTTTGGCACCACATTATTGGATATCGTGACTTTGGGTCACCAGTGGTTTGGCACCACCACACACGGGGTAGAAAAGGAGTTATGGATGGCTAGGTTGGGTGCATTATTTACATTACTTGGTTATGAATTGTGTAAGTATGTTGCATTAATCGGGGGAAGGATTTATGCACTGAGTCTTGGTGACTCACCTTCTCCCTTATCTTTTCAGGTAATTCGTAGATTGCGGATGAGGAGCCGGATGAACTCGAGGAGGCCATGCAATAAAATTCGGTTTTACATGAACTTCAATTTGGGTACTTTATTTTATTTTGATTTGGTTAACATCTTTATTTGGATTTGTAATATGGCCTCTTTAATTATGTTTTTGGATTATTTATATGCTTTGGACTTGTTTTAAACATGGCTAAATAAATATCATGGTTGATTTAATAATTGAGCCCAAAGTTTTCTAAACTATAAAAAGCGTAATGGTTTTCAAAATCTTACCATTGGGTAATATAAATCGTTTGATAGTAAAATTACAACTTAAGTGTTTTCGACAACTTAGATGATTTCCAAATTGAAGTTTCTACACACAAATGCAAACGATTTTCAAAGTAATAATTCGAATTTTTTTTCTTAAAATGACATAAATGTTTTCTAGCCTATGGATTGACAACTAAGTTTTAAAAGATTTATTTACTGAATTTCAAAGTAAATTATCGCTTTTTAACTTGTTATACTCCTGTTTTCTACAAATATAGAACAACAAAGAGTTTATCACTAAAATTTAATCGGTAACTAAATTTTCTTCAAAACATTTTCCTCTGTGGTATGCCAGATTCGGTCATGACATATTGACCGGGTATGGGCTATTACAAATTAGTATCAGAGGCAAGTTCAAAAGCTCGGCTGTGGGCCCGAGGCCCAAAATGATTTAAAGTATGATTTTTTTTAAATGTTTTGTTTGAAATTATATGGTTTGAAAGACATGGCATCGAGTCTCTAGCACTGATCCGCCCAGGTAAGTACCTCAAACTGTTGCTTTTGATGATATGATTATGATGATGATATGGCATGACTGTATAGTAGTAAGAACTGCTCTAAGAGACTCAAAACTATAAGTTGGATGTACTCGCGAAAATAAAATTCTTTAATAAGAATTATTCATAAAACTGTGCTTTAAAGATAGTGGAATAATGACTAAAGCATAAAACTTTTAAATCAGATAATTGAGACTATTAGACACGAGCACTCAAGGTCGAGGTCGTAATACGCGTGGATGCGATCGGGGTAGGATGGCTGTGTCTAAACCAGTGAGGTCTTGTCAGGGGTCAAAAAATGAGATACCAGTACCTCCACCATCGTAGGTGGTGAGTTTGAGAATCAAATGGGGATTTACGCAGTTGTCTCAAGCAATGTCATGAGTTCTTGAGAGAGTAGCTGGAGTAGGTGGAGGCGCGTGAGCTCAGAAATCTATACTTTAGCGACTTCGAGCCAATAGAGCTGAGGTATTTCGAGGTGTTTCGGGTGTAGCTCAAGATCTGGTGAGTATTGGTTAGAGGCGGAGAGCGAATCATGGATGATTTGGATCTGAATCTTGAGGAAAAGTGAAAGAGATAGTATCACTTCTTCGGGATGAGTCATATCAGTGGTGGCTCACAGTGAGGAATAGTGCTGCAACGGAGGATCTTACTTGGGACTATTTTAAGGCAGCGTATCAGAAGAAATATATTGGGTCTAGTTACATTGATGCGCAGCGTAAGGCATTTCTGAGTTTGGTTCAGGGGAGTAAGTCTGTATCAGAATATGAGGCAGAATATTTAAGATTGAGCCGGTATGCTGGAGGTATCGTGGCTTCGGAGCACAAGCGATGTGTTCGATTCGAAGATGGATTGAGAGATGAGTTGAGATTGCTGATTGCTCCACATTAGGAGCGAGAGTTTGCTGCGCTAGTTGAAAAGACTAAGATTGCTGAAGGGATAAAGGAATCTGTAAGGCAGAGTCACGATAGGAACAAACATAAGAGAAGTTTTGGATCTTCTGGGTCGGTCGATAATTCTCAGAAAAGGGCTAGACAGAGTGGGCCGAATCAATATGGAAGGCTATTCGCTAATCGGGACCAAAGACGAGTAAATGTAGATGAGGAAATAACATTGGGGCGAATGTTTGAGTGGTGGAAAAGAATGTTTTGAGTGTGGCTCATTTGGATCATCGTGTGAGGACCGCCCACGTAAACTAGCGAGAATCGGTCGAGGTCAAGGTCGTGCTCAGTTCAGAAAGGAGGGACCATCACCGTAGAGAGGTCGTGGTAATAGTAGAGGAGGAAATGGTTCTAGTCGAGGCCGCAGAGCATTGGGCAGAGGTGCAAGTAACACTGAGGCAAGACAGCTTGGTTTGGTGTATGCGGTGAGACATCGTGAAGAGGCGATACACCGGACGCCATAAGAGACGTTCTTAATCTTTGGTGCACCATATCTCGCTTTGATAGATGTGGGTTCGACGATTCAGTATGTTGCTAGTTGCATAGTAAGGACCATGGACTTAGACTCGAGACTACTTCTAGGAGGATGATGATAATTAGCCCTCAGGTCACTCTGTAGAAGTAAATAAGTCAGTATAGAGATGTACCCTAGAACTTCAAGGGTAGTGTTTGTAGATGATCTGATGGAACTGCTGTTTGGGGAGTTCAATTTGATTCTTGGGATGGACTGGTTGGTAAGTACCAGGCAAGTTTGGATTGCGCTGCTAAGCGCATGGTTTTGAAGACAGCTGAGGGTAAGGAGGTGGTTATGATAAGTAATAGAAGAGATTATCTATCCAACGTGGTATCTACGTTGAAAGCTGAGAAGATGGTCAGGAAGGGCTGTGAGGCAATTGTGGTTCATGTGTGTGTGTTAGAGGCTAAGGAATCTACTGTAGGGAATGTCAAAATAGTAAAAGAATATGCTGACGTATTTCCAGAAGAACTTTCGGGACTGCCTCCGGATCATGAAGTTGAATTTGGTATAGATCTATTACCCGGAACTGCGCCAGTGTCAATTGCTCCGTATAGGATGGCGCCGAAGGAATTGGTGGAGTTAAAGGCTCAGATTCAGGAGTTGTTGGATCGAGGTTTTATCCGACCAAGTGTTTCACCTTGGGGAGCACCGGTACTTTTTGTCAAGAAGAAGGATGGTACGATGCGAATGTGTATAGACTACCGCCAGTTGAATAAGTTGACGATCAAAAACAAGTATCCATTACCGAGGATAGATGACTTGTTTGATCGACTTAAAAAGGCGATAGTTTTCTCCAAGATTGATTTAAGGTCCGGATATCATCACTAAAGGTGAAAGAGGTCGATATCCATAAGATGGCATTTGCACTTTCGGTATGGGCACTACGAGTTTACGGTAATGCCGCTTAGGTTGACTAACGCTGCCGACAAACATTCATGGACATGATGAATTGGGTATTTCGAAGAGTTTTGGATCGGTTTGTCGTGGTATTTATAGGCGATATTTTGGTATACTCCAAGTCGGAGGAGGAGCATGATGCGCATTTGCGAGTAGTGTTGCGATTCGAGGAAAATCGACTTTATGCCAAATTTAGTAAGTCTGAGTTCGGCTTAGGAGGTGACTTTCTTGGGTCACGTAGTATCGGTGAGGGATTAGAGTGGATCCTCGGAAGATCGAGCGGTGTTGGATTGAAGCCGCCTAAGTCGATGGTCGAGATTCGAGTTTTCTAGGTCTAGCGAGGGTATTACCAAGATTTGTGGAAGGATTTTCTTTGATAGCAGACCTATGACCAAGTTATTGAGGAAAGGAGTCCCATTTGTGTGGGTGAGAAGCAACAAGAAAGTTTCGACAAGCTAAAGAAGATTACATTCAAGCTCCAGCTTTGATTCAACTCGAGGCGGGCAAGGAATTCACGGTTCTTGTGATGCATCACATCTTGGCTTGGGATGTGTCTGATGCAGGAAGGAAAGGTAGTGGCTTATGCATCTCGACAGTTGAGACCACATGAGGTTAACTATCCAACGCATGACTTGGAATTAGCTGCAGTGGTTTTCGCCTTAAAGATTTGGAGACACTATTTGTACGGAGAGAAATCGATAGTCTATACTGATCACAAGAGTCTAAAGTATCTTTTGAATCAGAAGGATTTGAATTTGAGGCAGCGCAGATGGATTGAGTTGTTGAAGGACTACGACTGTTCGATTGGGTATCATCCGGGCAAGGCTAACGTGGTGGCAGACGCAGTAAGCCGTAAGGTTGTATCAGACTTAATATCGATGTTTGCTCTTATTAGTTTATACGACGATGGGAGTCTTTGGGCAGAATTACAAGTCAAGCAGACTTGGTTAGAGCAAATCAAGAAGAAACAATTAGAAGATGATGGTTTGAATGATCGAAGGTTGCAGGTTCAGAATGGTGGTTTAGAGGATTATAGTTTGTCCAGTGATGGAGTGTTGTCTTTTCAAGGGAGAGCTTGTATGCCGAAGGATGTTGAGTTGAGGCAAAGAATTCTTCGGGACGCACATAGTAGCCCATACGCTATGCATCTTGGAGGTAGCAAGATGTATAGGGATTTAAGAGAGCAATTTTGGTGGCTGTGTCCAAGCGAGAGGTAATCGAGTTTGTGGGTAAATGTCGACATGTCGGTGGTCAAGGTGAACATCGCTTGTTGTGCAGGTTACTTGACCGATGAAGATTCCACAAGTGGAAGTGGGAAATGATCACTATGGACTTTGTCGTTGGATTACCCTTACACCGAGTAAAAAGGATACGATTTGGGTGATTGTGGATCGTCGACTAAGTCGACTCATTTCATTCCGGTAAGGTGGATTACTCACTTGAAGTTAGCTAAGTTATATATGGCGGAGATAATAAGGTTGCATGGTGTGCGTTGTCGATCATCTCGGACGAGATCCTAGATTTACGTCGAGGTTTTAGAGCGTTACATCAAGCTTTGGTACGCGGTTGGATTTCAAGATCTGACATTTCATCCACGATCGACGAGGCGGTCGGAAAGGGTTATACAAATTTTAGAGGATATGTTGAGAGGTTGTGTTTTGGACTTGAGGCAATGGGAAGAGTTTTTACCATTAGCTGAGTTCGCATACAACAATAGTTATCAGGCAAGCATTAATATGGCACCATATGAGGCGTTGTATGGTAGGAGGTGTCGCACACCTACATACTGGACAAAGTTGGGTGAACGTTAGATGTTAGGACCAAAGTTGGTTGTAGAAACTGAGGATAAGGTGAAGTTGATTCAGGCTCGTTTGAAGGAAGCTTCGAATAGGCAGAAGTCATATGCTGATCTCAAGCGGAGGGATATAGAGTTTGCCGTGGGTGACCAGGTCTTTTTGAAGGTCTCGCCATGGGAAAAAGTGTTAAGATTTGGGAGAAAAGACAAGTTGAGTCCAAGGTTTATTGGACTGTATAAGGTGTTGAGACGAGTGGGACCAGTAGCCTATCAGCTCAAGTTGCCAACGGAGCTGAGTCAGATACACGATGTGTTCCATGTCTCCATGCTTAGACGCTATCGTTCTGATCCATCACATGTCGTGGCAGTGGAAGAAATAGAAGTGAGTCCAGATTTGATGATAGAAGAAGAACCAGTGCAAATTCTAAACCGAGATGTGAAAGTTTTGCGTAAGAAGTCAGTTCCTTTAGTGAAGGTTTTATAGCGAAACCATGGCGTAGAAGAAGCTACGTGGGAACCGGGAGATGCAATGAGGCAGCAGTACCCTCAACTCTTTTGATCAGGTAATTTCGAGGACGAAATTTTTTTAGGAGGGTAAAATTGTAACATCCCGAAATTGGGCCTAGTAGGATTGGGCCAATTGGACCTTGGGCTTTAGGAAAAATTAGAGTATTATCTTGTTATTTGTGTTGGCTCGGGTATGAATTTTTTTGTTTTTGGCATAGTCTTGTGAAGGCTTGATTTTATTTATGAAGCTAGAATAATTCTTAGTATTAAAAATTTAGTGAAATGGATTAGGTGAACCTGGCACTTAAGTTAATTTAAGTGTTATATTCTAGCACATGAAGAGTTAGTGGCAAGGTGGTTATGACGCATGAAAGGTTGCTTGAGGGAAGTGGTTCGAGTAGCATGGATTGCATTTGGAAGACTTTATTTTTATGCATCATTGCATTAAGTGTCGGCCAAGTTTTGCATTTGGTAAGTTGGACTTTCAATTTTTATGGCAAGTTGAATAGTAAATTAGGAAAGCTTGAACTTTGGGAAAGGAATCATATGGATTAAGGAAGGATAGGGGACATAAGGCTTGGTTTAAGGTGAGGTTTTTGGAAGCTTTTTAATGGCTAATTGTCCATGAATGTGGACGGTATGGGTGTCTAGGGGGTTGGCCGAATGTTGATAGGATTTTGGGGGGGATTAGTTGGTCAATTCTTAGCATTTTGTGCATCTTTTGCATTTTTCTTTTCCTCTCCAAAATCTTCCTCCTTAGCCGAATGTGTCTTGGACATTAGGTGCAATTTTGTTTTTGTTTTGGCTTTCATCATTAAACCAAATCCTAATTGCTTTCTCTTTTTTCTTCTTTGAAACCGAAACCACACTTAACACTTTGTGCTCTTTTCTTTTTCGGCAAACAAGGTGTTTGGCCGAATCTCTTTCTCCCATCTCTTTTCTTTTCTTTTCTTTTCATAATTATTAAAAAAAAACCTACATCTTTTCTTTTACTTTCTTTTTGGCGAATCTTCTTCCTTCCTAATTCTCTTTCTTTTCTTCCATTGTTTGCTCAAGCGAATCCTCCTTCTCCTAATTTCCCTTTTCTTTTCCTTTCTCTTTCTTCACTCTAGTGAAATTATTTGATAGTCTTCTATCCACCATAGCGAATCTTCTTTCTCTCTTTTGGTGTTATCTTGGCGAATAACAACAAGGGTAGGTCTTCATTTGGTTTCCTTCAATCGGTTTTGGAAGGGGTAAGTGTTCATGGCGTATTTCTTTAGTTTCTTTTCTCTTTCTCTGTCATTTTTCTTGAGGGCAAAGGCGAATTTTTGGGCATTTGCTTACAAAGTTCTAATCATTCTTAGAAACCGATTTCTTCTAGGCTTTTCGGAGTTTGGAAGCAAACGATTTAATCCTATTTCTCTAGCAAAGCGGTTGGTAAGTCAAGTGGTAAGGATTTATGTTGGTTTATTATTCTTTAAGAGGATGTTAAGCGAAGGCTATTGAGACTAAGGTTGGTTGTTGGCGAATGGTCTATGGTATTAATCTTAGTGTTGGTAGAATGTAGGACAAGGAGATCTAGTCGGTAGATCGAATCTTCGGGATTTAGTGATTTCGCTATTATCAGGTGTGTACCTTACACACTTCATAACTCAGTAATATAAATATATAAATATTCTAATCATGTTGTTAAAGCCAAAAGCTATGAGATTCTCAATATGATACCGTAAGGGTATGAGCAAGGAATCGGGTAAGTCCGTTTCGATATGACTTTTGCAATATGATGCATGATGATACGATTTATGATATATTTGCTATGTGATTCCTAATAAAGTATAATGGCATGTTTTGTTTAAGTGTTACATTGGTATGGGTGATATGAGAGGAGGGGGAAGGATTTGATATCCGTGTCTTTGGGACACCAGAGGTTTGGCACCTCATAGCGACTCGTCCCAGTGGCTTAGCATCATAGTGGGTTGGCCCCACATTTGATATTACGGGATCGTCACCAGTGTTTTGGTATCACACGTTGGTTAGCCCTACAGATGGATTATTCGTGACTTTGGGTCACCGGTGGTTTAGCGCCACATTATTGGATATCGTGACTTTGGGTCACGGTGGTTTAGCACCACCGGTGGTTTGGTACCACAGGGTAGAAAAGGAGTTATGGATGGCTAGGTTGGGTGCATTATTTACATTACTTGGTTATGAATTGTGTAAGTATGTTACATTAATCGGGGGAAGGATTTATGCACTGAGTCTTGGTGACTCACCTTCTCCCTTATCTTTTCAGGTGATTCGTAGATCGCGGATGAGGAGCCGGATGAACTCGAGGAGGCCATGCAATAAAATTCGGTTTTACATGAACTTCAATTTGGGTACTTTATTTTATTTTAATTTGGTTAACATCTTTATTTGGATTTGTAATAAGGCCTCTTTAATTATGTTTTTGGATTATTTATATGCTTTGGACTTGTTTTAAACATGGCTAAATAAATATCATGGTTGATTTAATAATTGAGCCCAAAGTTTTCTAAACTATAAAAACGCAATGGTTTTCAAAATCTTACCATCGGGTAATATAAATCGTTTGATAGTAAAATTACAACTTAAGTGTTTTCGACAACTTAGATGATTTCCAAATTGAAGTTTCTACACACAAATGCAAACGGTTTTCAAAGTAATAATTCGAGTTTTTTTTCTTAAAATGACATAAATGTTTTCTAACCTATAGATTGACATCTAAGTTTTAAAAGATTTATTTATGGAATTTCAAAGTAAATTATCAGTTTTTAACTTGTTATACTCCTGTTTTCTACAAATATAGAACAACAAAGAGTTTATCACTGAAATTTAATCGGTAACTAAATTTTCTTCAAAACATTTTCCTCTGTGGCATGCCAGATTCGGTCATGGCGTATTGACCGGGTATGGGCTATTACAAGGGTACTTTGGAATTTTATAATCATGGTTTGACCATAAAATTTCACAAAACAAGGTGACTGGTCCCTTTCAGGTTTTAATTATTGAATTTAGCCAGTGATTGAGTCCTCTTGGTTAGGGTGAACCATCACTATGCACCAGGTAGGATTCGAGCGGAGTGGAGGTGAGTCACTAGGACTGCTTAAATACCAAGCTCCCCCTGAATCCAATCCTAGACATGCGCACAATGGTTGCCACACCTTTAACTCGGCGACTCGATCATGTGTTTGTTTGGTTAGACTTTAAATTTTATGTATTTGATTGTTGGAGTAGACTAATCCTAGGGTTCAATAATTCCTAATCTACTAATCTAAGTCCCTATAATTTCCTACATACAAATCACAAAAGGGTTAGGAGTACTTACAGGTGGACTTGGTAGGAGACTCAAAAGCTATGCGGAAAACCTGCTCATTCCTTAGTAAGATCCAATTTCAAAAGAAAGAAAATGTTTTGGGCCCAAAAAGCCCTTAAGGCCGAGTTTTGAACTGAGCTCTGATACCAAATTAAAACACCCCAAACCCGACCCACGAGCCTCGACCGGATCTGGCATGCTCCTCGAGTAAAACATTTCAGAAACTTGTTTGTTACTTTGGAAAATTTGGGTGGTTTTGAAGAAAAATTGATTTGTGTTGAGTTCGAAGGGAAAATGGTGTTTTTCTTGAAGACTGGATTTCATTAAAACTCCATCTTTATACTTTCGAACTAAAAGTTAAAAGAAATACCGCATTTTTAGAGTTTACCATTAAATTGAAAATCGTTGGTGTTTAGGTAACGTAACATTTAGAATTTATTTTAAAGAAAAGTTATTTAACCTTTTGTTTGATAATAATCGTATCATGATAAAAATAATTAAAATACATGCATAAAATAGTTATTAGTAATGGCCATATTACATCAAAGTAAAACCCGAAATAAATCCAAAATACTTAAATATAAAAAATTCAAAATAAAACAAATGCTAAGCTAAGCATGGCCACCACTAAGCTCCTGCTGACCTGGTTCATTTACTGAGTGTCACCTGAAAAGATATCCCACAACGGGGAGAGTCAACAGACTCAATGTGTAACAACCGACACAAACTCCGAACGATTCAGGCATACAAATCATATATAAAACATATATAAACAATGATGCAATCTCGAACCCAAACCTAGATAACCATCCTCTACACATCACCCGTACCTGCCATCACACCGTGGGGATTACTAAATCGACCCTCCATCCGCTACACACCATCGAAGGCAGTCGCTGCAGACGACTTGCACATCGCCCTTATAAATCGTGGCATAGCCACCAGATAATGTGACAGAGTCACAGATATTAATATGTGACATAAGTCACCACATTCAAATTATGTGACGTGAGTCACCAGATATTGTGGTAATAACCACCAAATCACTTCCCCTTTTTATTATCACCCATATGCCCCATGTGTCATACAAATCATGCAAATATCATGCCATATGCCTTATTCATATTCGTAACCAATTCTCATATATGTCACATTCAATGTTTATAATACTATTAATAGATCTTTAGAGAATAACGTACCTAAATATGTCGTACCATTGAATGGTACCTTTAGCCACATCTTTCACATTCTTATTAACACACATATTAAATCAATACCATAAATCTATCAAGAGTTAGTGTGGGGCTACACACCTGGTTACTATCGTGCTCATGAAATCCCGAAAGTCTACCGGAGCAGGTTGTACTCCTTCCTAATAACCAATGTCAGAATCGGCTAGTCACTAATACTTAATATAGCCTTGGCTGAATATTCATATTCACTTACCTTGCGGATCTAAATCCCAAAAGCCACTACTTGTCTATGGAGTTGACGAAATCCCTACTTATCAACTGTTAGAATCGGCTTTAATACAAGAATACTTATGAAAGTGGCCTATGGCCGGACACTATACCCCTACCTTGAGTAGTAAAATCCAAGAGACTCCTTTGCTGTTCCTTCATGTTGGCTACATACAAATGAAACACGAGATTATGGCTTAATGAACATTCAGCCATCCTTAGAAATCAAGGCCGACCCTTGATTTCGGCACACCAAAAGAAAGAGAAGGGAAAACCGATTGCAAAGGAAAGAAATACTTACCACCCACATTGCTTATGAAGACTAAGAGAGTAGTCGACAGCCCCTCCTTTAGAGATTCGGCTTTTGAAAATAATAGAAAAAGAATGGTTTCGGGAAAAGGTGATAACACGAATTGAAAGAAGGAGAAGAGAAACTAAGGTTTGAGAGGTTTCAGTTTCTGATCACAAAAGAAAAGAGAAAGGAAATAGAGCTTTTGGCAGAGAGAAAAATAAAAAAGATGCCTATTACTAGACTAAGTAAATTTGGCATCTAGCTTCCCTTGTATGACCGAATTATGCACCCCTTAGAGTCCCATGTTCGGCCACTTGCTTCCCTCTCTCCCTTATCCCTTGATCCCCTCCACCTCAGCTGAATCCTCAAACTCTCCCACCCAATCTATACCTCAACCTTCTAGAGTCCACATGCCGTCCAACTCTCTTGCTACCTGACGCAAAAACACTCCCAAAAGTGCTCCCCTTGCTGCTCGAACCTAGGCCCTACACACTGCTTGTGGCGTCACTTATTAAGGCTCTAAGTGGTGCCTCCTTGCCACTTTAACAAGCCCATTTGTTTGTCCAATTTTTCCTACAATTTTTCTTAAGCCCTCATTCGCCTAACTCCCCCCTTTAAGACTTAAAATTCGATAATTTCTAAGGCATTCACCTACACTCTAGAGTTCTCAAAAATTCACACAACACATTCAAACACACATAGGCATGCTACTTCATACAATTAAGCAAAAATGCACAACCCCTAAATCCCGGATGTTACAACTTGAAGTATAACAACCTAAATATATAATAAAATGCTTTGATTTACTGTTAAAAAAAGCTATAATTATTTGTAAAAAGGGATGTAAATAATAGTATGGTTTATGACAGATCATCTTTACGCCAAAAGTATCAATTGGGCAGACAAAACTACGCCACCTGGATTACTCTTGGATTACTCGCCAAATCAAGACCCACCAAATCTGGGTGGTACAACTCTCCCCCACTTAGGAAATTTCATCCCCGAAATTAATATAATTTGGCAAATTTCATTGGGTAAATAATAACTAACCGCCTATCGACATAGCACAAGGAGCCCGTACTCATTCAGAATACTAACAGGTTAGCTGTAACATCCAGGATTTAGGGGTCATGCATTTCAATCATATCCATGTGTTAGTATGCTCTGTATGTTGTTCGAGTGTGTTTGGGGCTTCAGGAAACCTTGGGGTTAGGTAGAAGCCTTAGTAGAAATTGCTGGTTTGGAGCCTTTAGGGGAGAGCTAGGGGAATTAGGCCTTAAGGGATTTAAAGTGGTAAGTTTTGACACAAGAAGGAAGTGGTGGAGTGGCAAGGTAACGCCTAGGGTGCGAGGGAGGTTGCGTTAAAGGGAGTTGCAAGGGGAGAGGTTGAATAGCATGGTTAGCATTTTGGGGTTGTTTTGCATCAAAAGGAGTGGAGAGTTGGATTCGGCTTGGGCACTTGAAGGTGGAGGTGGAATGAGTCAAACAAATTGAGCGGTGGTGGGGAGGCATTTGTGGAGTTTGAATGAGTCAAACTCATTTGAATGGGTGTTGTAGAGGATTTGAGGAGGAAATCATGGGGAGTGAAGGCTTGGGAGTGTGTAGCCGAATGTTGTAGTGCAAAAGGTGTGAGGGAGCATTCGGTTTTGGGAGGGATTATGTGTACCAAAATTTTTTAGAGCATAGGTTCTCTTTTGGTTTTTTTTTTGTGTTCATCTTGTGGCATTTTCTTTTTTCTCTCCTCTAGTTTTTGTGCCGAAAACCATTTTGCATTTTCAATTCTTTGTCTCTTTTGACTCTTGGCCGAAACTTAGAAGACCATTAGGGTCACTTTATTCATCTTTTTCTTCTCATCTTCAAGAGCCGAATGTGCCGCATATTCTCCTATTTCATTTGAAGTTCCCTTTTCTTTCTTGAAGCCTCTCTAGTAGAACCATAATCCTCCCATCTCCTTTCTTCTTTTCATCTCAATAACCTTAAACCTTCATTTCTATTTCAAGAATCGAATCTTACCCCTCACTTGCTACCATAACCGAACTTGTTGATCATTGCCAACTCTTCCAGTCAATTTCTAATATTATGGTAAGGGGGTTCTCTTCTATTTTGAATCTTGTTCTTTCCTTTTTGGGTTACTAAAACTAAAAGTTCCATTCGATTTTTTGGGTGATGGCCGAATCTATATAAGGCCTTAACCTCGTGACTCTTTTGTTGAAGCCAGCGTTAGGAGTGGAAGAGATCTTCGAGATCTGATCAAGCAAGGTAAGGAGATGAAAACGTTAGGCCGAAGGCCACTCTTTCTTGTCCATATGTGTTAGAGCCGAATCTAACATGATTCATGTAGGGATCTCGATAGCTTTCAAGTACAAGTGAGAACCTTTGGGATTTGGATCGACGTTGGTAAGGATATTCGATTAACATGATTATTTAGTCTCGTTTAGATCTGATTTAGTATTTAACTAGGTCTTCTGATTAAGTTGTTATTCGATGGATGCGAGTACCAGCCAAGGAGAGAAAGGGGTTGGACACGTAGTCCCTACCCTTAAGTTCAAGCGATCGGTTTATTGATTCGAGATTGGCCTCCGGCCGTGGCGGCGTCCGACATAGATAAGCGAGATCAACGTGATATCTTGAGTGAGGATATGAGGAGATCGATAGTCTAGTTCTTGTGTTCTCGGTGTGTAATTAACACATGATTTACTTACTTACTTTAACTAAAATATGTAATATGAGTGGTAGCCGAAATAGTGGCTGTGGTGATGCTATTACCTAATTCGGGTAAACCGGTAACCATGTTAGTATACTATCTATGTTGTGGTTGTGGTTAATTATTGTGGATACATGTAAGCATGTCATATGTGCCTATCTAGTATGTTCATACGTTATATTGCCATATCATTATAATATGATGCATGTGCATGGGGATCGGTATATATTGAATAAGGGGAAGTGTGTACATTTATGTACGTGGATTGATGATGGCTTTGAGCCTCATCGTGGATTGATGTTAGCCTTGAGCTACATCATGGATTGATGACTTCCTCGAGTCTCATCGTGGATATTTGTGATATTAATCACGTGGATCAGTGGCTAGACCACTAAGTGGACTTTGAGCAGTGTACTGCCAAAGTGGTGTGTAGCGGATGGAGGGTCGATTTAGTAATCCCCTGGTGTGTGGTGGATGGTTATACGGGTGGTGTGTAGCGGTTGGAGATTAGGCTGGGTTGGGCTAACATTTTGCATTATTACTATCTGTGGTATGTGGTTTAATGTGATTTTGGGCTAAGCCCACTCGTGGAAATATGTGGACTAATTACACACTGAGTCAAAATGACTCACTTTGTTGTTCTCAAACAATGCAGGTAGCACATGAGATTTTAGACCGGGCTGGAGTGGATTCTATTTATATTTTAAATTTCAAGTACTTTTTGGGATAAATTTTGTTGTAATAAGGCCGCTATAAATGTTTTGAGATTTTCATTATGGTTTAAGTTAGAACTATTATCAGATCATTATCTAGAAATGACTTTGAAACATTTGCGACTTAAACACCAAATTTAAGTTTTAAAATTCGTATTTTTTCACGGAATTTCTTTCAATAGATAAATTTTTCATAAATGAGAGATTTACTTTAGAACTCTTAAGCTATAGTTACCTCCAAAGTGAACTCTTTTTGAACATTTACCCCAGTAACATTCCGAATTCGGCTGTGGTGTTTGGGCCGGGTTTGGGGTGTTACACTAGCCTACAAGGGCGAAACCAAAACTTAGCAGTCACACAAAAATTTCAAATTTTCACAACCTACCCCTTGACAAATGTCATCACTATATGGGAGAACTTAAACAATCATTTCCCAACTTGACTTCTCTCGCACGATCTCCTCTATTTATCTCTATCGTTTCATCACCCCTTTAATCCTTTTGCTACAACATCTGAATCCCTAATTTCTTATCTGCTCAATTTGTTCTCTACTCTCTTCGTCTTCTTTTTACTTAAAGGTACTGATAATTCTTCCTTTCTTTTATTTTTTCTTACACTTTATCAACAAAATAGTTCGAACCACTACCCGAGGAAGGGGCCGAAGCTATACCAGATGAAACATTACTTCAAGTAGTCCCATTCCATTTGGACCTCGGGGTCCCAAGAATACCCCACCAAGTGTGAAGTCTCAATCAATCCCTTACAGTACTACCCAAGACGAGATGGATAAATATTTAAGAGTCTGAGGTGTACTAAAATCAAACTTCGCTTACTCTTTCCGGTGGCCCGAGCAATGTCGTTTAAGTGATAACACTGTAGGTTCCATTTTACCCCTGATTCTATTAGAAGTTGGATTCTATTTGCCACTGAATCCCTTTTTTATGTTGTTTTAAATTAGTATGGTATTTCTCCAGGGCAATTATTGGCTCTATCCTAGTGGACTCTAGTGGCTTACTACATCGAAAATTGTATGCATAATGAACCACTTCTATTAGGGGTTTTTTAAGAAATTTTATCAACTATAGGTGATCGGACAAGGCATATCTACTAGCAACGCTCATTTCAGTGCATGTTCAGGATGTGAGCCCATTATACAAAACACCATCTCTAACTTTCATCAACAAAAAGACAAATACATTAGAGTTATTTGTAAACTCATGTTTGGTTTTGGTTTGCCAATAAGATGGTCCCTTCCCAAAAAGAGTACTTGCACGGAGTGCCAGCTAGTGGATTCTGAGCTTGCTAATATATAGTATAAAAATTTAAATAAGGGGCGTGTACTTGACTTGGTGGAACTCATTTCAGTTAGAATGTATTCCAATACTGTCTACATGAATTAAACCCTGATGGTTATCATTTAAATCATTTCAAGTGGTTGGACAATCTTAAAGTGCCATATGCTTTTGAAGCCTAGCAGTACAATTTAGATGGTGAATTAGCTAGTATTTTACTAGGGCACAAAAGAGAGCCACCTTTTAATTTTTATAGCAGCTATGGCCTTTCTCCACGAGATTGGAATTTTATTACTAACCCTTTTATAGCTTCTGCTTCTACTTCTAATTAGGTTAATTTTCCTATTGATGGTGTAGGGCCTACATCACATTCCACTTCTTAAGACATGAATATTTCCTCTATAACACCCCTAACCCGTAACCGTCGCCGATCTTGGTTTAAGAAGCATTACCAGTCAATCTGGTATATTTACAATCATTTTACAACACAAAATATATCATCATCTAAACATATCAAAATATAAGCATATAGTCCCTTAATAAGGTCTACGAGACCTTAAACACATGTTCGAAAGGAGTTGGGGCTAAACCGAACACATACAAAAATTTCTGAAAATTAAACATTTTTCAAAGTTACAAAGGTAACACACCTGTGTGGGTAGGCCGTGTGCCTCACACGGCCTCAGATACACCCGTGTGTCCAAGCTGTGGCAAAATAGGGCATACATACTGAGTTGTCCACACGGCCTAAGACACGCCGTGTGCCTCACTCGTGGTCGACAATGACTTGTACCACACGACTAGTTACACGTCCGTGTGTCCAGCCCGTGGTCGAGTCTGACTTGTTTCAATTTACAAATTTGAAAGACACGGTCGAGCCACACGCTCGTGTGCTCAACAGTGTGGGCAATTATAGGGCATTTACAAGGCCAAACTTGCCACTCACACTTAGGATCACCTACAAGCATATAATCATATGCATTTTTACCTCAAATGGCAACCAAAACATACCAATATATGCACCAATTAAACATCAACTACACCATTTATTTCCATACTCAATTACAACTCCAGTAAGTTCATCTAAAATACCAATTTCACATTCCAAATTATATAAGTCAAGCATAATATAATCCATACCACAAATTCACATTTTAAACCACAATTCTCATCATCTAATTTAAGCATGAATGTAACATCCCGAAATTGGGCCTAGTAGGATTGGGCCAATTGGACCTTGGGCTTTAGGAAAAATTAGAGTATTATCTTGTTATTTGTGTTGGCTCGGGTATGAATTTTTTTTGTGTTTGGCATAGTCTTGTGAAGGCTTGATTTTATTTATGAAGCTAGAATAATTCTTAGTATTAAAAATTTAGTGAAGTGGATTAGGTAAACCTGACACTTAAGTTAATTTAAGTGTTATATTCTAGCACATGAGGAGTTAGTGGCAAGGTGGTTATGACGCATGAAAGGTTGCTTGAGGGAAGTGGCTCGAGTAGCATGGATTGCATTTGGAAGACTTTATTTTTATGCATCATTGCATTATGTGTCGGCCAAGTTTTGCATTTGGCAAGTTGGACTTTCAATTTTTATGGCAAGTTGAATAGTAAATTAGGAAAGCTTGAACTTTGGGAAAGGAATCATATGGATTAAGGAAGGATAGGGGACATAAGGCTTGGTTTAAGGTGAGGTTTTTGGAAGCTTTTTAATGGCTAATTGTCCATGAATGTGGATGGTATGAGTGTCTAGGGGGGTTGGCCGAATGTTGATAGGATTTTGGGGGGGATTAGCTGGTCAATTCTTAGCATTTTGTGCATCTTTTGAATTTTTCTTTTCCTCTCCAAAATCTTCCTCCTTAGCCGAATGTGTCTTGGACATTAGGTGCAATTTTGTTTTTGTTTTGGCTTTCATCCTTGAACCAAATCCTAATTTCTTTCTCTCTTTTCTTCTTTGAAACCGAAACCACACTTAGCACTTTGTGCTCTTTTCTTTTTTCGGCAAACAAGGTGTTTGGCCGAATCTCTTTCTCCCATCTCTTTTCTTTTCTTTTCATAATTATTAAAAAAAAACCTACATCTTTTCTTTTACTTTCTTTTTGGCGAATCTTCTTCCTTTCCAAATTCTCTTTTCTTTTCTTCCATTGTTTGCTCAAGCGAATCCTCCTTCTCCTAATTTCCTTTTCTTTTCCTTTCTCTTTCTTCACTATAGCGAAATTATTTGATAGTCTTCTATCCACCATAGCCGAATCTTCTTTCTCTCTTTTGGTGTTATCTTGGTAGAATAACAACAAGGGTAGGTCTTCATTTGGTTTCCTTCAATCGGTTTTGGAAGGGGTAAGTGTTCATGGCGTATTTGTTTAGTTTCTTTTCTCTTTCTCTCTGTCATTTTCTTGAGGGCAAAGGTCAATTTTTGGGCATTTGCTTACAAGGTTCTAATCATTCTTAAACTGATTTCTTCTAGGCTTTTCGGAGTTTGGAAGCAAACGATTTAATCCTATTCTCTAGCAAGCGAAGTTGGTAAGTCAAGTGGTAAGGATTTATGTTGGTTTATTATTCTTTAAGAGGATGTTAAGCCGAAGGCTATTGAGACTAAGGTTGGTTGTTGGCCGAATGGTCTATGGTATTAATCTTAGTGTTGGCCGAATGTAGGACAAGGAGATCTAGTGCGGTAGATCAGGTCTTCGGGATTTAGTGATTTCGCTATTATCAGATGTGTACCTTACACACTTTATAACTCGGTAATATAAATATATAAATATTCTAATCATGTTGTTAAAGCCAAAAGCCATGAGATTCTCAATATGATACCGTAAGGGTATGAGCAAGGAATCAGGTAAGTCCGTTTCGATATGACTTTTGCAATATGATGCATGATGATACGATTTATGATATATTTGCTATGTGATTCCTAATAAAGTATAATGGCATGTTTTGTTTAAATGTTACATTGGTATGGGTGATTCGTAGATCGCGGATGAGGAGCCGGATGAACTCGAGGAGGCCATGCAATAAAATTCGATTTTACATGAACTTGATTTGGGTACTTTATTTTATTTTAATTTGGTTAACATCTTTATTTGGATTTGTAATAAGGCCTCTTTAATTATGTTTTTGGATTATTTATATCTTTGTGGACTTGTTTTAAACATGGCTAAATAAATATCATGGTTGATTTAATAATTGAGCCCAAAGTTTTCTAAACTATAAAACACAATGGTTTTCAAAATCTTACCATCGGGTAATATAAATCGTTTGATAGTAAAATTACAACTTAAGTGTTTTTGACAACTTAGATGATTTCCAAATTGAAGTTTTACACACAAATGCAAGCGGTTTTCAAAGTAATAATTCGAGTTTTTCTTAAAATGACATAAATGTTTTCTAACCTATGGATTGACAACTAAGTTTTAAAAGATTTATTTACGGAATTTCAAAGTAAATTATCAGTTTTTAACTTGTTATACTCCTGTTTTCTACAAATATAGAACAACAAAGAGTTTATCACTAAAATTTAATCGGTAACTAAATTTTCTTCAAAACGTTTTCCTCTGTGGCATGCCAGATTCGGTCATGGCATATTGACCGGGTTTGGGCTGTTACAATGAAACATACCATATTCATCATTCACATAACCCACACATATATACCAACATCATACAACTTTCGAGCCATATCTCAAGGCAAGACTTATACATTTCAACACATACCAAAATCACTAGCCTATACATGCCATATACCAAATATATACAACTTCCAAAAGTACCAAAATAGATAGTCGATAGTGTGATTGAGTCGCTGACGATCCCCGATCTGAGCTAGCTTTAAAGACACTGTAAAACAGATAAAACACTTCACATAGTAAGCTTAAGAGCTTAGTAAGTTCGTAATATAATACATTTAAATTCATGAATCAAAATCATTACACAAAATAAAACATCATATAGATTAATTCACAAAAATACACAATCTCATCTATAACCAATACGCACATAACCATTCATTCTTCAAATTTCGATTTCATCAACCATATAGGTTCCATACATACCTTTGCCAACACTTAGTTAATGGTCAATTTTGCTACTCAGTGCCTGATACCACATATCGATCAATCTTCGTTATTCCTTTGATTTAATCGCACACTTAGTGCTAATCTCGTAGCTGAAGCTTAAATATCATAGCGCACTTAGTGCCTTTAATTAAAACTGAATTTAGCTAGGTGTCGCACACACAGTGCCAATCAAAGTAGTCGATACTTTCTTTACTTCGCACACACAGTGCCATTCTCTACTGTATCAAATCTATTTCGCACACTTAGTGCCACATTTCTCCATTTCACACATATAGCATTTTTTATTCAATAACCACATATTAATTCCTTTCATAACACATAGATATGAATTTAACAATTCGTATTATACCTGAACTTACCTAGGACGTCGAAATAATAAAACGAGTCGATTAGTCGAGCACTTTATCTTTGCCTCGATCTCGATCCAAATCCTCTTTTCTTAATCTATACATATTCAAATTTAGCCTATTCAATCACCAAGTCATTCAATTTAGTCCAAACACACATAGTTAGGGTATTTTACAAAATAGCCCTCACATTTTCACATTTTGACACTTTAGTCCCTATTTCATAAAATCGTCAAATTCACATAATTTCACTTTGTATATGCCTAGCCGAATTCTCCTTATGCTCATACAAGCCCACATATTTCATTGATTTCACATTTTAGTCCTCTAATTTCTCATTTTCACAATTTAGTCCAAAATAGTCAAATTTATCAAAAATTTAGAGACAAAATATGTTAATCTATCACATATCTTTCATAATCCGTCATCAACTATCACAAAGCTCATGCATTCATCAATGGCATATCTCAAAATCATCAACAAACTCAAAAATTAAGGCATGGGCTTGATAGTACGCTAAATAACGATCACAAAAATGTAGAAATTATTAAAAACCGAGTTCAAAACACTTACCAATTGAAGCTCACAAGTGCCGAACCCTAAATGAATATAAATGCTTTCTTTTTCTTCTTCAAATTCAACTAAGGAAGATGATAATGGCTTCTAATTCCTTTTTGTTTTGTTTATTATACCTTAATACACATTTTACCATTTTACCCCTTTTAATATAACATAGAAAACATGTATTTTTAATGTCCTTAACCGTCCATGCATGCTTAAAATGGTGTAATTTCAATTTAAGAACTCCACAATTAATAAACCATGACAATCCAAAACTTTAACAACTAGCACACAGCTTTTACCTTTTACGCGATTAAGTCTTTTTTGCAAATTAAGCACACAAACGTTAAAATTTTCACACAGAACTTTCACACATACTCAATCACATATTGTAAACACCAAAAATAATATTAAAATATTTTTTTGACCTCAGATTTATGATCCCAAAACCACTATTCTGACTAGGGTCTAAACCAGGCTGTTACAACTCTCCCCTCTTAGGGATTTTCGTCCCCGAAAATCATACTAGTGACTAGGTTTGGATATTGCTCTCTCATAACATCTTCAGACTCCCACGTAACCTCTTCAACTTCGTGTTTTTTCCATAACTCTTTCACTAAAGAAATTTTCTTGTTTCTCAACTCTTTAATCTCTCGTGCCAAAATTCTGATCGGTTCTTCACTATACGATAAATATGACTGAATCTCGACCTCAATAGGAGCAATCACATGAGATGGATCAGATCTGTATCGTCGAAGCATCGGCACATGAAACACATTATGAATTTTTTCTAACTCAGGTGGCAACATCAATCTATAAGCAACTGACCCAATTCGTTCGATGATATCATACGGCCCGATGAACCTCGGACTCAACTTGCCTTTTCTGCCAAATCGAAGTATTTTCTTCCATAGAGACACTTTCAAAAATAATTTATCACCCATCTCATATTCAATATCTTTTCGTTTCAAATCTACATAAGATTTCTGACGATCTGAAGCCGTTTTCAAACTATCACGAATCACTTTCACTTTCTACTCGGTCTCTTTGATTAGATCAACCCCGTGAATCTTATTCTCGCTAAGCTCAGTCTAGTACAATGGAGTTCTGCATTTACGACCGTAAAGAGCCTCATATGGTGCCATTTTGATAGTAGATTGAAAAGTATTATTGTATGCAAATTCAATCAATGGAAAATGTTTTTCCCACGCACTTTCAAACTCAAGAATGCAGCATATCAACATATCCTCTAGAATCTGAATGATCTGCTCGGATTGACCATCCATTTGCGGATGAAATGCAATACTGAGATGCAACTTTGTGCCTAGAGCCTCTTGTAATTTCTTCCAAAACCACGAGGTAAATCTCAGATCTATGTCAGACACAATGGATAATGGTATTCCGTGCAATCTCACAATCTCAGAAATATACAGTTCGGCTAACTTATTAAGTGAATAATCTGTTCTCACCGGAACAAAATGAGCTGATTTCGTTAATCTGTTAACTATCGCCCATATTACATCTTTCTTTCTTGGAGATAAAGGTAGTCCCGACACAAAGCCCATCGTGATTCTCTCCCATTTCCACTTAGGAATCATAATCAGTTGTAACAAACCGGTTGGAACCTGATGTTCAGCTTTAACTTGTTGACAAACTAAACATTTCAAAACAAACTCTGAGATATCCCATTTCATACCATGCCATGAATAAAACTGTTTCAGATCATTATACATTTTTGTACTTCCTGGATGAACAACCAAATGACTATTATGAGCTTCGTTCAAAATCAACTGAATCAACTTTGAATTTCTCGGAATACAAATCTGATTTCAAAATCTCAAACAATCATCATTATCAAATTGAAATTCTGAATCAGAATTCAGATCACATTGAGCTCATTTTTTCATCATCTCATTATCAATTTTCTGGGCATCACAAATCTGACATATAAACATCGGCCTCATTTTCAACTCAGCCAAAATTGAACCATCATCATATAGATCTATTTGAGTACTCATTGCTCGTAAAGAAAATAAAGACTTTTGGTTCAAAGCATCAGCAACAACATTAGCTTTACCTGGATGATAATTAATTACTAATTTATAATCTTTTAGTGATTCTAACCATCTTCACTATCTTAAATTCAATTCTTTCTGAGTCATCAAGTACTTCAAACTCTTGTGATCAGTATAAATATGACACTTCTCACCAAATAAGTAGTGACGCCAAATTTTTAATGCAAAAAAAATTGAGGCTAATTTAAGATCGTGCTTCGGGTAGTTCTATTCATGCTACTTTAACTGTCTCGAAGCTTAAGCTATAACTTTGCCCTCTTGCATCAGCAAAAAACCCAAACCATTCAGTGATGCATCACTCTAAACTATGAATTCTTTACCCGATTCAGGTTGGACTAACACTGGTGCCTCCCTCAACATTGCTTTCAACTGTTCAAAACTCTGCTGGCACTTTTCTGACCACTCGAATTTAACATCTTTCTATAGTAATTTCGTCGATGAAGTCGCAATCATCGAAAAGCCTTTCACAAACCGCCTATAATATCCCACTAGTCCAAGAAAACTACGGACTTTAGAAACATTTCTCGGAGTCTTCCACTCTAAAATTGCTGAAATCTTGCTCAGATCAACTCATATTCCGGCAACTGCTACAATATGCCCTAGAAAACCAACCTCACGCAACCAGAACTCACATTTGTTGAACTTTGCATACAATTACTTCTCATGGAGAGTCTGTAACACGATTCTCAAATGCTCGGCATGTTGCGTTTCATCACAAGAATAAATCAGAATGTCATCAATAAACACCACGACAAATCGATCCAAATACGGTCTAAATATCTGACTCATCAAATCCATAAACACTGCAGGAGCATTCGTTAGTCCAAAAGGCATAACTAAGAATTCATAATGTTTGTACCTCGTTCTAAAAGTAGTTTTCAGCACATCTAATTCTTTAACTCGTAGTTGATAATAGCCCGATCTCAAATCTATCTTAGAAAACACTGTAGCTCCTTTCAGCTGATCAAAAATATCATCAATTCGCGGTAAAGGATATTTATTCTTTATTGTCACCTTGTTCAAATATCGGTAGTCAATACACATCCCCATAGTACCATCTTTCTTTTTCACAAACAACACAGGAGCACCCCAGGGAGAGAAACTCAATCGTGCAAATCCTCTATCGGTCAACTCTTGCAACTGAGGCTTCAACTCTTTCACTTTTGTTGGTGCCATTCTATACGGAGCTATTGAGATAGGAGTTGTTCCGGCATTAAATCAATACTACACTCAACTTCTCGTATCGGAGGTAATCTCGACAGTTCTTCAGGAAACACATCTGGGAACTCGCAAACTACAGGTACAGATTCAACTTTCTTTTCAGTCACTTTTGTATCTATCACATACGCAAGATAGGCTTTGCAACCCTTTTTCACATAATTCAAAGCTTTCATCGAAGATACAACAGGCGGTAACCCATTCAAATCACTGGATTCTATTCGAACTATCTCACTATTCTGACTTCTCAAATCAATACTCTTTCATTTACAATTCACAATAGCATTATGCAAAGTGAGCCAATCCATACCCAGAATTATATCAAATTCATCGAATGGTAGCAGCATCAAATTAGCCGAAAAACAAATATCTTGAAACATCAACGGACAGTTCTTGCATACTTTTTCAACCAGAACACACTTGCCTAAGGGGTTCGATACTCTAATTACAAATTCAGTAGACTTAACAGGCAGAGTCTTACTAGATACTAGATTCATACACACATATGAATGAGTTGATCCTGGATCTGTCAATGCAATCACATCAGTATCAAATAGAGTAAAAGTACCAGTAATGACGTCTGGAGATAACGCTTCTTCACGAGCGCGAATAGTGTAGCCTCGGGTACGTGCTCTTGCCTCAGATCTCACAGCTGTATTGGTAGTCCCTCTCTGACTTTCACTCACATTTCTGGTGTTTCTGGGTGGTCTACCCCTAGCTGTCGTATTACTCGGCCTCATATTCTAAACATTGTCTTTATCAGCTAACTCTGGGCAATCACGAATAAAGTGATCTCGTGATCGACATTTGTAGCAAACTCTATTATTATACTTGCCCCAGCATTCTCCAGCATGTCGCCTCCCACACTGTCTACACTCAAGCTTGTTGCTTTTGACACTTCCAACACTCAATTCAATCGAAATTTGAGTTCTTGGTCCAACACTTTGTTTCACACGATCCTTACTCGAATGTCCAAATGAAACATTTGAGCGATTAACTGCATCTCTGAATCTCTTTGATGAAGGTTGATATGACTTACTCACTGATATTTTTCTTTCATCTCTAGCTTTGGAATTTGCGTTCTTCTTTTCTTTGCTAAGCTCCTCGGCTTTGTAGGCTCTTTCCACCAATACTACGAATTCATTCAAATCAAATATTCTGACCAGAAGCTTAATGTCTCCATTCAGCTCTTCAATGAAGCGTTTACACATAGCAGTTTCGATCGAAACACATTCTCGTGCATACTGACTTAATCTCACAAATCCCTGCTCATATTCTGTAACAGTCATACGACTCTATTTCAGCTCAAGAAGCTCTTTACATTTTTTATCTATGAATCGTTGACTGATATACTTCTTTCAGAATTCAACTTGAAAGAAATCCCAGGTGATTCTCTCTCTCGAAACCATGATATCAATGTTTTCCACCAATTATATACCGTATCTCTCAACAAGGAAACAACACATTTAATGTATTCATCAGGAGGTAAAGACATCTCATCAAACACTCGAACTATATTCTCGAGCCAAAACTCAGCTTGCTCGGCATCATTATCAACTATGGCCCTAAACTCTTCGGCCCCGTACTTTTGGATCTTATACACTGAAGGTTTACTCATTCAGATCGGATCTATCACTTGTGGCACTACAAGCACTTGTGGGGGTGGAGGTTGTTGAGTAGCTGAATTCGTTCGAACGAACTCTGAAAACCATGCACTCATCATTCGAAAGAAGGCTTGCTTAGCCTCTCCCTCGTGGCTACTAGAAATTGGCCTAGACTCGGTCGGCACTGTCCCTTGAGTGGGAGCAGGCGCATTACTCTCAACATCATCAGCAATTGCTCGATCGGGATATACTTACTATACAAAAACACATTTTTAACTGTCAGGATTCATCTCACTATCGTAATTATATATATGGCATGTATAGCTAGACTCACATATGCTACATTAGTCCTAAAATCGACTAAACCGTAGCTCTGATACCAATAAAATGTAACACCCCTAACCCGTAAAACAGTCTAGGGTTAAGAAGCATTACCAATGAATCTAGTATATTTACAATCATTTTACAACACAAAGTATATCATCATCTAAACATATCAAAATATAAGCATATAGTCCCTTAATAAGGTCTACGAGACCTTAAATACGTGTTAGAAGCCTGTGTGGGTAGACCGTGTGCCTTACACGGTCTCAGACACACCCGTGTTGAAACACCCCAAACCTAGCCCACAAGCCTCGACCAGATCTGGTATGTTCCTCGAGTAAAGCGATTCAAATCTTGGTTGTTACTTTAGAAAACTTGGATGTTTTTGAATAAAATTTTTTCTTGTGTTGGGTTCAATTTGAAAAGTCTAAGTCTTGTTAAAACTTTAATTTCGTACTTGAAAATCATAAATTAGAAGTATTTCCGAATTCGTAATAAGTTATCAAAACATTTAGAATTTATTTATTTTTTTTGAAAACATTACTTAAACTTTGGATTGATAAAAATTGTATCATACTGAAATAAATAACATGCATGCATAACCAGTTTCTACTAGTGGCCTTATTACATAAAAAGCAAAACCCAAAATAAATTTAAAGTACTTAAAATAAAAAGTCCAAATAAATTAATCTCGTGCTGAGCATGGCCACCACTAAACTCCTGCCGACCCGGTCCATCACTGATCGTCACCTAAAAAATATTCCCACGATGGGGTGAGTTAACGGACTCAGTGTGTATAACCAACACTAAGTCCTAATGATTTAGGCATATCATAACATATCATACATATACACATAGCAAATAAATTTAATGATGCAATCCCGAACCCAAACCTAGGTACCATCCGCTACACATCACCCGTACCAACCTACACACCGTGGGGACTACTAAGTCAACCCTCCATCCGCTACACACCATCGAAGGCGATCATTTGCAATCGACGTGCCCATCGACCTTATATATTTTGTGGCATAACCACTAGATAATTATTCGTGACATAAGTCACCACATTCAGATATTTGTGACATAAGTCACCACATTCAGATATCGTGGTAAAGACCACCAGATCACTTCCCCTTTACATAACACCCATGTGCCCCATGTCATACAAAACATGCAAATATTATGCCTTATACTTTAATCACATTCTTATAGTAGCACTTATGTGCCATAACAGATATTCATCATAATATACTCATAGTAGGAGTAGGTAAACAAACCTGAGTACTTTGTACCATTACATGGTACCTTAGCCATATTCTTACACTTTTATATTAACACATATAATAAATTAGAGCCGTAAATCTATCAAAATTTAGTGTGGAGTACACACCTGGTACACTTAGCGAGTTCACTCCAAATCCTAAAAAACCCGATCTGCTGATTTAGATCTCAAGTTCCTACATAGGCCTTGGCCAAATGTGTATGTGCACTTACCTTGCGATTCTCAAATCCCGAAATTAATCCCTTGGCTATGAAGATGTCGAAATACCTATAGGGTATATGTTAGATCCGATTCTAACCTTAAACATAATAGATGGCCTTTGGCCGAATGACTTACCCATAGCTTACCTCAGATCTTTAAAAGTCCCGAAAGATCCTCCCTTGAAGTCGACAACACCTAAATCCCGAAGCCTCCTTCCCAGTTTCGGCCAGGATCAATAATGGGGTTAGAGCCTTTGATTTCGGCTTTAAGAAAAGGAATGAACGATGAAAATAAAATCCTTACCCTTAATAGTGAAATCGGCAACACCTTCACTTTCTAATTCATAGAAAAGCATATCCATTCCATAGTATCTCCCATACACATTCACTCTTCGAACATTTTCGTCTGTTCTATCCTGTGGGTATTTTAAGTAATTTGTCCTCTGGGTATTTTCGTAATTTGTCAAAATAAGGTTCCTTGGTATTTTATCAATAAGGGCATTCTGGTAATTTTGCATTTCCAGGGGTATTTTGGAAATTTTGAAATCTGAGGGTATTTTGGTAAATAACTCGGGTAAATTTGTAAATCTTAATAAATCAATGGTATTTTGGAATTTACAAAACTTGGGGGTTGTTTTTGAGAATTTATTTTCCAAATCAGTGTTGTTGTAGAAATTTTTGAAGATCGGGGGTCATTCTGGTAATTTTGTATCTCAGGGGTATTTCGGTAATTTGCAGGTTAGGGGTAATTTTCGTAGTTTTTTTCCAAAATCAAGGTATTTTGATATTTTGTAAATTTAGGGTTTTTAAACAAAGTAATGAAATTTTGATAAGAGCTGTGGGTATTTTGGAAATTTCATAAACCAAGGCATTTTGTAATTTTACCACTAGGGGTATTTTAGTAATTTTGTAAAAAAAATATTTTTGAAAAATTTTATAAAATAGTTCTTAAAAATCAAAAGGGTAATTTAGTAATTTTAAAACTAGGGTTTCCATAAAAACTGGCTAGTCCCTTTCGGGTTTTAGTTAGGGGTTTAGCAGTGAATAAGTCCTTTGGTTAGGGTGAACCGAAGCTACGCACTGGTAGGATTCGAGTGGAGAGGAGGTAAGTCACGGATGCTTAAATACCAAGCTCCCACCGAAACCAATCCTGACATGCGCACCATGGTTGCCACACCCTAACTCGGCGACTTAACCACAGGTTTGTTTCGTTAGTCATTTAAGTTTTATGTATTTGTTGGGGTACACTAGTCCTAGGGTTTGAGTACTTATCATGCTAATCTACGTTCCATCCCATTTCTACCCTTCTACAAGTCATAATATAAATCACACAAGAGATCGGAGTACTTACCTGGTGGACTTCAAGTCGGAGACTTAGTGTGCCATGCCAGAAAACCTGCTTAATTCACAAAAATTCCTTTTGGGCTCAACTTTGAAAACGTTTTGGGCCTTAAACCCAAGGCTGAGAGTTTAAAACTGGGCTCTGATACCAAGCTGAAACACCCCAAACTCGGCCCACGAGCCTCGACGGGATTTGGTATGTTTATCGAGTAAAAAACAGTTCAAATTCGTGGGTTCTTAGAAAATCTTCAAGTGATTTTGGGAGAAAACTCGAATTGGGTTGGGCTCAAGTTGGAAACTAGTTTGTTTTTGTGAAATATAAGTTTTTATAAAGTTTCTTTATTGAGTTCCAAAACTTTAAGTAAAAGATATGCCGATTTAATGTTAAAGATTTTGCCTTTGAAAATATTTGTATTTAGATGTCATAATATTTGAGTTTATTTTAAATTTAAATGCATGCATAATAGTTCATACTATGGCCTTATTACATCAAAATATTCCCAAAATAAATTGAGAGTACTTAAATAAAATAAATTGTCCAAATAAAATAATTTCTTGCTGAGCATGGTCACCACTAAGCTCCTGCCAACCCGGTCCATTACTGTGCGTCAAATGAAAAATGATCCCTAGCAGGGTGAGTCAAACAGACTCAATGTGTACATAAACACTAAGTCCAAATAGATTCAGGCATATCAAGTCATACACATTCATATCAAAATATACAATTAATGATGCATTCCCAAGCCCAAGCCCAAGCCTAGTTACCAACCACTACACATCACCCGTACCAACCTGCATACCGTGGGGACTACTAAGTCAACCCTCCATCCGCTACACACCATCGAAGGCAGTCGCTGCAGTCGATGTGCTCATCGTCCTTATAGATTTGTGGCACAGCCACCAGATAATATTTTGTGTCATGGGACACCACATTCAGATAATGTGACCGAAGTCACCATATTCTTATATCGTGACATGAGTCACCACATTCACTTCCCCTTTTCATAATATCCCATATGCCCCCATCTATCATACACATTATGCAATATCATGCCTTAATTCACATTCTTATCATACTCACATTCATGGCATAACAAACCATATCATACTCATAGTAGGAGTAGGAAAAACGTACCTTAGTACTTTGTACCATTGTATGGTACCTTAGCCATACTTTTCATATCTTAATAACACATATATATATATATATATATATATTGAACATTGCCATAAAACTTATTAAGTAATAGTGTGGTGTACACACATGATTCACTTAGTGAATTTACTGAAATCCCAAAACTCGATCTATCGCTTTAGATCTTCAATTCCTATATTTGGCCAACCCTAACATGTTAGTAAAAAGCCATTCGGCAATAAAACCGAATACCGAAGGCTTAATGTAACCAACTTCTTACCTTGCTTGCCGATTTGAGTACTTCTCAAATCCCAAAAACTTTGCTATAATCCCTCTTGTAATCGGCCAAGCACTAGATCACTTCACAGGTTAGTTTTTGATTTTTGAATAAATAAGAAATAGATTTGAACCACCAAATATAGCCTTGGCCGATTAGAATATTCACTTGCCTTTGTGAATCTAAAATCCCAAAATTGTCACTTGCCTTAGAAGCTGTCGAAATCCCTACTAAATCACATGTTAGAATCGGCTACAACCTTAAACTTATGAAAAGTGGCCTATGGCCGAATACCACCTTGGCTTACCTCGAAAGAATCGAATCTCGAAAGAGTCCTTACTGCTCCTTAGCGTTGACTACAGAAAAAGAATACATCACTATGTGTAACATCCCAAAAATAGGGGTTATTCGTGATTGAATTATTTTGCCTATGTTTAATTTTATGTGATATTATTTGTGGTGTTATAAGACTTAATTAGGGGTCTTGAGTAAGCTCGGTTTAGTAGGATAATTCTTAGAATGGCTTATTTAATGAAGAGGATTAAATGAGCTTAGCACTTAAGTTAATTTAAGTGTTCATTTATAGCATAAGAGGAATAAGTGGCAAGATGGTTAAAGGGCTTGAAAAGTAGTTTGAGGTCAGAGGTTCGAGTGGTTTGTTTAGCATTTTAAAAGTTTATTTTTGTGTATTAGCATTGATGGCCGGTCAACTTATTTATGATAGGTGGACTAATATTTTTGGAAGGTTGAATGGTTGATTAAGGGAAGCATGGAATAAGGGATAAGATTCTTAAAGTTATGGAAAAATATCTTGGAATTATGGTAAATTGAGGGGACAAAGGCTTGGGTTGGGGGATATGTTTTGGAAACAAATTCATGGCCTTTATGCCATGAACTTGGACGGCATGAGTGTCTAGGTGGGGTGGCCGAATTTTTGGCTTGTTTAGTAGCTAGTTAGTGTCAATTTTCTCTTTGGTTAGTAGGCATTTTGGCTAGCTTGATAGGCATTCAACTTTTGTTTTATGAAACTCCCTTGAAAATTTACCAATTCTTCTCTTTTGTGCATCATTTGGTATTTTATTTCTTTCCCCTCCAAAGCCATTCTCTTAGCCGAATGTACCTTGATCTTTAGGTACAATTTTGTACACTTTTCTTCTTTGGTAATATTGGTGTTGGCCGAATTTCTTAATCCTTCCTCTCTCTTTTCCTTTCTTTTGAATTTTGTTCAAAACCACAACATTTCTTTAACTTTCTTCTTGGCCGAATCTCCTTCTTCCCCTTTTCTCTTGATTTTCTTTCATTGGTTGCTAAAGCCGAATCATCCTTCTTCCTTTTCATTTATTTTCTTCTTTGCCATACTAATCTTTTTATCACCTTTGAGTAGAATATTAATTGTCTTCTTTCAAAATCACGGTAAAACTCTCATAATCTATTTGTTTTGTTTTGGCCAAAATTCTTCAAGGTAGATTCTCTTTTGCTTTCTTCAATCGATTTTGATTATAAGTAAGTATTCTTGGCCGATTTTCATATTATTTCTTTTCTCCTCTCTATGTTACTTTCTTGTGGGCAAGAGCCGAATCTTTGGGCATTATTTTGCAAGGATCTAACTGTTTTAGGATTTGATTATTCTCTTGGGCTCTTTGGATTTAAAGCAATCGATTCAAGTCATTCCTTTAGTGAATCGGAGTTGGTAAGTCAAAGGTGGTAAGGATTTATTTTTAAGGGTTTATTCTTTTAAGTATTCATTTAAAACGAAGGCTATTTATTAACCGATGGTAGTTGGTGAAGCGATTCGAGAATCGGATGTTGTGATTAGTATCCAAAAGCGAGAAGGTAAGGATCCGGGTTCCAAAAGATGACTCTTTGAATTATTTGATTTGGCGAATATACTAACCCATGTATTTGGCGAATATAGGATAAGTAGATCTAGTGTGACCGACTCTTCCATTCGGGACTTAGATTATTAAGTGGGTGACGGTGTGTACATACACACCTTATAACTTTAATATGCTAAGTGTTATTTTATGTCTAATCAAATTGTGTTGACATGGATGTAATACCTTCATGGTATTAGCAAGGACTCGAGTAAGTCTTTATTGCTATGAGATTATTATTTGATGCTTTTGGGAAGCATGACACATTTGGTATGTGTATTATTTGATTTATGGCGTATGATAATCGATTGGATGTTGTTAAATAAATCAATCAACATGATTTTGTATATGCATATGAATGATTGTTATGGGTTGATGAGAGGAGGGGCGATAATATTCGTGTCGGCGGACACGGTGTTTTGGTAACACAATGTGACTACGGTCACAGAGGTTTGGTACCTCCGGAGGTTTGGTGCCTCATAGCGACTTGTCCCTCGTGGTTTATACCACCGGGGTTAGCCCCACTTTGAGATATGGGATTGTCGCGGTGATTTGGTATCACACGATGGGTTGGCCCCATCACTTGATTTGTGACTTGGTCACGGTGTTTTGGTAACACAATCGTGTCTTGGACACCGTGATTTGGTATCACATTTGTGGCTATATGTCACGGTGGTTTGGCACCACCGGTGGTTTGGTACCACATGGGGTAGAAAAGGTGTTTGGATGGCTAGGTTGGGTACATATTTTAATGCATGTTAAATTGTTATAAATTGTGTATGTTGTTGAATTAAACCGGAAAAAGGGTTACACATTGGGTCTTGATGACTCACCTTTTCCTTTAACATTTTCAGTGATTAAATAGCTGCGGATAAGGAGTCGGATGAACTCGAGGTGGCCATGCGATAAAAATAAGGACTAGGTGGATTTTGAGCTTTTATTTTATTATGGGTTTGATTTATTTTGTAATAAGGCCTCCTAGAATTATAGTTTGGTTATTTATCTGCTTTTGGATAATCATTTAACAACTTAATGACTTATAAAAAAAGGTTACACATGTTTTATGAAATTAATCGTAAAATGTTTTATTGTGCCATCGGGTACACTTGAAATTTGTAAACAACACAACTCAACAAATATTTTAAAATAATTAAGCATGGTTTTAAACAAATACATTTAAATAGAATGGCATTTCAACAAATTTTAAAATCGGTCTTAAAATGGCTTTCAAAATATTTTCTCTGTAGCATATCAGATTCGGTCATAATGTTTGGGCCGGGTTTGGGGTGTTACAAATTGGTATCAGAGCCCAGTTCAAAGCTCGGCTGTGGGGGTCCAAGGCCCAAAAATGTTTTGGTAGGCCTTTTTGAAATATTTTTGGTTTTGAATAAGCATGGCACTTTGAGTCTCCAGCACCAATCCGCCTGTAAGTTCTCCTAACTTCTGTATGATATATTTTCTATAGAAGGGTAGGAAGTATGGAACGTAGATAGTGATAAGTACTTTAAACTTTAGGATTAGTTTGCCTTAAACAATGACATAAGACTTTAAGAGCCTAATTAAACAAACCTACGACCTAGTCGTAGAGTTAGGGTGTGGTAACCACAGTGCGCATGTCTAGGATTGGATCCGGAAGAGCTTGGTATTTAAGCGGTCCTCGTGACTCACCTCCTCTTCAAGGGATTCCTACAGTGCGTAGCTTTGGTTCACCCTAACCAAGAGGACTCGATCATAAGTAAAACCCTAAATAAAACCCGAAAGGGACTAGTCATGTTTTAAGGAAAACTTCAGTTTAAAATCACTAAATTATCTCTTTTAGATAGTAGGACAAATTCATTTTCAAAATAATCATCAAATATTTACGGTTCATCAAAATTACCAAAATGCCCCTAGTGGCAAAATTACGAAAATGCCCTTATTTTTAGAATCACCAAATTACCCCAATTTCAATAAAAACCTTCTTACTTTATAAAAGTAGTGAAAATCTTGTATTTCAAAATATATACATCGACTTTTGAATTTACAAAATTACCACAGGTTTCAAAATTTTGCCATACCTATTAAATTGAAGAATTTTTCAAAATACTCCTCAATTTTTTAAATTACAAAATGATTTGATTTATTAAAGTTTTCAAATTTCTTCAGTTTATTACGAAAATACCCTTGTAGGAAAAAGACGAAAATACCCCTGGGTTAGAAATGGACAGAAATACCCGAAGAGTGCATAGGTATGAAAGGTAATAGGGAATGGATGTACTTTTCTGTATGAACTAGATAGAAGACTTAAAACGCTGTTTGATCGAAAGAATATCTATTAAATTCTTTTCATAAAAATTTCCTTGCGGATAATCAAGTGAAACATGTACTAATTCATAAAATTTCCTAATCAGATTAAAGAACGATAGTTAGAATGAGCTTTAGAGGACGTGGCCGTCGTGGACGCGGAAGGGGTAGGATGATGATGTCGAAACTCGGTCGGTCGAGGATCCGAGAACGATATACCACTACCACCACCCCAACTTTTGGAGCCAAGAGCGAGGATCGACGGGTGATGACGCATGTCACAAGCGATCTGCGGGTTCGGAAAGGGTAGCTGGAATGGGTGGAGGTGGAGGAGCTCAAAATCGATACGAGAGACTTGAGCTAACTTGGCTGAATTTTTCGAGGTGTATCTGGGGTAGCACCAAACACAGCTGAGTATTGGCTAGAATCGACCGAAAGAATCATGGATGAGATAGATTTGACAAATGAGGAGAAACTAAAAGGGGCGGTGTCACTTCTTAAGGATGAGTCATATCGATGGTGGCTCACAGTTCGGAATGGTGCTGTAGCAGAAGATCTCACTTGGGACTTCTTTAAAGCTGCATATCAAAAGAAATATATTGGGTTTAGTTACATCGACGCGCAGCGTAAGGCATTCCTGAGTTTGGTCCAAGGGAGTAAATCTGTATCAGAGTATGAGGCTGAGTTCTTAAGATTGAGCCAATATGCTGGAGGGATTGTGGCCTCGGAGCACGATCGATGTGTTCGATTCGAAGATGGGTTGAAGGACGAGCTGAGATTGTTGATTGCTCCACATCAGGAGTGAGAGTTTGCTACTTTAGTTGAAAAAGCTAAGATAGCCGAAAGAATAAAGGAATCTAGAAGGCAGAACTATGACCGAAATAAGCATAAGAGAGGATATGGATCATCTGGGTCAGCTGGCAATGTTCAGAAGAGGGCTAGGCAAAATGAGCCGAATCGATCTGGAGGTCTGTTACTCTAATCGGGGACCAAGACGGGTAACCGATGTGGGAAATTTCATTGGGGCGAATGTTGGATTTGGAGGAAAAGGTTTTGAGTGTGGTTATTTGGACCACCGTGTGAGGGATTGTCCACGTAAGCAAGCCAGGAATCAATCTGAAGGTCAAGGTCGGACTCAGTTCAGAAAGGAGGGACCAGCACCGCAGAGAGGTCGTGGTAATGGTAGAGGAGGAAATGGTGCTAATCGTGGTCGCGAACTCGTAAGCGCAGACACACAGCAATCAGAGGCAAAGCACTGGCCTAGTCTATGCTGGGCGAGGCGTCGTGAGGAGGGTGACGCACCGAATGTCATAACCGGTACGTTCCTAATTTTTGGTCTTCCTTATGTTGCATTAATTGATGTGGGTTCTACGCATTCATACGTAGCGAGTAGTGTGGTAGAGACTTTAAACCTAGACTCGAGATTGTCGCTAAGGAGATGACCTGTAATTAGCCCTTTAGGCCATTCGTAGTTGTGAACAAGCTTTATAGGGATGTACCCTAGAACTCCAAGGGGTCGTGTTCGTGGTCGATCCGATGGAAGCGCCGTTTGGGGAGTTCGATTTGATCCTTAGAATGGACCGATTGGTTAAGTACCGTGCAAGGTTGGATTGCCTCGCTAAACGCATGGTTTTGAAGGCGGTTGAAGGTGAAGAAGTGGTCATGATAGGTAATAGGAGAGATTATCTATCAATGTGGTATCTATGTTGAAGGTCGTAAAGATGGTCAGGAAGGGCTGTGAGGCGTTCGTTGTTCAGGTGTATGCTTTGGAAGCTAAGCCCTAGGTTCATTGGGCCATATACAGTGTTAAAGCGAGTGGGACCGGTAGCTTACCAGCTCGAGCTACCGGCAGAGTTGAATCGATTCATAACGTCTTTCATGTATCGATCTTTGAGACGATACGGTCGGATCCATCACACATTGTACTGTGGCGTAGATTGAGGTAAATTCGGACTTATCTTTTGAGGAGGAGCCATTCGGATCTTAGATCGAGATGTTAAAGTTCTGCGTAGGAAATCAGTACCTTTGGTGAAAGTTCTATGGCGAAACCATGGTGCAGAAGAAGCTACGTGGGAACCCAAGAGTATGATCTGCGGCAATACCCCACCTTTTCGATCGAGGTAATTTCGAGGTCGAAATTATTTTTAAGGGGTAGAAGCGTAACATCCCAAAAATAGGGGTTATTCGTGATTGAATTATTTTGCCTGTGTTTAAATTTATGTGATATTATTTGTGGTGTTATAAGACTTAATTAGGGGTCTTGAGTAAGCTCGGTTTAGTAGGATAATTCTTAGAATGGCTTATTTAATGAAGAGGATTAAATGAGCTTAGCACTTAAGTTAATTTAAGTGTTCATTTATCGCATAAGAGGAATAAGTGGCAAGATGGTTAAAGGGCTTGAAAAGTAGTTTGAGGTCGAGGAGGTTCGAGTGGTTTGTTTAGCATTTTAAAAGTTTATTTTGTGTATTAGCATTGATGGTGGTCAACTTATTTATGATAGGTGGACTAATATTTTGGAAGGTTGAATGGTTGATTAAGGAAGCATGGAATAAGGGATAAGATTCTTAAAGTTATGGAAAAATATCTTGGAATTATGGTAAATTGAGGGACAAAGGCTTGGGTTGGGGATATGTTTTGAAACAAATTCATGGCCTTTATGCCATGAACTTGGACGGCATGAGTGTCTAGGTGGGGTGGCCGAATTTTTGGCTTGTTTAGTAGCTAGTTAGTGTCAATTTTCTCTTTGGTTAGTAGGCATTTTGGCTAGCTTGATAGGCATTCAACTTTTGTTTTATGAAACTCCCTTGAAAATTTACCAATTCTTCTCTTTTGTGCATCATTTGGTATTTTATTTCTTTCCCCTCCAAAGCCATTCTCTTAGCCGAATGTACCTTGATCTTTAGGTACAATTTTGTACACTTTTCTTCTTTGGTAATATTGGTGTTGGCCGAATTTCTTAATCCTTCCTCTCTCTTTTCCTTTCTTTTGAATTTTGTTCAAAACCACAACATTTCTTTAACTTTCTTCTTGGCCGAATCTCCTTCTTCCCCTTTTCTCTTGATTTTCTTTCATTGGTTGCTAAAGCCGAATCATCCTTCTTCCCTTTTCATTTATTTTTCTTCTTTGCCATACTAATCTTTTTATCACCTTTGAGCCGAATATTAATTGTCTTCTTTCAAAATCATAGCCGAAACTCTCATAATCTATTTGTTTTGTTTTGGCCAAAATTCTTCAAGGGTAGATTCTCTTTTTGCTTTCTTCAATCGATTTTGATTATAAGTAAGTATTCTTGGCCGATTTTCATATTATTTCTTTTCTCCTCTCTATGTTACTTTCTTGTGGGCAAGAGCCCGAATCTTTGGGCATTATTTTGCAAGGATCTAACCGTTTTTAGGATTCGATTATTCTCTTAGGCTCTTTGGATTTGAAAGCAATCGATTCAAGTCATTCCTTTAGTGAATCGGAGTTGGTAAGTCAAAGGTGGTAAGGATTTATTTTTAAGGGTTTATTCTTTTAAGTATTCATTTAAAACCAAGGCTATTTATTAACCGATGGTAGTTGGTGAAGCGATTCGGGAATCGGATGTTGTGATTAGTATCCAAAAGCGAGAAGGTAAGGATCCGGTTCCAAAGATGACTTTTTGAATTATTTGATTTGGCGAATATACTAACCCATGTATTTGGCGAATATGGGATAAGTAGATCTAGTGTGACCGACTCTTCCATTCGGGACTTAGATTATTAAGTGGGTGACAGTGTGTACATACACACCTTATAACTTTAATATGCTAAGTGTTATTTTATGTCTAATCAAATTGTGTTGACATGGATGTAATACCTTCATGGTATTAGCAAGGACTTAGGTAAGTCTTTATTGCTATGAGATTATTATTTGATGCTTTTGGGAAGCATGACACATTTGGTATGTGTATTATTTGATTTATGGCCTATGATAATCGATTGGATGTTGTTAAATAAATCAATCAACATGATTTTGTATATGCATATGAATGATTGTTATGGGTTGATGAGAGGAGGGGCGATAATATTCGTGTCGACGGACACGGTGTTTTGGTAACACAATGTGACTACGGTCACGGAGGTTTGGTACCTCCAGGAGGTTTGGTACCTCATAGCGACTTGTCCCCGTGGTTTATACCACCGGGTTGGCCCCACTTTGAGATATGGGATTGTCGCCGGTGATTTGGTATCACACGATGGGTTGGCCCCATCACTTGATTTGTGACTTTGGTCACCAAAGTGTTTTGGTAACACAATCGTGTCTTGGACACCAGTGATTTGGTATCACATTTGTGGCTATATGTCACCGGTGGTTTGGCACCACCAAAGTGGTTTGGTACCACATGGGGTAGAAAAAGGTGTTTGGATGGCTAGGTTGGGTACATATTTTAAAGCATGTTAAATTGTTATAAATTGTGTATGTTGTTGAATTAAACCGGAAAAAGGGTTACACATTGGGTCTTGATGACTCACCTTTTTCCTTTAACATTTTCAGTGATTCAGAGGCTGCGGATAAGGAGTCGGATGAACTCGAGGTGGCCATGCGATAAAAATAAGGACTAGGTGGATTTTGAACTGCTTTTATTTTATTATGGGTTTGATTTATTTTGTAATAAGGCCTCCTAGAATTATAGTTTGGTTATTTATCTGTTTTGGATAATCTGTTTAACAACTTAATGACTTATAAAAAAAAATGGTTACACATGTTTTATGAAATTAATACGTAAAATGTTTTATTGTGCCATCGGTACACTTGAAATTTGTAAACAACACAGCTCAACAAATATTTTTAAAAATAATTAAGCATGGTTTTAAACAAATACATTTAAATAGAATGGCATTTCAACAAATTTTAAAATCGGTCTTAAAATGGTTTTCAAAATGTTTTCTCTGTAGCATACCAGATTCGGTCATAATGTTTGGGCCGGGTTTGGGGTGTTACACTTTGACCTTACACACAATCGGCCATCCCTAAAACCAAGGTCAAACATGACTTTTGGCATCTTAAAAGAATGAGAACCCAAAACCGATTGCTTAAGGAGGAGATCACTTACCACTATGTCGCTTACCTTAGATCTGAAATCCCGGATGGTTTCCTTAAAAGTCGACCTCATGGAAATCCCGAAAGAATCCTTCATAGTTTCGGCCAAAACATTAAGGCATTAGAATCTTGATTTTGGCTTTTAAGAAAAAGAAATAAATGAATTGATATGTGAGCCTTACCCTTACTAAAATCGACAGCATTCCTGCTTGACACCATAGAAGGTTTCGGCTATAGGCTAACTGTTGAACAACGAGTTTTGGCTTTTGAGAGTCTAAAGAACCAACCGGCTAGGAGCCCCTTTAAGTATTCAGCTTTAAGGAAGCAAAAAGGAAAAGAGAAGAGAGTGTATGAGACTCTGAAAGAGTCGGCTATGGTAGTCTTTAGAGAATTTTGGCTAGAAAAAAAGAAAAAGAAAAGAAAGGTGGTGGCTTTGAAGAGAAAAGAAAATGAAAAAGAGGCTTAATTACTTTGTAAAATTTGGCTATCCACCCCCTCCTTACTTGGCCGAATATTTCATCAGAGGAGTCCCTAGGCCGGCCACCTCTTCCTCTCACTATCAAATCCCTTATTTCGCTCTTCTTTAGCCAAATCTTGAAGTGTCCCTGTGCCGTCCACTTCCTCTTCTCCAGAGTCTATGTGCCGTCCACTTCCTCTCCTCCTTGTAGCAAAATAAATACTTTTATTTGCTTTTCTTGTGACTCGAACCTAGGCCCTTCCCCCTTGCTTGTGGCGTCACACTCTAAGGCACTAAGTGGCGCCTCCAAGCCATTTTTCCAAGCCCAATTGTGTGTCATATTTCCTCTATTAATTTCCTTAAGGCCCTGTTAGGCTTAGCTCCCTTATTAAAACTTAAAATACGATATTTTTCTAAGGCATTTCTTATTATTCTAAAGTTCACAAATTTCTTTAGACATAGTCACAACATACCCAAGCATGATATTTCATGTAACTAAGCATAAATGCATAAGCCCATTTTTAGGATATTACAGTTGGGGGCAAGGACAACAATAGAGTTTGTTATAAAAGTGGATCACCAAATGACTTCATTTGAGATTGCCCGAAGATGGTGAGTATTGAAAATGTCAGATCCGAGCGACTTAAGTGTAAACATTATGGTAAAAGACATCCGGAGAATTGTGGATTGAATAATCAAGTTTCCTTCAGATGTGGATCGTTAGATCATTTTATTCGAGACTGCCCAGAGTCTGTTGAACAAAAGACTACTCAGAATCCAAGAGTAGATAATGTTCTAGAGAGAGATAGACCTTTCCAAAATACAAGAAATGTTAGTAGTAGTCAGAGGTCTATAAGGGATACTGTTGCAAAATCTAAATTTAGAGAGCCAGTTAGAATGTATACTACTCGAGCTTGTGAGGAAACCTCATCTTCAGATATTATTACGGGATTCGTAATGAAAGTGAAATTGATCTCGAGGTTGTTTGAAAGCACATCGATCATCAAAAGTCTTATCTGGATTTGAAGCAAAAGATATAGAATTTGAGATTGGTGACAAAGTATTTTTGAAAGTGTCTCCGTGGAAGAAAGTACTCTGATTCGGACGTAAAGGCAAATTAAGTTCGAGGTTCATCGGACCGTATGAGATCATTTGTAACATCCTAAAACCGGGGCTATTTGTGATTAAATGTTTTTCTTTGTGTTTGAATTGTTATGGTATTATTTATGGAGTGATAAGACTTAATTAAGGATCTTAGGTTGGCTCGGTTTAGTAGAAAATTGTATTTGGGAACTTTAAAGGTAAGGATCTCTAGCAAGTAGGGGTTACAAGAATAAATTAAGGATTTATTGACACAAAATAAGTCTTGGAAAAGTGGCAAAGGAGGGCTACTTGGGAGTTGCATGTGACGCCACAAGGGATAAGGAGAGCCTTGGTTCGAGTCACGTAATTCTCTCTTTGCTCTTGGAATGGACGGCATAGGAAGGGAGATTTTCTCTCCTTAAAACTCTTTTAGATAATAAGATAATACAAGATCATCAAGGATATTATTTGATTAAATGGATTATTTGACTATTATTTGGGAATATTTCAAATTATTTGAATGGTTTCAAAATAAGTGGCTTGGAGTGATTCAAGGAAGTTGAGGGAATTTGAATTCCTTGCTCAAGGAAGTGTGGACGGCAAGGCTACTAGGGGGATGCCAAATCCTTTTTAAGGCACATATCTATCACCTTATTTCCCTTTTCTTCATTTTTACACATAGCCGAATTCCCCAGTGAGCAGCTTTTCTATTTTCATTTTTTCTTTTACAACCTTGTTCAACGTCCCAAAACTCCACTCTTTTGTTCCTCTTTTCCCGGAATCCCACCTCCCATCTCACTTCTTTCTTTTCTCTTCTCAAAACTCTTAGCCGAAACTTCTATTCTTCCTATTAAATTCACCATTGGCCGAATACACCCAGTGTAAGTGCCGAATTCTTTCTTTGGCAACTGATTTGGTGAAGGTAAGTGTACCGAAACTCCATGGTTTCTCTTCTCTGTTTTTACTGATTTCTATTAAAAGGGAAGTGTCGATTTCGCAATGGTTAACAAGGTTTCAATGCTTTGTGGTAATCGATCTCTTCTAGGAACCCCAAGTGCGTGAAGCGACCAACCCAAGCTCTAATCTCTAGCATTGGCTTTGGTAAGTGGTGGTAAGGGCCTATTGTTAATGGATTATTCTTTTAAGTGATTAAAAGTCAAGGCTATTAACACTTGTCGTTGACCGATTATTTGGTAAAACAGATCTGTGTGTCGAATGCCGTAGTTAGTAGCCAAAAAGGGGGAAAGGTAAGGAGTCGGGATCACAAATGACCCTTTGGATTATTTGGGTTGGCCCAATAGGCCATAATACTAACCCATGTATTTGGCCGAATATAGGGACAAGTAGATCTAGGCTGGCCGACTTCTCTTTTGGGGATTTAAACTTCTCGTTGGTGACAGGTGTGTACATACACACGTTATGACTTATTAACTGTGCTAAATGTTGTGAATGCTAACTCTGGTTTATGTAGCATTGGATGTAATACCGTATTGGTATAAGTGATGATTCAGGTAAGTACCTGTTAATATGTGTTGCTATTTAATGCTTTTGGGAAGCATGGCATGAATTTAGTTGTAACTTAAATATCTGATGGCATGAGATTTGTTATACAATGATTTGTTATGGGTTGATGAGTGGAGGGGGCAGTGACATTGTGTCGACGGACACCAGTGTTTTGGTAACACACTGTGACTACGGTCACCAGAGGTTTGGTACCTCAGGAGGTTTGGCACCTCATAGCGTCTCGTCCCGGTGGCTTAGTACCACGATGGGTTGGCCCCTACGATGATAATACGGATTGATGCGGTGATTTGGTATCACGCGATGGGTTGGCCCCATCAACCGATTTGTGTCTTCGGACACCAGAGGTTTGGCACCTCCAGTGATTTGGTATCACATCTGTGACTATACGTCACCAGTGGTTTGGCACCACCAGTGGTTTGGTACCACAAAAGGGGTAGACAGGCGTTTGGTTGGCTAGGTTGGGTACATGACTTAATGCATGTTAATTTGTCATAAATTGTGTATGATGTGGCTTAAAAGGGGAAGGGTTACATCTTGAGTCTTGGTGACTCACCTTCTCCTTTATTTTTTTTGGGTGACACGTAGTTCGCGGATATGGAGCCGGAGGGACTTGAGGTGGCCATGCAGTGGGATTTTAAATTTAATAGACTTTGAATTTCGATTTATTCATTCTTTTTGATTGTTGGTTTAAATTTTAATTGGGTTGTAATAAGGCCTCCAATAACTCCTTTTTATTATTTTGTTATTGATACATGCTTTGAATATTAGTTAAACTATTTAATTATGGTAATAATAAGTTCACATGATTTTCTAAAGTAATTGAAAATATTTTCTTTGTACCATCGGGTACATCTTAAAATATGTATAATAACTTGATTTAAAAATATATATTTCAAGATAAATCTAAGTATGAGTTTTATACACTATTGTTATAACAAGACACTATCTTTTGTCTAGAAGTTAGTTCGGTTTTAAAAGGTTTCAAAATGTTTTCTCCGTAGCAAACCAAATTCGGTCATAGCGTTTGGTAGGGTTTGGGTTGTTACAAAATTGGTATCGAGCCAGTTCAAAGCTCATTGTGGGGGCCCAAGGCCCAAAAATGTTTTGGTAGGCCTCTTTGAGTTATTTTGGGTTTTGAACAAAGATGGCACCAAGTCTCCAGCACCTATCCGCCTGTAAGTACTCTTGAACCTCTTTGTGAATTATTTTCGTAGAAGGGTAGGAAGCATGGAACGAGAATAGTCTTATAGAATTGAACCTTAGGATTAGATTACTCAAACACACAAATGTAACATAAGACTTAATGAACTCAACCAATCTATGACTAAGTCCTTTGAGTTAGGGTGTGGTAACCCCAGATGCATGTCTAGGATTGGATCGGAGAAGAGCACGGTATTTAAGCGGTCAGAGTGACTCACCTCCTCTCGCAGTATCCTACCCAGTGCGTAGCTTCGGTTCACCCTAACTCGGAGGGCTCGGTGGTGTGGTAACCTCTGCGCATGTCTAGAAAGGTTCGGTGGGAGCTTGGTATTTAAGCGATCGCGTGACTCACCTCCTCCACTCGAATCTGCCTGGTGCGTAGCTTTGGTTCACCCGACCAAGAAGGGCTCGGTCATAGGCTAAACATAAACGACTAAAACCCGAAAAGGAACTAACCAAGTTTTTGAAAAAGAAGAAAACAACAAAACTCTAGTTTTTTTTCAAAACTTTTAAAATCACTCTTTCAAACTTGAGAACAACCATTTTCACAACTTTTTTTGAAAAATGATTCGTGGAAAATTACAAAAATGCCCTTAGGGGTAAAATTACTAAAATGCCCTTGACTCATAAGATATTAATTCAATGGTTTTGCCCAAAAATTTTATTATTTTAGAAATATCCAAAAAAAAAAACTCTACTTTGCAAATCACCAATAAAAACTTTGGTTTTGGAAAATTACGGAAATGCCCTCAACTTGTAAAATTACCAAAATGACCTCGAATTCAAAATTTTTGCAACATCATCGTGTGAAAAGAGAGAAACTCGCAAAAGGAACCCTCAGAGTTTTACAACTGTTAAAATACCCCGAATTTGTTAAAAAAATTTCAAAATTACCCCTGATTAATAAAATTACCAAAATACCCCTGGTTCCCAAAATGATGCCATGTCATAAAATTTTACAAATTTTCAGCAATACCCTCCAGTTTTGGGAATTTCAAAGTGACCTGCTTTGTTAAAGTTCTGAAATCCCTCGAATTTTTTTAATGCAAAAATACCCTGTAGGAAATGACGAAAATACCCCTGGGATAGAAACAGGACAGAAATGTCCGAAGAGTGAATAAGTATGGAAAGTATTAGGGAATGGATGTGCCCTTTTGTGTGAACTAGGGTAGAAGACTTAAAACATTGTTTGATCGAAAGAATCCTTATTAAACTTTTCATAAAATTCTTCGCGGATAATCAAGCGGAACAAATTACTAATCCATAAAATTTTTCTTAATCAGATTAAAAGTACGTTAGATAGAATGAGTTCTAGAGGACGTGGCCGACGTGGACGTGGTAGGGGAAGAATGACCGTATCTGAACCCGTTAGGTCAGGACAGGGTTCTGAAAATGAGATACCACCGTCGCTACCACCCCCAAATTTTGGAGCTGAGGAGCAAGATCAGACGGGAGGTGAGGCAGTATCGCAAGCTGTGTTGCAAGTTTTGGAGTTGGTGGCTGGGGCTAGTAGAAATTTAAGGGCTCGAAAATCTGTTCCCGAGTGAATTCGGTCTAACGGAGCTGAAGTGTTCCGGGGTGTGTCAGGAGTGGCACCCAGTGCAGCGGAATACTGGCTGGAATCTACAAAAAAGATCATGGACGATCTTGACCTGTCCGATGGGGAGAAACTGAAAGGAGTCGTGTTGCTTCTGAAGGATGAAGCATATCAGTGGTGGCTCACGGTCCGAGATGGCGCCACAGCGGAAGGATCTTACATGGGAGTACTTTAGAGTTGCTTTCCGAAAAAGTATGTGGGTACCAGCTACACCGACGCTAGCAGAGAAAGGCTTTTAGGGGTTGGTACAAGGAACTAAGTGCGTGGTTTGAGTATGAAGCGAATTCCTAAGATCGAGTAGATATGCGAGAGGCATCATGGCTATGGAACATGAGCGCTGTGTCCGCTTTGAGGACGGGATGAGAGATGAATTGAGGCTGCTGATTGCTCTGCAGTAGGTTCGTGAGTTTTCGTCTCTAGTAGAAAAGGCTAAGGTAGCCGAGGGTATCAAGGCATCTGTGAGGCAAAACTATGATAGGCTCAAGCATAAGAGAGGTTTTGGGCCATCCGGGTCGGTGGTAATGATCGAAAATGGCTAGGCGTAGTGGGCCAAGTCAGCAAAGAAGGCCCATGATCGCTAATTAGAAACCGATTCGGTGTAATCATTGTGGAAAAGCCCATTGGGAGGTTGTTGGACCGGTGAGCGAGGTTGCTTTGAATGTGGGTCTTTGGAACACCGCGTGAGGGATTGTCCCCAAGCGAGCTCGTAATTAGTCGATGAGGCGTAACTGCACTCGGGATAGAAGTGTGGGACCACGAGAGAGGTCGTGGTAATGGTAGAGGGGAAATGGTGCTAATCATGGTCGCGAACTCGAGGCAGGTACAGCAATACAGAGGCAAGGCGACTGGCTTAGTCTATCTGTGAGGCGTCATGAGGAGGGTGACGACCTGGATGTCATAACCGCACGTTTTAATTTTGGTCTTCCTTACGCTCAACGCATTCATACGTGGCGAGTAGTGTGGTAGAGACTTTGAACCTAGACTCGAGACCTGCTGCTAGGGAGATGATCGTAATTAGCCCTTTAGGCCATTCGTAGTTGTAAACAAGCTTTATAGGGATGTACCCTAGAACTCCAAGGGTCGTGTTTATGGCCGATCGATGGAACCGCCGCTTGGGGAGTTCGATTTGATCTCTGGATGGACTGGTTGGTTAAGTACCAAGCGAGGTTGGATTGCAGATTAAGCGTATGGTTCTTAAGATGGTAGAAGGGGATGAAGTGGTTATGATCGAATCGAAGAAATTACATCTAATGTGGTGTCGGCCTTGAAGGCTAAAAGATGGTTAGGAAAGGGTGTGAGGCGTTTATAGTTCGAATTTGTGCCTTGAAGGCTAAGGAGTCAGCGGTTGAAAAGGTCCAAACAGTAGGGGAATTTGCTGATGTATTCCCAGAGGAACTTTTGGGTTTGCCTCCGGATCGGGAAGTCAAATTCGATATAGATTTGCTACCTGGAACGGCACCTATATCTATAGCACCGTATCGAATGGCACCAAAGGAATTGGTGGAGCTGAAGGCTCAAATTCAGGAGCTCTTGGATAGAGGGTTTATTCGACCTAGTATATCTCCGTGGGGAGCACATGTTGTTTGTCAAGAAGAAGGGCGGTTCTATGCGGATGTGCATCGACTATCGTCGTTAAACAAGTTAACGATCAAAAACAAGTACCCATTGCCTCAGATCGATGACTTGTTTGACCAACTAAAGGGTGCGTTGGTATTCTCAAAGATAGACCTTAGGTCGGGTTACCATCAACTTAAGGTGAAGGAGGCCGATGTTCACAAGACGGCATTCCAAACTCGGTATGGGCATTACGAGTTCCTAGTGATGCCATTTGGGTTGACCAATGCACCGGCGGCATTTATGGACTTAATGAATAGGGTATTTCAATAGTACTTGGACCAATTTATCGTGTGTTCATAGATGACATATTGGTTTACTCAAAGACGGAGGAGGAGCATGACAAGCATTTGCGAATAGTTCTGTAAGTACTGAGGGAGAAACAGTTATATGCCAAATTCAGTAAGTGTGAATTTTGGCTAAGGAGGTGGCTTTCTTAGGTTACGTGGTGTCAGCGAAAGGGATTAGAGTGGATCCCCGCAAGATTGAAGCGGTGTTGGATTGAAAATCGCCTAAGTCGATTGGCGTAGATTCAAGCTTTACGGGTCTAGCCGGTACTATCGAAGGTTTGTGGAAGGATTCTCGTTAATTGCTGCAGATTAACTAAGCTATTAAGGAAGGGAGTACCATTTGTTTGGTCGGAAAGGCAGCAAGAAAGTTTTGATAAGTTGAGGAAGATTCTGATAGAAGCTCCGATTTTGGTACAGACTGAGGCAGGGAAGTTGTTCTGATTATCTTGTGACGCGTCCCATCTGGGTTGGGATGTGTATTGATGCGGGAAGGAAGGTAGTAGCCTATCGTCCGTCGCCTAAGACCGCATGAGGTTAACTACCCAACTCACGACTTGGAGTTAGTAGCGAGAGTCTTCGCCTTGAAAATATGGAGGCATTACTTGTATGGGGAGGAGTCGATTGTTTACACGGATCACAAAAGTTTAAGGTATCTCTTGACTCAGAAGGACTTGAACTTGAGGCAACGACGGTGGATTGAACTGTTAAAAGACTACGACTGTTCAATTGAGTACCATCCGGGCAAAGCTAACGTGGTGGCTGATGCGTTAAGTCGGAAGGTCGTGGCGGACTTACGGAGATGTTTGCTCATTTGAGCCTATACGATGATGGAAGTCTTTTGGCGAGCTGCAAGTTAAGCCAACTTGGATCAAGGAGATTAAGGATAAGCGGTTGGTAGATGAGGATTGAATGCAAAGAGATTGCAAGTCCAAAATGGTGGTTTGGAAGAGTATAGTTTGACTGATCATGGTGTGTTATGTTTTCAAGGACGGCCCATATGTCGAAGGATGTGGGCCGAGACAAAGAATTCTCCAAGATGCACATAGCAGCCCATCGCTATGCATCCCGGAGGTAGCAAAATGTACGGAGACTTGCGGAGACGATTACGTGGCACAGGTTGAAGCGCTTGAAGATCGAGTTAGTGGGAAGGTGTCGACGTGTCGTGAGTTAAAGCGAACATCGATTACCATCGGGACTACTTCAACCAGTAAAGATTCCTCAATGGAAATGGGAGAGGATCACTATGGATTTCGTCAGTGGTCTACCCCTCACGCCCAGCAAGAAAGATGCAGTTTGGGTAATTGTGGACCGCCTGACTAAGTCACTCACTTGCGTCTGGGTGAGAATGGATTACTCACTCCAGAAGCTAGCAAAGTTGTATGTGACCGAGATAGTGAGGTTGCATGGGGTGCCAGTATCGATTATCTCAGATAGGGATCCAAGGTTCACGTCGAGGTTTTGGAAAGCGTTGCATCAAGCTTTGGGTACGCGATTGGATTTCAAGATGACTTTCCATCCACGATCGGACGGCGATCGAAAGGGACATCTGATCTTAGAGGATATCTTTGAGGGTTGTGTCTTGGAATTTCGTGGTAGTTGGGAGGAATTTTACCATTAGCGAAGTTCGCCTACAATAATAGTTACCAAGCGAGTATCCGGATGGCACCATACGAAGCAATCGTATGGACGAAAATGCCGAACTCGACGTGTTGGGCGAGTTGGGTGAACGACAAGTGTTGGGTCCGTAATTAGTAACGGAAACTGAGGATAAAGTGAAGGTGATTCGAGCTCGTCTTAAGGAAGCGTCAGATAGACAGAAGTCTTATGCTGATCTGAAGCGCAAAGAAATGGAGTATGATGTAGGAGACAAGGTTTTCCTAAAGGTATCACCTTGGAAAAAGGTGTTGAGATTTGGGCGAAAAGGAAAGCTAAGCCCAAGATTCATTGGCCCATATACAGTATTGAAGTGAGTAGGTCCGGTAGCTTATCAGCTCGAACTACCGATGGAGTTAAGTCAGATTCATAACGTCTTTCATGTGTCGATGCTTAGGCGGTATCGGTCAGATCCATCACACATGGTGCCTGTGGCAGAAATTGAAAATTGAGGTCAACTCAGACTTATCTTTTGAGGAAGAACCGGTTCAGATTTTGGATCGAGATGTGAAGGTTCTGCGTAAGAAGTCAGTGCCCTTAGTGAAAGTGCTATGGCAGAACCATGGTGCAGAGAAAGCTACGTGGGAACCCGAGGATGTGATACGGCAGCAATACCCCCACCTCTTCTAACTAGGTAATTTCGAGGACGAAATTCTTTTAAGGGGGTAGAACTGTAACATCCTAAAATCGGGGCTATTTGTGATTAAATATTTTTCTTTGTGCTTGAATTGTTATGGTATTATTTATGGAGTGATAAGACTTAATTAAGGATCTTAGGTTGGCTCGGTTTAGTAGAAAATTGTATTTGGGAACTTTAAAGGTAAGGATCTCTAGCAAGTAAGGGCTACAAGAATAAATAGAGGATTTATTGACACAAAATAAGTCTTGGAAAAGTGGCAAAGGAGGGCTACTTGGGAGTTGCATGTGACGCCACAAGGGATAAGGGAGAGCCTTAGTTCGAGTCATGAATTCTCTCTTTTGCTCTTGGAATGGATTGCATAGGAAGGAGAGATTTCTCTCCTTAAAACTCTTTTTAGATAATAAGATAATACAAGATCATCAAGGATATTATTTGATTAAATGGATTATTTGACTATTATTTGAGATTATTTCAAATTATTTGAATGGTTTCAAAATAAGTGGCTTGGAGTGATTCAAGGAATTTGAGGGAATTTGAATTCCTTGCTCAAGGAAGTGTGGACGGCAAGGCTACTAGGGGATGCCAAATCCTTTTAAGGCACATATCTATCACCTTATTTCCTTTTCTTCATGTTTACACATAGCCAATTCCCAAAGTGAGCGCCTTTTCTATTTTCGTTTTTCTTTTACAACCTTGTTCAACGTCCCAAAACTCCACTCTTTTGTTCCTCTTTCTGAATCCCACCTCCCATCTCACTTCTTTCTTTCCTCTTCTCAAAACTCTTAGTCAAACTTCATTCTTCCTATTAAATTCACCATTGGCGAATACACCCGGTGTAAGTGCGAATTCTTTCTTTGGCAACCGATTTGGTGAAGGTAAGTGTGTCAAACTCCATGGTTTCCTTCTCTGCTTTTCTTGATTTCTATTAAAAGGGAAGTGCCGATTTGACAATGGTTAACAAGGTTTCAACGCTTTGTGGTAATCGATCTCTTCTAAGAACCCCAAGTGCGTGAAGCGATCAACCCAAGCTCCTAATCTCTAGCATTCGGCTTTGGTAAGTGGTGGTAAGGGCCTATTGTTAATGGATTATTCTTTTAAGTGATTAAAAGTCAAGGCTATTAACACCGTCGCTTGACCGATTATTTGGTAAAACAGATCGTGTGTCGAAAAGTCAGTAGTTAGTAGCCAAAAGGGAAAGGTAAGGAGTCGGGATCACAAATGACCCTTTGGATTATTTGGTTGGCGAATAGGCCATAATACTAACCCATGTATTTGGCGAATATAGGGACAAGTAGATCTAGGTGGCCGACTTCTCTTTTAGGGATTTAAACTTCGTTGGTGACGGTGTGTACATACACGTTATGACTTATTAACTGTGCTAAATGTTGTGAATGCTAACTCTGGTTTATGTAGCATTGGATGTAATACCGTATTGGTATAAGTGACGATTCTGTAAGTACACATTAATATGTGTTGCTATTTAATGCTTTTGGGAAGCATGGCATGAATTTAGTTGTAACTTAAATATCGATGGCATGAGATTTGTTATACAATGATTTGTTATGGGTTGATGAGTGGATGGGCGGTGACATTGTGTCGACGGACACGGTGTTTTGGTAACACACTGCGTGACTACGGTCACAGAGGTTTGGAACCTCAGAGGTTTGGCACCTCATAGCGTCTCGTCCCAGTGGCTTAGTACCACGATGGGTTGGCCCCAGATGATAATCTGGGATTGACACCGGTGATTTGGTATCACGCGATGGGTTGGCCCCATCACCGATTTGTGTCTTCGGACACCGGAGGTTTGGCACCTCCGGTGATTTGGTACCACATCGTGACTATCGTCACCGTGGTTTGGCACCACCAAAGTGGTTTGGTACCACAAAAGGGGTAACAGAGGCGTTTGGTTGGCTAGGTTGGGTACACGACTTAATGTGTAACATCCTGAATAGGGCCTATGCATTTCGGTTTAATTGTATGAAATGACAAGTTTCAAGTACTATGAATAAATTTTGATACTTTTGGAAATCTAGAAATGCATGAAAATGGAAAGGAAAATGGAAATGAAAATGAAGATAGAAATGAAAATGGAAATGGAAATGAAATGAACACTTTTGGAAACTTAGACATTTTTGAAACCCGAACATTTTGGAAATGATCCAAAATGGAAACTTGAACATTTTAGGAAACTTGGATATGTAAGAAAATGGCAAGTTATAGAGCCGATCGAAAATTTTAGGAAACTTAGAAATGATGCCGAAATGTCAAATTTTAAAGTTCAAAATAGGAAATAAGGGCTAAAGGGCCTTAAAAGAAAAAGTTGGAGAAGTTTGACACACAAGCAGGCTTGGAAAAGTGGCTCAAGATGCCACTTAGTGGCCTCTGGAAATGGCGCCACATGCAACTGTAATTGGGCCAGGATCGAGTCACTTGGGAAGCAAGTAAATAAGTTTAATTTTTGCTTCCAGAAGGCTGAGGTGGACGGCATGGGTTTCTAGAAAAGGAAGAGTTTTATTCACATAAATATCTGAATAATAAGAGATAAATAAAGGAGTTTTATTAACATAAATATGTGAATAATAAGAGATAAATAAAGGAGTTTTATTCACATAAATATGTGAATAATAAGAGATAAATAAAGGAGTTTTATTCACATAAATATGTGAATAATAAGAGATAAATAAAGAGTTTTATTCACATAAATATGTGAATAATAAGAGATAAATAAAGGATTATTTTCTAAGGAGATAATTGAGGAGATAATGGATGGATTAAAGGCTTTTATCTTTTAAATAAAAGAGATAATATTATCTTAAGAGAGTGGTGGCCAAGTCAAGGACTCTTGGCCTAGCAAATTTGGCTATAAAAGGAGAACCCAAGGTCTTTTTCTCTCATCTTTCCAAGTAGCCGAAAATCCTTTGCTCTCTCCCTCCGCCGAATTTTCTTTCTATCTTTTCTTCTTCTCTTTTCTTCATCATCAAGCCAAAACCTTTTCTTTTGATCCCCGATTAAATCTCCATAGCCAAACCCCGAGACTCTAGGCAAGGAAGCAATCGGTCAAGGCATCAAGGATCTTTTACAACTATCGAATACAAGGGGAATCTTTCGGAAATCTAAGGATCCAAGGTAAGATACTTTATTCGATTAAAGGTTACGATGTATATGTTAGATTAGATCTAACATGAAAATTCACCGACATATAGGGCAAGGAATTCTCTTGATTTGGAATTTGTATGGTAAGTGATATTCGCCAAGGCTTAATTTTGGTATTTGGAATTATTTTCATTATTTCAAAAGCCGAAACTCACATGGTTACATGATTTAGTATTAGTCGATTTCAAGGAAAAAGGATACTAGTAATTAGGCATTTGATTTACAATCTTTTAATTCTAAGAACAAGGTAAGTAATACAAATCCTACTTGGATTTGGTTTTAAGCCAAATAAGTTTGTTAATATATGTTAATGGTTGGCGAATATAGGAGATAAAGATCTAGATCGGTAGATCGCTCTTCTGGATTTCAAGGAATCTATTAAGCCAATCGTGTGTACCTTACTAACCTTCGATATTTCATATGGCTATTATTTTAATATATGAATATGTATAAGAATGTGAATGTGGCTAAGTACCACAAATGTGGTAAAAGTACCTGTGCACGCTTCCTACTTCCGATAGGATTCTGAATATGATATATATATATTTTGAATATGTAATATGAATGAGAAATAAGATATGTATAAATATTTGGGGCATATGGGATATTTGTGAAAGGGGAAGAGTAGGTGTTGACTTGGTCTCACCAATGAAGGTGTTGACTTTGGTCTCATCAACTAAATATGTTGACTACGGTCACATTGTGGAATTTTGGTAACCGGTTACAATATTTGAATATAGTGTCTAATGACACAACGATAAATTTGACTATAGTGTCTAATGACACAACGATATGGGCGTAATGCCTTCGATGGTGTGTAGCGGATGGAGGGTTGACTTAGTAGTCCCCACGGTGTAAATGGAAGGTACGGTGGTGCAAATGGATGGACCATTAGGATTGGGTTTGGGTTGCATCATAATTTCATTTTTATATGGATCGATGATTTGAACATGAATGCCTGAATTGTTGAATGTTAGTATTGTGTGCACATTGAGTCTGCTGACTCACCCATTGTGGGAATTATTTTTCGGTGATGAGCAAAGTGATTTGACCGGGTAGGTGGACCTTGAGGTGGCCATGCTACATTTGGAGATTTTATTTTATTTGGACTTTATTTCGCTTGGTACCCTTAATTATATTTCTTTTGGGTTTTATTTGATGTAAGAAGGCCATAAGGCCCAAGTGGATTATTCTTTATTTTTACTTTACTTTTAAATATTGTGCTAAGAACTATTTTGGACGAATAAATCAAATTGGATTTACAAGTTTAATAAAATGGGTTTCAATCTAAGCCCAATCCACAACAACATTTTCTAAAAATTTTACTTAATTTTCTCTAAGTAACGAATGATTTTGAAATCGGTTCACTTTAGGAACATACCGATCCGGTTCAGCTCGTGGGTCGGTGTGGGTGTTTCAGTTTGGTATCGAGCCCAATTTTGAACTCTCAGCCTGTGGGCTAAGGCCCAAAACGTTTTCAAAGCGAGCCAAATGAATTTTCTTTGAAAATAAGCAGGCTTCTGGCATGGCCCCTAAGTCTCCGACCCGCAATCCACCGTGTATGTACCCCTAACTCTCTCGTGTGATTATGTGAATTATAGAAGGGTAGAAAAGGAATGGAACGAGAATAGCATGATAGGAACTTGAACCTAGGACTAGTGTACCCCAACAAAAACATAAGACTTAAATGCCTAACTAAACAAACCCATGATTGAGTCGCCGAAGTTAGGTGTGGCAACCATGGTACGATGTCAGGATTGGTTTCAGGTGGGAGCTTGGTATTTAAGCAATCCGCATGACTCACCTCCTCCACTCGAATCCTACAGTGCGTAGCCTCGGCTCACCCTAATCAAGAGGACTTATTCACTGCTAAACCCTTAACTAAAACCCGAAAGGGAACTAGCCATTTTTTTAGAACCTTAATATTAAAATTCTTAAAATCATTTGTTCTCTCTTTAATTCACAAAAATTATTTCTTTTACACAAATTTTCAAAAAATTTTCGATTTACAAAAATTCCCTAATGGTAAAATTACAAAAAATGCCTCGATTTATAAAATGTCCAACTACTCAACAGCTTTTGCTACAATTTCAGTATTTTATAAAACCCTAATTTGAAACAATGAAAAATACCACGATTTTGAAAAAAATTACAAAATTGCCCCTAACTTACAAAATTACCAAAATGACCCTAATTTCTAAATTTTTGCAACATCCCCATCTTTGAAGGAACAATTTTTGAAAAGAACCCTCAAAGTTTTACAACTTTTGAAATACCCCAAATTTATTAAATTTTTCAAATTTACCCTGATTTGTGAAAAATTACCAAAATACCCCTGAGGTCAAAAATTACCGAAATACCCCCGGATTTTAAAATTTTTTTTCAAATTTCCCTTAGACTTTGAAGTTTTCAAAATAATTTTTGACAAAATCACCAAGGAACCTTATTTTGACAAATTACGAAAATGCCCCTGTAGGAGAAAATTACGAAAATACCCTCGGGTAGTGGAAAACAACAACAACAAAAACTACAACGTTTCTCTGAATGAACGAAAGTTCATAATTGTTTGATGGATGTATGAATGAATGTAAAGACTGTGTGCATGTATGAATACGAAAGAACCACTCCTAAAACTCTTTTCATAAAACTTCTTCGCGGGTAATAAGTGAAACAAGTACTAATGTATAAAACTTTTAAATCAGATTAAATCGCGACGTTAGAAAATGAGTTCTAAGGGATGTGAACTTAGAGATTGTGCCTAGAAAGTATGATGGTTCTATTAAGATCAGAGTGCACAGCGTAAGCATAGTACGGTGAGAAGGATTGTACGACTGTTAATAAGTAATTTCGAGGACGAAATTATTTTAAGGGGGGTAGAACTGTAACATCCTGAATAGGGCCTATGCATTTCAGTTTAATTGTATGAAATGACAAGTTTCAAGTACTATGAATAAATTTTGATACTTTTGGAAATCTAGAAATGCATGAAAATGGAAAGGAAAATGGAAATGAAAATGAAGATAGAAATGAAAATGGAAATGGAAATGGAAATGAACACTTTTGGAAACTTAGACATTTTTGGAAACACTAACATTTTGGAAATGATCCAAAATGAAAACTTGAACATTTTAGGAAACTTGGATATGTAAGAAAATGGCAAGTTACAGAGCCGATCGAAAATTTTAGGAAACTTAGAAATGATGCCGAAATGTCAAATTTTAAAGTTCAAAATAGGAAATAAGGGCTAAAGGGCCTTAAAAGAAAAAGTTGGAGAAGTTTGACACACAAACATGCTTGGAAAAGTGGCCTGAAGATGCCACTTAGGGCCTCTGGAAATGGCGCCACATGCAACTGTAATTGGGCCAGGGATCGAGTCACTTGGGAAGTAAGTAAATAAGTTTAATTTTTGCTTCCAGATGGCTGAGGTGGACGGCATGGGTTTCTAGAAAAGGAAGAGTTTTATTCACATAAATATGTGAATAATAAGAGATAAATAAAGGATTTTTATTCACATAAATATGTGAATAATAAGAGATAAATGAAGGAGTTTTATTCACATAAATATGTGAATAATAAGAGATAAATAAAGGAGTTTTATTCACATAAATATGTGAATAATAAGAGATAAATAAAGGATTATTTTCTAAGGAGATAATTGAGGAGATAATGGATGGATTAAAGGCTTTTATCTTTTAAATAAAAGAGATAATATTATCTTAAGGAGAGTGGTGGCCAAGTCAAGGACTCTTGGCCTAGCAAATTCAAATATAAAAGGAGAACCCAAGGTCTTTTCTCTCATCTTTCCAAGTAGCCGAAAATCCTTTGCTCTCTACCCTCCTCGAATTTTCTTTCTATCTTTTCTTCTTCTCTTTTCTTCATCTCAAGCCAAAACCTTTTTCTTTTGATCCCCGATTAAATCTCCATAGTCAAACCACAGGACTCTAGGCAAGGAAGCAATCGGTCAAGGCATCAAGGATCTTTTACAACCGTCAATACAAGGGGAATCTTTCGGAAATCTAAGGATCCAAGGTAAGATACTTTATTCGATTAAAGGTTATGATGTATATGTTAGATTAGATCTAACATGAAAATTCAACGACATATAGGGCAAGGAATTCTCTTCAGATTTGGAATTTGTATGGTAAGTGATATTCGGCCAAGGCTTAATTTTGGTATTTGGAATTATTTTTCATTATTTCAAAAGCCGGAAACTCACATGGTTACATGATTTAGTATTAGCCGATTTCAAGGAAAAAGGATACTAGTAATTCCGGCATTTGATTTACAATCTTTTAATTCGGCAACAAGGTAAGTAATACAAATCCTACTTGGATTTGGTTTTTAAGCCAAATAAGTTTGTTAATATATGTTAATGGTTGGCCGAATATAGGAGATAAAGATCTAGATCGGTAGATCGTTCTTCGGGATTTCAAGGAATCTATTAAGCCAATCAGGTGTGTACCTTACTAACCTTCGATATTTCATATGGCTATTATTTTAATATATGAATATGTATAAGAATGTGAATGTGGCTAAGTACCACAAATGTGGTAAAAAGTACCTAGGTACGTTTCCTACTTCCGATAGGATTACGAATATGATATATATATAATTTGAATATGTAATATGAATGAGAAATAAGATATGTATAAATATTTGGGGCATATGGGATATTTGTGAAAGGGGAAGAGTAGGTGTTGACTTCGGTCTCACCAACGAAGGTGTTGACTTGGTCTCACCAATGAAATATGTTGACTACGGTCACATTGTGGAATTTTGGTAACTTTGCCATAATATTTGAATATAGTGTCTAATGACACAACGTATAATTTGACTATAGTGTCTAATGACACAACGATATGGGCGAATGCCTTCGATGGTGTGTAGCGGATGGAGGGTTGACTTAGTAGTCCCCACGGTGTAAATGGCAGGTACGGGTGGTGTGTAGCGGATGGACCATTAGGATTGGGTTTGGGTTGCATCATAATTTCATTTTTATATGGATCTGATGATTTGAACATGAATGCCTGAATTGTTGAATGTTAGTATTGTGTGCACATTGAGTCTGTTGACTCACCCGCTGTGGGAATTATTTTTCGTGATGAGTAAAGGACGGACCGGGCCGGTGGACCTTGAGGTGGCCATGCTACATTTGGAGATTTTATTTTATTTGGACTTTATTTCTGTTTGGTACCCTTAATTATATTTCTTTTGGGTTTTATTTGATGTAAGAAGGCCATAAGGCCCAGTGGATTATTCTTTATTTTTACTTTACTTTTAAATATTGTGCTAAGAACTATTTTGGACGTAACAAATCAAATTGGATTTACAAGTTTAATAAAATGGGTTTCCAATCTAAGCCCAATCCACAACAACATTTTCTAAAAATTTTACTTAATTTCTCTAAGTAACGAATGATTTTGAAATCGGTTCACTTTAGGAACATACCAGATCCGGTTCAGGCTCGTGGGCCGGGTGTGGGGTGTTTCATAATGCATGTTAATTTGTCATAAATTGTGTATGATGTGGCTTAAACCGGGGGAAGGGTTACATATGGAGTCTTGGTGACTCACCTTCTCCTTTATTTTTTTCGGTGACACGTAGTTCATGGATATGGAGCCGGAGGGACTTGAGGTGGCCATGCAAAGGATTTTAAATTTAATAGACTTTGAATTTCGGTTTATTCATTCTTTTGATTGTTGGTTTAAATTTTAATTGGGTTGTAATAAGGCCTCCAATAACTCCTTTTTATTATTTTGTTATTGATACCGCTTTGAATATTAGTTAAACTATTTAATTATGGTAATAATAAGTTCACACGATTTTCTAAAGTAATTCAAAATGTTTTCTTTGTGCCATCGGTACATCTTAAAATATGTATAATAACTTGATTTAAAAAAAAGAATATATATTTCAAGATAAATCTAAGTATGAGTTTTATACACCCCAACTGTTATAACAAGACACTATCTTTTGTCTAGAAGTTAGTTCGGTTTTAAAAAGGTTTCAAAATGTTTTCTCCGTAGCAAACCAAATTCGGTCATAGTGTTTGGGCCGGGTTTGGGTTATTACATCATTGAACGAGTTGGGCCTGTTGCTTATAGACTAAGGTTGCCCTCTGAGCTAGAAAAGATTCACAATGTATTTCATGTTTCAATTCTCCGTAGATATCGTTCTGATCCGTTACATGTGATTGTCCTATCTAAAATTGAGATCCGATCTGATATGACATATGGAGAGGAACTGACCCGTATCTTAGCTCTAGAAGTGAAAGAGTTGAGAAATAAGAAATTACTGTTAGTGAAAGTATTGTGGAATCGACACAGAATAGAAGAGGCTACGTGGGAGCCAGAGGACTCAATGAAACAACAATATTTGATTCTGTTTAACGGTAAGTTTTTCGAGGATGAAAATCCCTAAGGGGGGAGAATTGTAACAGTCTGGTTTACACCCTAGTCGGAACAGTGGTTTCGGGACCACAAACTTGAGTCCGTATAAAATTTTAATATTATATTCTGTATCTTTGATATGTGATTAAGGATGTGCTAAATTTTCGTAAGTTAATTTGTTCGTCTGTGTGTTTAATTTGACAAAAGGATGACATTGCATTGAATGTGAAAGTTGCTTGCTATTTGTTAAAATACCAATGTGTTGTGGCTTTTAAAAGAAAAGGCCTTATGAAGCAAATAGACCACTAAGTAGTTAATGGATGGATGAAAGTCAAATATGCCCTTATTACATGTTTGTTATATTTATTAATTGGATGGACATTTTAGTAAATGGATTAATAATATGTTATTAATAAAACAAATGAAAGAGCTAGTGGATGTGTTCATCCATTCTAGCCAAAAATATCAAGAAAAAGAGAAAGAAATATGAAGTTTGGGCATTCGACTATCGTAAGCTCAAATTAAGGTATGTTTTGAGTCAGTTTTTGATAATTTCTACGTTTTTGTAATCGTTGCTTTGAGAGCTATCAAACCCATGTCTCAATTTGATGAATTGATAACGTTTTTGTGAGATTCCATTGATGATATGTTAAGCTTTTTGATGATTTTTAGTGTTAAATAAAAGATATGAATTAGATGGACATACTTTGTTCTTGAATTTGAAGGACAAAATAGCAAACTTGATGGAAAATATGGACTTATATGAGATGTATATACATTTGGCTAAGCATGTGTATGTGTGGATTTTGTGAATTTGATGTTTTGAGAAAAATAGACTAAATTGATAAAGTGTGTAAACATGAGGGTTAATTTGCAAATAGCCTTAAATGTGTGTCCATGGATTGAATTGAATGAATAAGTGAATAAAATGGTTAATTATGAATATGTTTAGATCAAGAACCGAGGAAAACAGACTTAGATCGCGGGAAAACGAAAGTAACCGAATAGCCGTTTTCATTCCGATAAACCGAATCCAAGGTAAGTCACTATGCAAATAAATGTACTTGCATGAAATTGTATTTGTTTATATGACTAATGTTGATAATGGATGCTTATGAGAGGATTATGTATATAAATTCCGTGATAAGTTTAATATAGTAAGTAAGTTCGAATATAAAACAAGTTGTTAGTTTATATCTATGTGATGGGAATTGAATGATAGTTATTGAATTAGAAATGCTACATGTATGATGTTGAGAATAGGCACTAAGTGTGCGATTATAAGAAGTGAATAGCACTGTATGTGCGATGATATGAAAGCTTAGGCTTATTGAATTGGCACTGTGTGTGCGATATCGAGACAAGTCGATTAAAAGAATAGGCACTAAGTGTCCGATTATAAGAAGCAAATAGCACTGTGTGTGCGATGATATGAAAGCTTCGGCTTATTGAATTGGCATTGTGTGTGTGATATCGAGACAAGTCGATTAAAAGAATAGGAACTAAGTGTGCTATTATAAGAAGTGAATAGCACTATGTGTGCGATGAAATGAAAGCTTCGGCTTATTGAATTGGCACTATGTGTGCGATATCGAGACAAGTCGATTAAAAGAATAGGCACTAAGTTTGCCATTATAAGAAGTGAATAGCACTGTGTGTGTGATGATATGAAAGCTTGGCTTATTGAATTGGCACTGTGTGCGATATCGAGACAAGTCGACTAAAAGAATAGGCACTAAGTGTGCGATTATAAGAAGTGAATAGCACCGTAAAATGCGATGATATAAAAGCTTGTTATTGAATTGGCACCGTGTATGCGATATCGAGACAAGTTAGCTAAAAGAATAGGCACTAAGTGTGCGATTATAAGAAGTGAAAGACTGTGTAAATGCGATGATATGAAAGCTTTCGCTTATTGAATTGGCACTGTGTGTGCGATATCGAGACAAGTCTATTAAAAAATAGGCACTAAGTGTGCGAGGATTAATATGCTTCGATTATGTATATAGCAATCGAAAAGCGATTAGGTTGAATGAATACTAAAGGGCGATAAACATGTAATATCGAGCATTGAATAGCTTCGAAGTTGAATAATTATGTGTTAGATAAGGTGTGTATTGAACCTTTGTGGTTGATGAGTTATAAGCAAGCTATGAATGAGTGAATGAGTATTTTAGCTTTGTCTGGGACGTTGGTATTGTACAATCATTCTGAGTTTACGAGTATCTTATTAGATTCTAAACTGTTCAATAAGTAAATCTAAGCTATGAACAATTACAAGAATGTATATTCGCTTTAGATACGCTTGGCATGTACATTAAGTATGTATAAAAGGTAAGTACCTATATAACTTTGATTTGAAGAAAGGTATGATTGAATATTATAACGAGAATGAGATGTAAGAATGTTTAAGAAAGAGTTGTTTATATATATATATATATATAATATTCTTGTATGAATGAATGTGGCAATTGTGTCCAAGTATATGAACCAAAGCAATATGTGATAGTTTGCTAAGTAAATGTTATGTGTCAATGTAATTTATGCGTATATGCCTTTATGCTAAGTTTATTTGTATTATTACTTACTAAGCTTTGTAAAGCTTACTCTCTGTGTGTGTGTGTGTTATTCTTTGTTTATAGGTCGTCAAAGCTACTGAAGGCTCGGGACTGTCAAGGATCATCATCACACAACTAAACTAATTTGGGTACCCTTTTGAAAATGTATATAGCTAGTTCTGGCATGTATAGGCTAGATATGTGTATATGTTTAAGAAATGAACTTAGCCATGTGTTTTGGCAAGTTTTGGGTTATTTTAATGTTTGAATGAATGATTCATATGATTTACGTTTTGGTATGGCTTGATGCATATGAAATGGTCATTTTGGTATGTATCTGGTTGCCATATATGCATGACATGTGATGAGAATGGTTGCTTATAGGTATGGCCCATATGGGTGGCATTTTGGTCTTACAAATGACCTATATATGTCACACGATTGGGGCACATGGGCGTGCCTCGGACTGTGGGTAAATTGGTAGAATGTGGCTTAAACTGCACACAGCCTCGACACGGGGGTGACATCTAACCGTGGCGCACAAGTCAGTAGCTGGCTTTAATAGTACACGGCCATGGCACGGGCGTGCCTACAGGTTGTGCGAGAAATGGCAGTATATGACCTTATAGGACACGACCTTAGCACACAGGCGTGCTTGTTAGCTGTGTTGATTTTGGCAGTATGTAACCACGAGGAGTTCACACGGGTGTGTCATGTAACCATGGGAGAGGCACGGACTACCCCCACGGGCGTGTCTCCCCTGTATTCTAGAAATGTTTCAATTTTTCATGAAATTTTATATGTGTTTCGGTTTAGTCCCGAATCGATTTATAAGCATGCTTAGCGTCTCAAAGACTCGTTTAAGGGACACTATGATTATATATGAATGTGTTTGATGATGATTGACTTTGTGTCGACATTTAGAGGTTAAATGTTTTGATTGATCAGCAATACCCCTTAATCCTATTCCAGCGACAGTTTCGATTTAGGGGTGTTACAAACCCCACGCCCCTGCTTCCGCCGTGCTCATCCTGCAATGCCTCACCACCACCGTGCCTAGCCCGTGTTCTGCAAAAAACCTCCACCATCAGCCCTAGTTCTTTCTATTAATTCACTTCTAATTTGTTTTATACCTTTAATTTAAGTTCTAAATATAGCCTTTCTCATCATTATAAGATATAATAGTCATTTAATTTTTTTTAGTCTAAAGTATAAATTTCTCATGTTTTTACAATTATTTTGTATTATGTATTTTTTTCAAAGAATGAAATGTCATATTGATTCTATAACTTTAAAGTGCTAATTTTCTCATGATTAGTTCAATATTTTGTTCATATAATTTATTTCCATTTATGATAATGTATAATTTTCCTCATGAATTGCTATTGGTTGCCTATTTGAATATCTTAAACCGAAATTATATTGATTTAATTTTCTCCCTTTTCTAGGTAATATGTCATCATCACGACCAAAGCGATCCACAACCGCCCCAAGCAAGAAGAAAAAGGGCTCGACTCATCCTTAGCAAGTGCTTCTTCGAGATCCGACACCTCTTCCTTCAATTTAATCAAGACACTCGTGAAGAACGATATACACAAATCACTAGGGTAGTTCACTTCTCCATAAGTCATCTTCCACGACCAATGCCGACTCTCTTAATCATCCAAAATTTAGGAAGTGTTACTTCTCCCTTTTCTTTTATTACATAATTGTTTATCTATCTCTGTACATTGAGGACAATGTACAACTTATGTGGGGGTAAAAGTACCTAACTTTTGCATTATTCTCAAATCCTCAATTTTAGTCTTGTCCATAAGAAATCTTCTCATATTATTACTTAGGGTGAAATTTCTAATGATTTATGATTGTTATTGACATGATTTTGAGTAAGTCATTGATAATTGTGCATTGATGATTTATACTTAAAGAATACTAGAGAATTAAGCATGATAAGTCTATTTTTAAAAATTTTCTAGGTTGTTGAACTAAATTTGAATATTACCTTGAAATTTGAATTCTACATGATTGATGTCATATACCCATAATTTTTGTGAGATTTGAGCCTTATAGAGTATGTATTCTTTTTCATGCTCACTTTATTGATTATGAATGTGTCAACTTTGAACTGTTATTCTAGAACTTGTCTCGATTATACATGTTGAGACCACATCAATGATTTGATATACTGAGATGATAAAGGCACCTAGGTTTTAACCCATTCACTCCACTAAAAAGCTTACCTACATAATTAACCTTTAGTGAACCCCTTTGATCCTAATTCTTTTCTATTGAATTGCCCGCTAATATTAACCCAAAACCCTTTGTATTTGTTATCACCATTCTTTTGACTACCCTTCTATCGAGAATTGATTTGATCGATTCTTTAATTAGTTTATTTCAATTATTAAAGTTCTCTCTATTATGTTTCTAGTTTATTCTTAAAAAAAAAAACCCAAAGTATATTCAAGTATTAGTATATGATTAAAGGAACTTATGTATTTAAATTCAAAATTGTTGAAAAGCTCAGTATTAAAAAGTATTATTATTAGTTTCATTTGATGTAATCATTTATTTTCAGGTTCATTATTGTTAGTTAGGTAATTAGTCAAGTCAATCTAGATTCTAAAACCTTCTGATTCAGCCTTTATCCACACCTTTAACCCAAGCCCCGTTACAACCCTGTCAAAGACCTTTTGATTTGTGTATCATCTTATATTACAGTGGTGGAGATTTGATTTTCAAGCAAGCCTATGGGATTAACTTTTCAGGTTCGACTTATGAGTGCTTTTTCTTGAAACTTAAACATTTCGAGTGCTTTGAGTGAATCCTTAGTGAGGATGTCAATCCTTGTCAGTTTCGAATTAAAGGTAATCATTTAAATAAGGGGAGACACCTATGTTTTCGTATTGCAAAATTCATGACTTATATTGTTTGAATCTTTAAGACTCTTTGAGTTAAATTATCCATGTATAAATTGTCTGTGAAATATGATGAAGCATTGTTGATAGGAATTGTGAATTACGAAAAGTTCGTTTTAATTGTAAGTTGAAAATTTTGCTTGAGGACAAGCAAAAGCTTAAGTGTGGGGGTATTTGATTAACCGTAAAAGTAACATATTTTAACCCCATATTTAATATGCTTTTAGGATGATTTAGCCCTGATTTATGTAAAAATAACAAGAAACGGGCTTAAAATGGGCCAATTTGGGCCAAAGAAGAAAATGGACACGGCCTGGACTTCAAGCCACACGGCCATGCTTCGACAATTAACTAAGACACGACCATGCCACGATTTACATGGTCGTACCCCAATCGACAGAATCGAGACACGGCCCAACCACGATTTACACGGGCGTGTGCTATGGCCGTGCCCCTGTTACAAGAGAGAGCAATTTCACTTGGATTTGGATACTTAGAGCCAAAGAAACACTTTCCAAAGCTTATTCAAATATCGAGTAAGAAGCAGAATTAAATTAAGACACTTAGAGGCCAAGTAAAGCATTCTAAGAGCCTATATAAACACCCTAAGTGTATCCTAAAAGGGGGCAGTGAGCTAGGCCAAGGAGCTGAGCCAGAAGGATCACATTTGTGGGAATCACTCGAAGATAGCCAGGAGATCTGTAACACCCTAAAAATCTGAGTATTTAAATTTGCATGATTTTGGTGTTTAGATTTTAAAGGAAAAATCTTTTATTTTAATTTGGAGCTTATGAAAGTCCTAGAGAGGGTAAAGCATAATTTGGAGAAGAATAAAAATTTATTATTTGAGTATTAATTGAAGTGAAACAAAGGTGATTAAGACTTAAGCTAAATTATGTGCTAAAAGTGTCATAAAATGAGCATATGGTATGGTAGAGATGGCGCATGGGTTCAAGTAAGAGGGAAGAGGTTCGAATCCCTTGTATAGCACCTAGATAAAATTTTTGTTTTAATTTTCTGCCCATGGCTAGGAAGTGTCGGCAAGGGGTCATATAAGGAAGGTGTTGACCATGTATTTTTGGTTAGTGTATCAATGGATTAAGGTAACAACTAACATATGGTATGGAATCAAAGGTTTAAGGAAAGATAGGGGGAACATAAGGCACTTATCAAGGGGAAAATTTGGAAAGAAATCATGGCCATTTGACCATGTGCTAGACGGCAACATTGGTAAGGGGAGGAGAGCCAAAATTTTGTTAGTTTGGCTAAAAATCTCATTCTCTTCTCTTTGGTCTTTCTTTGCACATTGTGCAGATTTTTCTTTGTTTTCTCCTTTCAACATCCCTCTTGGCCGAATATTGCATTTGGCAAAGCCAAAATCTCTTGACCATTTGGTCACTTTCATCCACTTTGTTGATTTTCTTTTGTATTCTCCTTGTGCCGAAAATCACTTATGCCAAAAGCCAATTCTTCTCTTTTCTTTTTGCCATTGCCGAATATACATCCCTCCTAAAGCTGGTCTTTTTCTTTTCTTTTTCTACTAATCTCCTTGAAATTAAAACAACATCATCACCATCATCCTTTCATTCTTATATTATTTCTTTTTCAATCAAAAAGAAATTTCTCTCCATCTTCACTCTTTTGGCCGAATGCTATTGTGCCCATAAACCGAATATTTTTCTTCTTTTCCTTGAACATACATAGCCGAATCCTTCATCATTTAGACACCATTCTCTATTCTTTTCTTTCGTCCGTGGAATATTGGTAAGGGTCCTTCTCTATTCTCGATTTATTAAAGTACTTTGGCCGAATGGTAATGGTGATTTGAAGGATTTTTTTTTTTGAATCGATATAACGTTCATTCTATTAATGATCTTTTCGTTATTATTATTATTTTAGTGCAATAACGGAGATCGGAATTCAAGTGATCGGGAGAAACGTTGGAAACGTTTTATTTTGGTAAGGAAATCCTACTCTTTAAAATCTTTTGAATTATTGATATTATCTTAGATCTAACTAAAATCCTTTGGATCTTGAAGACTGTCAAAATAGGGAAGAAAAGGGCGGTGGTTAGTCACGTTAAGAGGGGTGGATCCGTAAATCCCCCATTCAAACGAAGAGCGGTTTCTGCAGTCCGGGATTTTCCACCGGGTTGTGGGCCATCTTTCGAAAGAAGTCCATTATTCGAAGTAGTACGAACCTCCGAGCCGTTGTACGTTGGTGGATTCTCGGCGGCTAGTGAATCGATAAACGAAGGAAAACCGAAAATCAAAGTGATTCAAAATCAAGAGGGTAAGATCTTGGATCTATTACCGATTTAGATTATTTTACGAATTAGTTATCTAACGAATCAAAATATATTTTAGGTGCCGAGGAGCGCGAAGGGTTAGTACTCACGGTATCGAGGTGTGTAATTTTCACACTCATTATTTTTGGTTGGATGTTAAATTTTAGATGGAAGTAAATCGTAAAACGATTAGATCGGAAAACGTAAAGATTTATATTTTGACGAAAATGCGAAAACGACAAAATCGTGAAAATTACGAAACGCCTCGAGAAATTAATTGTTATTATGAAAATTGGATGTTTTGTGAAAATGGGCGTAAATACTCTAGTTCGTGAAAATGGTAGTAAATACTCTAGTTCGTGAAAATGGGCGTAAATACTCTAGTTCGTGAAAATGGGTAGTAAATACTCTAGTTCGTGAAAATGGGCCGAAAATACTCTAGTTCGTGAAAATGGGCCAAAATACTCTAGTTTGTTAAAATTTAGCCAAAACACTCTAGTTTGGTAAATGGGCCAAAGCCCACTAAATTGCTAAATGGATAAATTGCTATAATTATGGGCCAAATGAAATGTTATTGATAAACCCACCATGTTATATATATTGTTAATAAATTTTATATTTTAAAGTACATGTATAATTGCATGGGTGGGATATATGAAGAGAAGAATGGCCAGTTGCCACAATATCGGCTTATTGCCTCTAGTTCGGTGGCTCTGCCACAATATCGGCTTATTGCCTCTAGTTCGGTGGCTCTGCCACAATATCGGCTTATTGCCTCTAGTTCGGTGGCTCTGCCACAATATCGGCTTATTGCCTCTAGTTCGGTGGCTATGCCACAAATATAAAAAGGCTTATTGCCTACGATTGGTGTGATGGCGGGGTGGGTTGACTTGATCCCCACAGGTGTGATGGTTGGTACGGGGGAGTTAGCGGATGGATATTAGGTTCGGGATGGGATTTACATTTTTCATGCATTATTAATTATTTTAAATTCATGATGTATTGTTGAATTCTGAATTGGGCTCAAGCCCAGCTTAATATCTTGACAATCTGGCCCAATAATGGTGGTAAGTGAGTTACACACTGAGTTCTAAGTAACTCACCCTTTAATTTCTTTTCATCTCGGGTAATGGAAACCGATGTGGACTTGGGCGAGGATGACTTCGTGGAGGCCATCTTGCTAAATATGGGTTATTTAAAACTCGAACTTTTAATAATTATTTTACTATTTTGGGATGTTGTAATAAATGGCCTCTATAAATAACTTATGGATTTTATGTGTTTGGAATTTAAACTTTATTTTGGACTTCTAGATCATGGGCTATGATTATATAATGCTTTATAAAAATAAATTTGGGTTTTCAAGTATATGAAATTCTTTTATAAATAAATCTTTTATTGTTAACTCTTTAACAAATCTCTTAACTGGTTTTAATAATACAATGATTTTCAACTAATGTTTCAAATATTTATCGAAATCAAATACTCTTCAAATTTTAAACCTCAGATATAAATTTGTAGTTTTTTTTCAACTCATTAAAGATTTTAGAATAGCTCGAATCACGTAACAAACCAAATCTAGTCTCAACGCATAGACTGGGTTTGGGGTGTTACAAGATCCATCTCGAAGAGCCGAAAATCTACTCAAGACGGCAGATTTCTCCTTCAATTCCTCTAGGGGGTTTTAGGGATTTCTTATGTTTTGTTTTATCTTTTCTCTTAAGATGTTTTTATTCATTATGAACTAAACCCTTTAGATACCTGAAGGGGATGAAACCTAGATGAATTTTGTTATTATTTTCTGAATTATATGATAAGTACTTAGTTTGTTCTTAATTATGTTGCTTAATCCAAATCTGATGTGCTTAGGTGGAGGAGGAATAGGCCCTGCTTAAGAGTAGATCTAGCATAATTAAGCGGAGTTAATTGAATGCCTAGAGATAGGGTTACGAGATTTTGCCGAATTAGGGTGAAACCTAATATGGGAATTGATTGATCGATTTACTGCTATTCTAGGGGGTTATTATAAGCGAATGAGAGTTCCACTAATTAATCTAGGTTTAGACGTTATTCGCCTCGAGAAAGGGTTTAATATAGGTTAGGGAGTCCTACGGATCAAGCTAAGTAAATAAATCATATGATTTAGTAATAAGTAACAAGTGAAGTCTAGGTGGATTCTTCCTGAGGGTATCGTTATAATCAATTGAGTTTCTTCAAGTTATTTCCCAATTCGTTCTTGTTGTCTTTCCGTCTTTAGCTTAGTAGTCGTTAAACTAGATTAAATCAACCAATCACTCCATATTTTAGGCTAAATAATAAAAAGAAAGTGAGTATTAGTACTTTTGGTTCCTTTGGGTTTGATAATTCGGTCTTGCCTAAGCTATACTACTGTTTGATAGGTACACTTGCCTTTAATTCATTGTCAGAGTTAGTTTCCAGGTTTGATCATTCTATTTATAAATTTTAAAGCTCTGATTTCAGCGATCATGTTAAAATAACAAGCTGGAAGATTTAAAAAAGGCAACAAAGGCTAGCGAGGATTCCTAAATTGAATTGTGCCAGAAATATCAAGAATCCACCAATTTAATTGGAAGGCTGGATATTTACCCAAGATTTGAAACAACCTTCTGCTTGAAATCAAATCCTTTTTTTAGCTTAACAAGAAAGGTCTATGCTCAGCTCCAAGGCAAATCAACAATGGGTTTACAATTGTAACATCCGAGATTTAGGGGTCTCGCATTTTAATTTATATGTGTGTGTTAGTATGCTCTGTATGCTTGTTTGAGTGTGTTTGGAGGCTTCGGGAAACCTTGGGGTTAGGTAGGAGTCTTAGTGAAATATTGGTTTGAAGCTGATAAGGGGAGAGCTGGGGGCGTCAGGCCTTAAAGGATTTAATGTGGTGTTCTTTGACATAAGAAATCAAGTGGTAAGGTGGCAAGGGAGGCGCCACTTAGAGCACAAGGGGGTGATGCCTTAGGGAGCTAAAAGGGCTTGGTTCGAGCTGCGATGATCGCTTTTCTGTTGTTCTTTTTGACGCCAGGACAGAGGAGAGTTGTGTTCAGGATGGACACTGTGGGATGAGGGTTGAAGGAGTCAACGAAGTTTAAATGTGTGGAAGGGAGAAAATTATGGAATTTGAATCATTCAATTTGTTTGAATGATTGGATTAGAGGGAAGCAAGGAGTAAAGGGTGGGATGGCATAGTGGATTAGGGAAGTGGGGATGTGTAGCCGAAATTGTGGGGGGGATGGATTCAATTTTGGGTGCTTTAGGGGGCTGGCTGAATGTGCTTTAGTGAGTGTAGTTGTTATTTTTTTCTTTCGTTTCATTTCTATTTATCAAAAACCAAATAGCCTCCTGATCATTTGTTTCTTTTCTTCTCTTTTTGACTCATAGCCGAAACTTATTAGATCATTAAGGTCACTTTTATGCATCTTTTTCTTCTCATCTTCAAAAGCCGAAAGTGCCACATTTTCTCTCTTTTTCATCTTGAGTTTCATTATTATTCTTGAAGTCACTCTAGCCGAATCATAACTCTCCTTTCTCCTCTTTTCTTTTTCACTACAACAGCTTTGAACCTTCACTACTTTTTGCAAAAGCCGAGTAGCTCTTCATCTCTTCATCTTTTTCTCTTGGTGGCCGAATGAACCTTCCATTTGGGAACCATAGCCGAACCTTCTAATTGTCCCATTTCTTCTTCCATCCATTTGTTGCAACTCATCTCTTAGCCGAATCTTTCAATCGACTCTAGACAAACCTATATTCTATTCATCTCTTAAGTCCCTCTTATTTGCCAATTTTGTGGCTGAACCTCTCTGTAATGGTGGTAAGGTTCTTTATAAACTTTTTTTTCTCTATTTCTCTTTGGATTGTCAAAATCAGGAAGCCTAATCCTATTTTCTTTTGTGGCCGTATCTATGAAGGAGTGATTCCGGGTTCTCTGTAGAAGCCAACGTTAAGGAAGTAAGGATCTTTCGGGATTCAATTAATCGAGCTAAGAAGATTATAATGTTAGGCCGAAGGCCACTTCTGCTGTCCATAGGTGTTAGAGCCAAATCTAACAAGGCTTATGTAGGGGTTTCGACAACTTTAAGTTCAAGTGAGAGCCTTCAGGATTTAGGTCGACTTTGGTAAGGATGCTCTTTCGATCTTAGCATTTATTTGGTTCGTTATTCCTTCCTATTCAACGTTTTAACCCTGGTCTTCTGACCAAAGACTTTGTTTGATGGATTCGAGTATCGAGATAGAGAGAAAGGGGTTGGACATGTAGTCCCTACCCCTAAATTCAAGAAGCAGTCGATTCATTGGTTGGGATTGGCCACCGGGTGTGGACCAACTTGAGAACAGGATCGTAGGCAAATAGCGGTAGTGTCAGTTGGCGATAATGTCGACGTAGAGGGTGTGGTATTACGTGTTATCAGGTGTGTAATTAACACACTATTTATTTACTTGCTTTAATTAAAATATATGTATTATGTTGTAGCCGAAATAGTGGCTATAGTGGTGTTATTACCCATATTGGGTACCCCAGTAACCAGGTTAGTATACTATCTATATTGAGGCGGTGGTTAATGATGGTGGATATGTGTAAGCATGTCATACATGCATATTTGATATGTTTATATGTTATAATGCCATGTTATCATAAAATCTGCATGTGCATGGGGTTCCGAGAAATTTTAAATAAAGGGGAAGTGTGTATATATTAATATACGTGGATTGATGATGGCTTCGAGCCTCATCGTGGATTGATGATGACCTTGGGTCTCATCGTGGATACTTGTGATTTTAATCACGTGGATCAGTGGCTAGACCACTAAGTGGTCTTTGAGCAGTGTGCCATTGGCATAGACTGCCAAAGAGGTGTGTAGCGGATGGAGGGTTGATTTAGTAATCCCCAGGTGTGTGATGGATGGATATACGGGTGGTGTGTAGTGGTTGGATACTAGGTTGGGGTTGGGTTAACACTTTGCATCATCATGCGTGGTATGTGGTTGATGTGGATTGGGTCTTAGCCCATTTCTGGAATCATGTGAATTAATTGCACACTGAGTCTGGTGACTCACTCTGTTTTCTTTTTAAAACAATGCAGGTAATTCATAACTCGTTGGACCGGGCTAGAACGGAATCGAGGTGGCCATGCAGAAGTTGTTTTCATAAACTCTATTTATATTTTAAACTGTTTGAGTATTATTTGGATTATTTTTATTTTGTAATAAGGCCACTCTAACTATTTTGGGATATTATGGATTTAAGCCGGATTTGTCAATTAAAATAACTTTAAGCCATTTACAACCTGGAAATAAAATTGAAAATTTCAAAATTCGGGTTACTTGTGAACAATTTGTTTTTCTCGAAATTCTCGCACAAACAATGAATTGAACTTTACAGAACCCAAAAGATTTGATTCATCGACAACTTACTATTTTAAACGACAAACCCCTTTTTAAAGTGGAATATTTGTTTTAGAACTTAAAACTTATTTACACCTTCAAAACAGAATTCTTTTCAACACTTTTCTAGTAACATTCTGAATTCGGCCGTGGGGTGTTGGGCCGGGTTTGGGGTGTTACAATTTGGTATCAAAGCTCAAGTTCTAAAACTCAGCCTTTGGGTTTTGAGGCCCACAAAAGTTTTTTTCAAATTGATATTCAAAAGTAGTTAAGGGAAATTTTCATGAAATGGAATTGTGGGGGCATGGCACTCGAATCTTCCGGCCCAGGTCTACCAGGTAAGTCTTCTGACTTGATTAAATGAATTGAATGAAGTTGTATGAGGTGCATTGTTGTGGATATGGACATTAAAATTTAGGATATTCTCTGTAGAGACTGAAACCTTTAAGGATGTATGTGCTTTACGAGAGAACAACTTGAAATTCTATGTCATAAAGCTACCCCTTAAATCATTAAGTGGAAAGAAAGCTAATGTATAATATCTCTTTAAAACAGATTAAAACACGATGATGGACATGAGTTCTAGGAGACGTGGTCGTAATGCGTGTGGGCGTGGTAGAGGTAGGATGACGGTATCGGAACCAACGGGGTCTGGTCATGGGTCCCGAAATGAGGTACCACTGCCGCCAGCTGTAGAGGCAGAGTTTTAGGGCCAGACAGGGGGAGATGATGCAGTGTCTCAGGCGATGCTACGTATGTTAGAGTGAGTGGCTGGGGCGAGTGCAGGGACAGCAACTCGGAAGTCCATTCCTGAGCGACTCCGAGCTAATAGAGCTGAAGTGTTTTGAGGTATTTTCGGAGTAGCCCCAAATGTGGCAGAGTATTGGTTAGAGGCAGTTGAGAGGATCATGGATGATTTGGATTGCACAGTTGAAGAGAAATTAAAGGGCGCTATTTCTTTACTGCGGAATGAGGCCTACCAGTGGTGGCTCACTGTCAAAGAGGGTACTTCAGCAGACCGAGTGGATTAGAGTTTCTTTAAGATTAAGTTTGAGGGGAAATACGTCGGGGCTAGTTACATGGATGCACAGAGGAAGGCATTCTTGAACTTAGTGCAGGGAGGCAAGTCAATAGCTGAGTATGAAGCATAAGTTTTGCGGTTAAGCCGGTAAGCCAGAAGGATGGTTGCAACTGACTACGAGCACTGTGTGAGATTCAAGGATGGGCTGCGGGATGAGCTGCGAGTGTTGATAGCTCCTCAGCGGGAGAGGGACTTTGCTACTTTAGTGGAAAAAAGCAAGGATAGCTGAGGAGGTTAAGTGAACTGAGAGGCAGAACCGGGATAAGGATAGAGGCAGGAATAAGAGGGGTTTTAGACCTTCAGCATCATCTGAGGGTTTGCAGAAGAAGCCTAGGGTTGAGAGACCTACTCGCGTTTCTGCGCCAACTACTGGAAGTCAGTTCCGTCAGTGTGCTCAGTGTGGGAGGTTTCATGTAGGAGAGTGCTGGGGAAGGAATAAAGAGTGCTACAGGTGTGGGTTAAGGGACCATCTGATTAAGAACTGTCCTCAGGACATGGCTAGGACTCAGGCGGTAGGTTAGAGGTATGTGCAGCCAGGAAGGGGTGGTCAACAGATCTCAAGAGGTCGTGGTCTGAACCGAGGAGGGAATGGTTCTGGTCGGGGTCATGGAGCACCGGGCAGAGGTGCTGGGAGCTCAGATGCAAGACAGCCTGGGTTGGTTTACGCAGCCAAACATCGTGAGGAGGAGGATGCACCAGATGTCGTCACGGGTACTTTTCTCATTTTTGGGTTACCCTTTACTGCTTTAATTGATGTTGGGTCGACTCACTCCTATATTGCTAGTATGGTGTCAGGAACCTTGAACGTGAATCCTGAAATGGCCTCTAGAAAGATGACAGTACTTATTCCATTAAGGGCAATCAGTAGTGGTAGATAAATTCTTTAGAGATGTGCCTTTAGAAGTTCAGGGGTCTGTGTTTCCGCTGACTTGATAGAGCTGCCATTTGGGGAATTTGACTTGATCCTTGGCATGGGCTGGTTAGTAAGGTATCGTGCAAATTTAGACTGTGATGCTAAGCGCATGTCATTGAAGACTCCCGAAGATAATAAGGTTTTGGTGATAGGTAAGAGGAGAGACTACCTGTCTAATGTAGTGTCTGCTCTTAAGGCAGAGAAGATGGTGAGGAAAGAGTGCTTGGCTTTCTTAGTGGTTGTTAGTGCTTTAAATACAAAGGAAGCAGCTATGGGGGAGGTTAGAACAGTGAAGGAGTTTGTGGATGTTTTTTTGGAAGAACTTCTAGGGTTACCTCCGGATCGTGAGGTGGAGTTTGGAATCGACCTTTTGCCAGGTACAGTGCCGGTGTCCATCGCTCCTTATAGGATGGCACCGAAGGAGTTGGTTGAACTTAAAGCCCAAATCCAGGAGTTGTTAGATCGTAGTTTCATTCGACCCAGTGTGTCTCTGTGGAGAGCACCGGTGTTGTTCATAAAGAAGAAGGACGGATCTATGTGGATGTGCATAGATTACCGTTAGTTGAATAAGCTGACGATCAAGAACAAGTACCCGCTGCCGAGGATAGATGACTTGTTTGATCAGCTTAAAGGGGCTGCGGTCTTTTCGAAGATAGATTTGAGGTCAGGATATCATCAGCTTAGGGTGAAGGAAGCAAATATTCACAAGACAGCTTTTCGGGCTCGATACGGGCACTATGAATTCCTAGTAATGTCGTTTGGGTTAACGAACGCACCAGCTGCGTTCATGGATATGATGAATCTGATTTTTCAACCCTATTTAGACCAGTTCGTTGTGGTGTTCGTGGATGACATTCTATTATATTCCAAGTCAGAGGAGGAGCATGATGCACATCTTCGGGTGGTGCTGCAGATTTTAAGGGAAAAGAAGTTATATGCCAAATTTAGCAAGTGCGAATTTTGGTTAAGAGAAGTTACTTTTCTAGCTCATGTGGTATCTGCAGAAGGATAAGAGTGGATCCTCAAGATTGAGGCGGTATTGATTGGAAACCACCTAAGTCGGTGGGCGAGATTCGATTTCTTGGGGCTAGCTAGTTATTACGAAGATTTGTTGAAGGTTTCTCCTCTATAGCAAAGACCTTTGACTAAGTTGTTAAGGAATGATGTACCTTTTGTGTGGACAGACAAGCAGCAGGAGAGTATCGAGAAACTAAAAAGGGTTTTGACAGAGGCTCCGGTGCAGGGAAAAAATTTGTGGTGTATTGTGATGCTTCTCATACGGGGTTAGGCTGTGTACTGATGCAGGAAGGGAAGGTTGTTGCCTATGCGTCTCGACAGTTTAGACCACATGAAGTCAACTATCCGACGCACAACCTAGAGTTGGCTGCGGCGGTTTTCGCTTTGAAGGTGCGGAGACATTATTTGTATGGGGAGAAGCTGGTGATCTACACTGACCATAAGAGCCTGAGGTATTTGCTGACTCAGAAGGAGCTAAATTTGAGACAACGGAGGTGGGTGGAGCTGTTGAAGGATTACGACTGCTCGATTGAATATCACCCGAGTAAAGCGAATGTGGTGGCAGATGCACTAAGCCGAAAGGTAGTATCGGATCTAAGGGCGATGTTCACTCATCTTAGCCTTTATGACGATGAGAGCTTATTAGCGAAGCTGCAGGTGAAGCCGACATGGTTAAGTTAGGTAAAAGAGAAATAGTTGGTGGATGAGGTTCTGAGTGCTCGACTTCTACAAGTTTAGGACGGGAGAATAGAGGATTACAGTGTGAACAGCGATGGGTTTTTGTGTTTTCGTGGTAGGGTTTGCATGCTAAAAGATGTGGAGTTGAGGCAGAAGATTCTTCGGGAATCGCATAGTAGCCCTTACGCTATGCATCCTAGAGGGAGTAAGTTGTATAGGGACCTACGGGACCAGTTTTGGTGGCCTGGATTGAAGCGAAAAGTTACAAAATTTATGGGGAAGTGTTTGACGTGTCAGCAGGTCAAAGCTGAACACAAGTGCCTTCGGGGTTGCTGCAACCAGTAAAGATTCCGTAGTGGAAGTGGGAGAGAATCACAATGGATTTCGTTAGTGGACTTCCTCTTACGCCTACAAAAAAAGACTCAGTATGGATGATAGTGGATCGACTGACAAAATCTATTCATTTCATACCCGTTCGTGTCGACTACTCTCTGCAAAGGTTGGCGAAGTTGTATGTGGCAAAAATTGTGAGGCTGCATAGGGTGCCAGTGTCAATCATCTCAGATAAGGACCCTAGGTTTACGTCGCGATTTTAGAGAGCGTTGCATCAGGCTTTGGGCACCAGGTTGGACTTTAGCACGGCATTTCATCCGCAGATGGATGGTCAGTCTGAGAGGGTAATTCAGGTGTTAGAAGATATGTTGAGGGGGTGTGTTATTGACTTCAGAGGTAGTTGGGAAGAATTCTTGCCCTTAGCAGAGTTCTCTTACAACAACAGTTATCAAGCTAGTATTCAGATGGCGCCGTATGAAGCGTTGTATGGGCAGAAGTGTTGGACTCTTACTTGTTGGACAGAACTGGGTGAACGTCATGTTTTAGGTCTAGAGATGGTGGCAGAATCAGAGGAGAAGGTTAAGGTAATCTGAGCTCGGCTGAAGGAGGCATCTGACAGACAGAAGTCGTATGCAGATCTTAAGTGGAAAGAGCTAGAATTTGTAGTGGGTGATCGGGTGTTCCTAAAAGTTTTTCCGTGGAAGAAGGTAATGAGATTTGGACGTAAAGGTCAGCTGAGTCCCAGGTTTATATGACCTTATCGGGTTTTAAGGCGAGTGGGGCCAATAGCGTACCAGTTAGAGTTGCCTTCAGAGTTGAAGCAGATGCATGATGTGTTTCACGTCTCGATGCTAAGACATTACCGATCAGATCCATCTCACGTGGTGCCAGCCGAGGAAGTTGAGTTGAGGCCAGACTTGCCCTATGAGGAGGAGCCAATCCAGATTTTGGAGCGAGATGTGAAGGTGCTACGGAAGAAATCAGTTCCTCTAGTCAAGGTGTTGTGGCAGGACCATGGTTCAAAAGAAGCATCGTGGGAGCCAGAAGAGTTGATGCGACAGCAATACCCTCGCTTGTTTTGACCAGGTAATTTTGGGGCCGAAATTTCTTTAAGGGGGTAGAACTGTAACATCAGGGATTTAAGGGTCTCGCATTTTAATTCATATGTGTGTGTTAGTATGCTCTGTATGCTTGTTTGAGTGTGTTTGAGGGCTTCGGGAAACCTTGGGGTTAGGTAAGAGTCTCAATGAAATTTTGGTTTAAAGTTGATAAGGAGAGCTGGGGGCGTCAGGCCTTAAAGGATTTAATGTGGTGTTCTTTGACACAAGAAATCAAGTGGTAAGGTGGCAAGGGAGGCGCCACTTAGAGCACAAGTGAGTGACGCCTCAGGGAGCTAAAAGGGACTTGGTTCGTCTTTGCAAGATCCCTTTTACGTTGTTCTTTTGACACCGTGATGTGGGGAGTTGTGTTCAGGATGGACACTGTGGGATGAGGGTTGAATTAGTCAACGGAGTTTAAATGTGTGGAAGGGAGAAAATTATGGAATTTGAATCATTCAATTTGTTTGAATGATTGGATGAGAGGGAAACAAGGAGTAAAGGGTGGGACGGCATAGTGGATTAGGGGAGTGGGGATGTGTAGACGAAATTGTGGGGGGTGGATTCGGTTTTGGGTGCTTTAGGGGGGTGGCTGAATGTGCTTTAGGGAGTGTAGTTGTTATTTTTTCTTTCTTTTCATTTCTATTTACCAAAAACCGAATAGCCTTCTGAACATTTGTTTCTTTTCTTCTCTTTTTGACTCATAGCCGAAACTTAGTAGACCATTAAGGTCACTTTTATGCATCTTTTTCTTCTCATCTTCAAAAGCTGAAAGTGCCACATTTTCTCTCTTTTTCATCTTGAGTTTCATTATCATTCTTGAAGTTACTCTAGCCAAATCATAACTCTCCTTTCTCCTCTTTTCTTTTTCACTTTAACAGCTTTGAACCTTCACTACTTTTTGCAAAAGCTGAATAGCTCTTCATCTCTTCATCTTTTTCTCTTGGTGGCCGAATGAACCTTCCATTTGGGAACCATAGCCGAACCTTCTAATTGTCCCATTTCTTCTTCTATCCATTTGTTGAAACTCATCTCTTAGCCGAATCTTTCAATCGACTCTAGACAAACCTATATTCCATTCATCTCTTAAGTCCCTCTTATTTGCCAATTTTGTGGGGCTGAACCTCTCTGTAGTGGTGGTAAGGTTCTCTATAAACTTTTCTTTCTCTATTTCTCTTTGGATTGCCGAAATCAAGAAGCCTAATCCTATTTTCTTGTGTGGCTGAATCTATGAAGGAGTGATTTCGGGTTCTCTGTAGAAGCCAACGTTAAGGGAGTAAGGATCTTTCGGGATTCGATCAATCGAGGTAAGGAGATTATAACGTTAGGCCGAAGGCCACTTCTATTGTCCATAGGTGTTAGAGCCAAATCTAACAAGGCTTATGTAGGGGTTTCGACAACTTTTAAGTTCAAGTGAGAGCCTTCGGGATTTAGGTCGACTTTGGTAAGGATGCTCTTTCGATCTTAGCATTTATTTGGTTCGTTATTCCTTCCTATTCAACGTTTTAACTCGGGTCTTCTGACCAAAGACTTTGTTTGATGGATTCGAGTATCAGCATAGGAGAGAAAGGGGTTGGACACGTAGTCCTTACCCCTAAATTTAAGAAGCGGTCAGTTTCAGCGGTTCGGGATTGGCCACCGGGGTGTGGGCTAGCTTCAGAGCAGGATCGTAGGCAAATAGTGGTAGTGTCGATTGGCGATAGAGTCGACTTAGAGGGCGTGGTATTGCGTGTTATCGGTGTGTAATTAACACACTTTGCTTATTTACCGCTTTAATTAAAATATATGTATTATGTTGTAGCCAAATAGTGGCTATGGTGGTGTTATTACCCATATTGGGTACCCTTGAACTGTGTTAGTATACTATCTATATTGAGGTGGTGGTTAATGATGGTGGATATGTGTAAGCATGTCATTCGTGCATATTTGATATGTTCATATGTTATAATGCCATGTTATCATAATATGCTGCATGTGCATGGGGTTTCGGGATATTTTGAATAAAGGGGAAGTGTGTATATATTAATATACGTGGATTGATGATGGCCTCGAGCCTCATCGTGGATTGATGATGACCTTAGGTCTCATCGTGGATACTTGTATTTTAATCACGTGGATCAGTGGCTAGACCACTAAGTGGTCTTTGAGCAGTGTGCCGTTGGCATAGACTGCCAAAGAGGTGTGTAGCGGATGGAGGGTCGATTTAGTAATCCCCAGGTGTGTGGTGGATGGATATACGGGTGGTGTGTAGCGGTTGGATACTAGGTTGGGGTTGGGTTAACACTTTGCATCATCATGCGTGGTATGTGGTTGATGTGGATTTGGGTCTTAGCCCATTTGTGGAATCATGTGAATTAATTGCACACTGAGTCTGGTGACTCACTCTGTTTTCTTTTTAAAACAATGTAGGTAATTCGTAACTCGTTGGACCGGGCTGGAGCGAAATCGAGGTGGCCATGCAGAAGTTGTTTTCATAAACTCTATTTATATTTTAAACTGTTTGGGTATTATTTGGGTTATTTTTATTTTGTAATAAGGCCACTCTAACTATTTTGGGATATTATGGATTTAAGCCGGATTTGTCAATTAAAACAACTTTAAGCCATTTACAACCTGGAAATAAAATTGAAGTTTTCAAAATTCGGGTTACTTGTGAACAATTTGTTTTTCTCAAAATTCTCGCACAAACAACGATTTGAACTTTACAGAACCCGAAAGATTTGATTCGTCGGCAACTTACTATTTTAAACGACAAACCCCATTTTAAAGCGGAATATTTGTTTTAGAACTTAAAACTTATTTACACCTTCAAAACAAAATTCTTTTCAACACTGCTCCAAAGAATATTGTGATTCGGTAGTGGGGTGTTAATGGGTTTGGGATGTTACCCAACTTTAGAGAAACATATACGAGAATATTATATCTTTATACATATTTGGTTTATCCCTTTACTCATTCTTAAACACCTCACTAGAATGTAATAATATAGTAACTAAACAAACGTGGCATACTATTTCTTTGGCGATAACCCAAAATACCCAAAAATCCTCTATCTCTCACCAATCTCTTTTTCTTCCATACATTCTGAGAAAAATCCTTACATAACATCCTAATATCTCCTATGCGCCTGATCTATATGATAAATTATCAATTCAGCATATAGAACTACACCAGTCGGATCACTCTCGAATTACTCGTCAACTCAGAACCTACCAAATCTAGGTGTTACAAGGAAAAAATACTATTTTTATCTCCAATACACGTAAATATTAACACAAACAAAGGAACTCATTTTTCTCATTGGATTATGAAAACAACTAATATATATGCACCATCTATTAGCTACCTCCATATCTGATCCACCAAGCCAAGTTCTCTGGAATATTCCAAGCTCTATTAACTTGTAACACCCCTCACCCGACTCGATCGTTGGGTCCAAGTTACAAGATGCTATAATCAATATCATAATAGTTACATACATTTAATAATCAATTTACACCATAATTCAAGCATTTATAATAAAAAGAGTTTCATAAGTACGTTATACGATCTTTTCTAAAACTTACTTGAGCTTACGAAAGCTCATTTACAAACTCGAGCTTGAAAATGACTAACTTGCAATGTTTTCAAAATTTCCATAATAGATATTGATACCCCTGTATAGGTACCGCTACCATTTTTAGCTTCAATGTTTAGAAAAATCTTAAGAAAATATCAAGTATTGATACCTTAGGGATGAGTATTCGATCAAGTCGAGTCGAATCAAGTCAAAAAATTTCGAATTAGTTGATTTGGCGAATCCTATTTTAGCAACCGAGCTCAATTTGATTTTTTTTTTCAAATCGAATTGAATTGAGTCAAGTTGAGTTGAGTTAACGAATCCTATTATTTATACTCAATGTTGCGTTTACATGGACCAATTATTTAACTAGTAGACGAAGTACAAGATTATTTAACTACATAAATAATATAATAGTTTTGCCTTTTAACTTAATGAGTAAACATTTATTAAAACGACGTAGGTTTACCTTTTAACTTAATGGTTTTGACTTTTAACTTTAGGAAACGTAAACATTTATCAAAATGGCATAGTTTTGTCTTTTCTTATTCGGATTTTCAGATAACTTGAATTGTGCATTTCATATTCAAGTTAAACCAAAAAAATCAATTTATTATTTGAGTTGATCTTAATAACTTGATTAACTCGAATAACTCAAACTATTTAATTTAAAATTTGAATTTTTTATCGAGTTTTTCGAATTGAATCGAATTTTTCTCACTCCTACAATACCTTTCATAAGGTACCGATACCTCTTTTACAAATTATCAATACCTATTCCAATATCAATACCATTTTACGATTCGAGGTTTTGCAAAAATCTAACAAAAATCATATTTTATCGATACCAACTCTTCCCTTCCCTATTATCATCTTTTAATTATCCAAAAATAAAAGAATTCAAGCTCCTAAATTGTAGCACATGCCGTCCTCCCCCTTCCCCTAGGAGTGCCAAATTTTGACCCATCAATTTGGGCCCCAAGCGGCCACACTAGGCCCAAACTTCTCCCCCTTGTGACGCCACCTACATGCCCACTTATAGCACCTCTAAACGTTGGGCCACAAGCCCAACTTGCTACTAAACATACTTAACTTAATTCATAAACTAACACTATTTATAATCAATTTAACCTGTGTTTAAGCCTAAACACAGCGTAATACACACCTCAAGGCCTTAACCTACTAATTTAGCCATGCAACATACCAAATGCATGAGACCCCAAAATCAGGATATTACACTAAGCATTAATATGCTTTGTATTTTTAATGAATTGTTCTTAGGTATTTATGTTTTGTAAATGTTACATGTTATTCAAATCATTGTTTTAAAATATATCTCATTTCATTGCAACTTTTATCCAAAACTTTATTTCTTAAAATTAGGCAATATTTGACATTTGAGGTTTTGAGGGAATCGTGCCCTAACTTACTGGGCTTTGATTTTTCTCATTAAGTCTAAATGATCAAATACCCTTTTTGAAATTAAAATATATGATTTTCAAACAAAAAAAACCTATTTTAATCAGCCCATTTTGCCTGGCTCGTTAGAAACCCATCAGAATAAATAATGAAAATAAAAATAAAATAAACAATCCATTTACAGACCCAAAACAGTTAAAGCCCAAACCCGAAAATCATTAGTAGCCCAAATACCCAATCCCAGAATTACCTAAACCCACAGACCCAATTAAACATCTCAGACCCACTACTCAACCCAGACTAACAACCCAATCTGTTACACCCCAAACCTAAATTACTCTCAAACCTGATTAACCCAAACCCCACGCCCACCAAAAGGCCCAAAACTAAAAAAAAGGGTTTCGGAACCCTAGGAAACCCTAGGCATCGCAAGCCCTTCCTTGTGCCCAAAGACGAGCCACTAGTTGCGCCACAATCCGCACATAGATGACGCCCCACCGCCGAGATCCACGCCATTCACCTGCAAAAGGAAAGAAATATGCGCAAAAAATGACCATATTTTGTATTTCCTTTTTTCATTTTCTTTTTTGGGTTATAAAACCCCAAAAGAATCTGTAAAAGGACACACAGAAAAAAAAAAAACAGGAAAATATTCACAAAAAAACTGAGAATACAATAGATGATTTTTTTACAGAGGTGATTTCCTATTTTTATTCGCGTCATTTTTATTTTTTTAATTTCGATTCATGCATATTTTTATATAAAATAGTACTAATAATGAAAAAGGGTGTGAGTTTACCTTTCGGTGACTCTGAAAAGCTGAGATTTTGGCCTCTGGCCTGTAACAGTCTGATTTATATCCTAGTCAGAACAGTGGTTTCGAGACCAAAAATTCGAGTATGAATAATATTTTAATATTATATTCTATTTCATTGATATGTGACTAAGTATGTGATAAATTTCCGTGAACTAATTTTTCTGTCTGTGTGTTTAATTTGACAAAAGGATTAAATCGCATAAAGTTTAAAAGTGGCTTTTCATTTGATTAAGTGGTTTAATTGATGTGGATTTGGATTGTAAGGGTTTTATGCAGCAATTTGGCCAAAATATGGCTAGTGGATGGCAACATGGTTTTATAATATGTTTTTGTATGTTATTTTATAAGTTATATTAGTATAATAAAAAAGAAACAAGTGTAAGTGCCCTTATTTTATCACCTTCTTGCCAATTCATAAAAGAAAAGAAAGAAAAGCATAAGCAAGGGTTTGGCTATGATTTTGGTCTAATTCAAGGTTAGTTTGTGATTGTTTTCGATAATTTCTACGTTTTTGCAATCGTTGCTTTGTCTACTATCAAGCCCATGTCTCAATTTCGTGTATTGATGATGTTTGTGAGATATGCCATTGATGATATGCTAAGCTTTGTGATAATTTATGTTGTTAAATGAAAGATTTGAGCTAGATCAACATACTTTGTTCTTGAATTTTTGATGAATTTTGCTAATTAGAGATAATTTGAGAAAATATTATTTTTGGAGGACTAAATTGCAAATTTGTTGAAAAATATGGGCTTGTATGAGATTTAGGAACATTAGGCTAAGCATGAATATGGGTTGATTTTGTGAATTTGATGTTTTGAGAAAAATAGACTAAATTTATAAATTGTGCAAATATGAGGGTTAATTTGTAAATAGCCCTAAATGTGTGTCCTTGGGTTGAATTGAATGAGTTAGTGAATAAAAGAGTTAATTCTGAATATGTATAGATCAAGAAACGAGGAAAAAAAATTAGAACGCGGGAAAGCAAAAGTAACCGAGTAGCCGTTTCCATTCCATTAAACCGAATCCGAGGTAAGTCACTATGCAAATAAACATACTTGCATGAATTTGTAATTTTTTATATGATTAATGTGATAACGAATGCTTATGAGAGGTTATGCATATGAATTCTGAGATAAGTTTAATATAGTGACAATGTCCGAGAAGTCTCGTACGAACCTAGGAATAGATAGGATTAGCTATGTCATGACATAGGTATCTATTCTATTTTATCATGTAAGACCACGTCAGGGACGTTGGCATTGATTTGAGATTTCGTGTAAGACCACGTCTGGGATGTTGGCATCGATACGAGCTTTACAAGTAAGACCACGTCTGGGACGTTGGCATCGATATGAGTTTTACGTGTAAGACCATGTCTGGGACATCGGCATCGTATTGATTCGTATAAGACCCTGCCTAGACAGCGGCATCGATATCCAAGTGCATGTAAGACCTCGTCTGGGACGTTGGCATTGTACAACTATTCCGATATTTCTGAGCATCCTACTAGATTCCTAATGGTTCAATGGGAAAGTCTGTGATACGAATTGTAAATCCGAGCTATGATCAAATAAGTGAATGAATGTTCGTTTCAGATACGTTGAATGTACAATAAGTGTGTATAAAAGGTAAGTACCTATATGACTTTGATTTGAAGAAAAGTATGATTGAATATGAGAAGGTGAATGTAACACCCCAAACCCAGTCTATGCGTTAAGACGAGATTTGGTTTGTTACATAGATCGAACTCTCTTTTTATCTTTCTAATGATTTAGGAGAATCGGTATTACAAAACCTTTTGAAAATAAGATTTAATAAAAACCAAGAGAAATAATTTAAATTCGATGAATTTAAGAAACATTAGTTGAAATATAATTATAAATTTTCAGAAATCTTTAAGTAGTTTAAAAAAAATTTGGAAGAATTTGAAAATAAGAAAAATTAAAGGATATCATATGTTTTAAAACCCAAAATATTTTAAGGAAACATTTAGGATTTACATTAAACCCATATTAAATATCAAAATAAAATTTAAATCCATCCACTCATAAAATCCATAAAATATTAATAGGCGCCTTATTACATCATATTCAAAAATAGTAAATTAAAGAAAGTATTTATTTGAAGTTCAAAGTTTATTAAACCCATGTTTGCAGTATGGCCTCCACGAAGTCATCCTCGGCCCAAGTCCACGTCAATTTCCATTACCTGAGATGGAAAATTTAAGGGAGTGAGTTACTCAGAACTCAGTGTATAACTCACTTACTATCTCCACTGGGCCAGATCATCAAGTCAAAGTTTTGGGCTTGAGCCCATATACAGATTTAGCAATATAATCAATGAAATGCATGAAAAATGTAATTACCCAACCAAACCTAATTTCCATCTGCTACACACCACCCATACCAACCATCATACATGTAGGGATCAAGTCAACCCACCCCGCCAACACACCAATCATAGGCATAAAGCCATTTTTAATAATGTTGTGGCGAACCACCGAACTAGGTTGTGACAAAGTCACCGAACTAGAGGCATTAAGACATTGAAATAATTGTGGCAGAGCCACCGAACTAGAGGCAATAAGCCATTTAAATATTTGTGGCAGAGCCACCGAACTAGATTTTTGGCAACAGGCCTTTCTTCTCTTTATCATTTTCCGAACCCATGCAACATGTATGCATAACAATCCATATACATATGATAAATTTTAGCAAAAGGCCCAATCTACATGTGAGTCAATATTTCAAGTTTTTATTAAGGCCCATAATATAAAATAACATTTAGTCCATTTAGCAATCTTAATAACTTTGGCCCATTTAACGATCTAGCAGAGTTTTTGGATCATTTAACGATCTAGTAGAGTTTTTGGCCCATTTAACGATCTAGCATGTTTTTCAGCCCATTTAGCGATCTAGCATATTTTCGGCCCATTTACACATGAGACATAAAATTTACATTTTACCAACAAACTCATTGAGGGCGTTTTCGTAAATTTCACAACTTAACCGTTTTCATGTATTTTCACAAAAATACTACTTATTACATACTTTTTCGATTTTGTCATCTTTACGGTTTTTCTCAATACTTACGATATAACATCTAACCCGAGATAAGTGTGAAGTTACACACCTTGATATTGTGAGTACTAGACCTTCCCGCTCGTCAATACCTAAACGTAACACGAACCATTAAAACACTATCATTTATTAAAAATACACTATTGGTAAACGATCTAAATCTTTACCCTTTAGATTTTGAACCACTTCTATTTTTGGTTTCTCCTCGATTGTTGGTTCGTTGCCCGATGAGAATCCACGAACGAACAAAGGTTTGGGAGTACGAATAACCTCAAACAATTGATTCTCCTCGGATGAAGGTCCGTAATCCGGTGGAAAATCCTGGATTCCCGAAATAACCTTTCGTTTATACTTGGGGGGATTAGCGGAACTGCCCCTCTTTCGAAGACTATGCACTGCCCTTTTCTGCCCTATCTTGAATGTCTCTAAAGACATAAGATCATTAGTCCGACTAAATATTATCGAAATATGGCTAACGATTTATTTTTAAAAGATTTGAGATTGACTTACCACAATTATCCCCGTTCCATGAAGAAACGATCGAGTGATTACGTCCCTATAACGGAATCGATTAAAACTAACTATACTAATATAATGAATAAAATAAGAATCCTTGAATAACTCCTTACCTTAACTCTTAAGATCGATTCCAATGTTCCATAATACTCAAGAACACCTTGAGTTTCTGCCCTCCAGAAATCTCACTACTACCCACGATTGAAAAGAAAATTGAGTGAGAAGAATTCGGTTATGACCAAACAAAGAAATGAAAAAGATTCGGCACAAGAGCAAATTAACATTCGGCCATGAGAGAAAATATTGAAGAGAATTTAGTTGAGAAGAAAGTAAAAGAATGGAAGATGGAAAAGATATGATTCGGTTTCAAGAGAGAAAGAGAGAAAGAAAAGAGAAGAAAAGAGAATGGAGTTTAAGAGAATTTTGCATTCGGCATAGGGAAGGAAAAATGAGAAAAAAATGAAAAGAAGAAATATTTGTTTGCTTATGTGTTTTCGGTCAAAATAAGAAAAAGATTTGGGAGAGAAAAAGAGTTTCTAAACCGAAATGGTCAAAAGAAAATGACACAAGAATGAGTTGCTTACTCAAGGATGTTGGCAAATTTCGGCTAGAGAGAAAGATAGATGAAGAGAAAATACCTTTTGCCTAAGCCAAAAAAAATGACCAAAATGAATGTGTTCTCCTAACATCCAAGCTTACCAAACCAATTAACCAAAGCGGCCATCCCCTAGCCTCTATATACCGTCCAAATACATGGTCAAAAGGCCATTAGGAAGTTTCAAAACATCTCCTATTCTTAAGACTTATCCTCCTCCTTTTTCCTTAAGTTGAGAGACAAAACCCCAATTCAAGCCCTTCTATCCCCTATCTTTAGCTTTCCATAATCCTTAGTCTTCTTACCAAAAAAAAAAAACAATCCAACTCATCCTAATCTTATCCATAGTGACACATGCTAGGATAAAGTAAAATAAAAACTCCCTACTTGCATACTAGGTGATTCAACCTCTTCCCTCAAGTCCAACTTATGGTGCCTTCACCACTTTGCTAATTACTCATCTTATGCCATCTTTTAGTACTTAATTAACTTAAGTTTCAAGGTCACTTAATTTCTTTACACTAAAGTACACTTTACTAATATTTATTTTAATTCCAAGTAAACCCGAACTACAACTTAGCAACATAATGATATTTAAATGTTTAGGATGTTACAATTCTACCCCCTTAAAGAAAATTTCATCCTCAAAATTTACCTGATTAAAAGAGGTGAGGATATTGTTGCCGAATTGCATCTTCAGGCTCCCACGTAGCTTCCTCCGCTCCGTGATTACGCCATAAAACTTTGACCAATGGCACGGTCTTCTTTCTTAGTACTTTTACGTCTCGTCAAAAATTTCCACTGGTTCTTCCTCAAAAGACAAGTCTGATTTTAATTCCACCTCCTCTACTGGTACTATATGAGATGGATCCGATCTATAACATCTCAGCATGGAAACATGAAAAACATTATGAATTTGACTCAACTCTAGAGGTAATTCAATCTGATAAGCCACTGGACCAACACGCTTCATCACACGATATGACCCAATGAACCTAGGGCTCAACTTTCCCTTCTTTCCAAATCTAAAAATTTTCTTCCAAGGTGAGACCTTTAGAAAGGCCTGCTCTCCCATAGCAAACTCGATATCCTTGTGCTTTAGGTCTGCATATGACTTCTGTCTATCCGAAGCTTCCTTTAACCGTGCTCGAATAACTTTTACCTTTTCCTCTGTTTTAGATATCATCTCAGGACCCAACATCTACCGTTTGCCCAATTCAGTCCAACAAGTAGGAGTACGGAACCTACGACCATACAATGCCTCATAGGGTACCATCTGAATGCTAGACTGAAAGCTATTATTATACGCAAATTCTGCCAATGGTAGAAAATCCTCCCAACTACCTCTGAAATCAATCACACATCCCGTTAACATGTCTTCCAATATCTGAATTACTCTTTCCGACTGACTATCTGTCTGAGGATGAAAAGCCGTACTAAATTTTAACTTCATTCCCAAAGCTTCATGCAGAGCTTTCCAAAATCGTGATGTAAATCTAGGATCCCTGTCTGATATAATAGACACTGGTACCCCATGCAACCTCACAATTTCAGATACATATAGCTTTGCCAATTTCTGTAATGAGTAATCCGTACGGACCGGAAGAAAATGAGCAGTCCTCGTCAAACGATCAACTACTACCCATACAAAATTTTTCTTAGTAGGTGTTAAAGGTAACCCACTAACAAAATCCATTGTTATTCGCTCCCATTTCCAAAGAGGAATCTTTACTGGTTGTAACAAACCTGACGGCAATTGATGCTTTGCCTTCACTTGTTGACAAGTCAAACATTTTCCTAAAACTCGAAATCTCACGCTCAACCCCGCCACCACTCATCGCTCACAGAGATCTCGATACATCTTATTTCCTCTGGGTGCATAGCATAAGGGCTACTATCGCCCTCAGAGAATCATTTGCCTCAATTTCGAGTCTTTAGGCATACAAACCTTCCACGAAAACACAAAGACTCCATTCGTGTTTATACCAAAATCCTCTATTGCACCCCTTTCAACCTGCTGGAAAAAGGGTCCCAACTTTTTATCTAATATCTGCTTTTCCTGAATTTGTTCTAACCACAGAGGCTTCACTTGAAGTTCTGCTAACAGACTACCATCCTCATACAAGCTCAAATGAGCAAACATTGCTCTCTAATCAGATACCGCCTTATGACTTAACGCGTCAGCTACCACATTAGCCTTTCCAGGATGATACTCGATTGAAAAATCATAATCCTTTAATAATTCCACCCATCTCCGTTGTTTCAAATTCAACTCCTTTTGAGTAAGGAGGTACTTAAGACTCTTGTGATCCGTATAAATGATAGACTTCTCACCGTAGAGATAGTGCCTCCAAATCTTTAAAGCAAATACCACTGCAGCTAACTCCAAATCATGAGTAGGATAATTTACTTCGTGTGGTCTTAACTGTCGAGAAGCATAAGCCACCACCTTTCCATTTTGCATCAGTACACAACCCAAACCCGTGTCGACGCATCACGAGAAGCGGTAATTCTTTTCCACCTCAGTGAATCAAAAGCCGTGCTTAGTTAGAATCTTCTTCAATTTCTCGAAACTCTCTTGTTGTTTTTCAGTCCAAATATACGGAACTCCCTTCCTCAACAATTTAGTTAGGGGTGCAGCAATCAACGAAAACCCCTCAACGAAGCGTCTATAATAACCAGCCAATCCTCAGAAACTCTGAATTTTAGCTACCGACTTTGGTGGTTTCCAATCTAGTACAGCTTTAATCCTCCGAGGATCCAACCTTATTCCCTCAGCTGATACCACATGACCCAAAAATGTCACTTCCTTTAGCCAAAATTCACATTTACTGAATTTGGCATAAAGTCGTTTATCACGAAGTAGTTGCAATACTATACACAAATGCGTGTCATGCTCCTCATCATTTCTTGAATAAACCAAAATGTCATCTATGAACACTACCACAAACCGGTCTAAATATGGTTGAAAGACTCGGTTCATCATGTCCATAAATACGGCTGGTGCATTGGTTAACCCAAGTGGCATCACCAAAAACTCATAATGTCCATAATGAGTTCGGAATGCCGTCTTATAAATATCTGCTTCTTTCACCTTAAGTTGGTGATAACCCGATCTCAAATCAATTTTGGAGAAAACTGAAGCTCCCTTCAATTGATCAAACAGGTCATCAATTCTCGGCAAAGGATACCAATTCTTGATCGTCAATTTATTCAGTTGCCGGTAATCAATGCACATACGCATCGATCCATCCTTCTTCTTAACGAACAAAATTGGTGCTCCCCACGAAGATACACTAGGTCGAATAAATCCCCGATCCAACAATTCTTGAATTTGAGCATTAAGCTCTGCCAACTCCTTGATTGCCATTCTATAAGGAGCAATGGACCTTTGGAGCCGTTCCGAACAAGAGCTCAATGCCAAATTCTACTTCTGATCCGAGGTATACCGGAAGTTCATCGGAAATACATCTCGAAATTCCTTCACCGTTCTCACATCATCCACAGATAACTCTTTGGCATCCAAAGCACAAATAAAAGTTAGGAATGCTCCATATCCCTCCCGCACCAACTTCTCTGCCTTCAATGCAGATACCATATTTTCCAAATAATTCCTTCGTTCGCCTATCATTATTACTTCCTTATCTTCCGAGGTTCTTATTGACATCCGCTTTTCAGCACAATCCAAATCGCCCGATGCTTAACCAACCAATCCATGCCCGAATGAGATCGAACTCGTGAAAGGCAATTCCATCAAATTTACGAAATATTTCTTCTTGAATTTCTAAGGGCACGTCCTAAGCAGTTTATTTACATCATCGATCGTCCTAAAGGACTAATTCATCATCTCACTATCGGTAATTTGATTCTAGATTCAAGTTTCGGATATGGCGCTAGCAACATACGAGTGGGTAGAACCAATATCTATTAAAGCAAGAATGTGTACATCAAAGATGAAGAACGTGCAGTTATTACATCAGTGCATTGCCATCCTCATGCGCCTAAGCGTATAGACCAATCTGGCTGTCTTGTATCTGTGTTACCTCTAGGACCATTGCCTCGACTCGGTGCACCTTGACCACGTCTAGCACCATTACCACCACGACCTGCTCCTCGACCTCTCGGTGGCTGCTGAGTACCTCTGGTCGACTGTACATCAGGATTACGAACTTCTTGAGTCGTATCCATACGTTGAGGGCAATTTCTATATTGGTGATCAATTGAACCACATTTATAACAAGCACCTGTTTTCCTCCAGCACTCTCCAAAATGCCTTTTTCCTCATTCAGCACAATCTCGACTCTGATTATTAGCTACAGGTGCTCTACCTTGAGCTGGTCCATCATTCCGTGGCCTCTTCAGAAACCTTTTTGAAGAACCCGACTACTTTATATCTCTCTTGCTTCTAAATCCTTCCCGATTCTGACGTTCTGAGTTCTTAGCCTTTTCGGCTATCTTGGCTTTCTCCACAAGCGTGGCAAAAGATCTAACTTGTTGTGGGGCAATCAGAACCCGCAACTCATAATTCAATCCATCCTCAAAACATACATAACGTTCATGATCCGTTGGCACTATTGTCCGAGCATAGCGACTCAAGCGTAAAAACTCAGCCTCATACGCTGCCACTGTCTTATTTCCTTGAATTAGATTCAAAAATTCCTTCCTTCGGGTGTCCACATAACTTGCTCCTACATACTTCACTTGGAAGGCAGCTTTGAAGAATTCCCAAGTAATCAATGTAGCTTCAGTGCTCTCTCGAACAGTAAGCCACCATTGATACGCCTCGTCTCTTAGCAAGGACACGTGTCCTTTCGGTTTACGCTTGATGATGCATTCCATATCATCCATAATCCGCTCCACGACTTGAGCCAATACTCGCCACATTGAGCTACACCGAAACTCCTCTAAAACTTCGCACCATTAGACTTGAGTCATTCCGAAATCGACCCACGAGTTGTTGGCCCAACTCTAGTTCTAGCGACCCTTTCAAGGATTCGCAACATTGCTCGTGTCAAAGCATTATATTCTTTCATATGATCATGTGATCCGTCTCACTCTCAAATGACGCAGTGCATCCATTTCCTAGATATGACCCGGTGCTTGATTGCACCTCTAACACCTCGTCCTCTACCACGCCACGTCTACGGCGCCCACGACCACGCCCTCTAGTGCTCATAATGTCTAACTCGATTTAATCGATTACAAGTTTTATGAATTAGAAAATTGTTTGATGTTTATTAACGATGTTTTATGAGATTTGAGAGATAAAGTTATTTTTCACAAACACATCCTATAGTCTCAATCTCTACGATTTTCAACATCTAAAACTAAAAGTTCTAGAGTGTTCCTATGATCATATCATCATCATAATAATCATTCAAGATGTGAATACTTACTTGACTTGGTGCCGGATGCTTGTGGTGCCATACTAATCTTTAAAACATAATTGAAATAATTTCATCTGAAGTTTTTGTTGAACCCAACCACGCCCAAGTTTTGAAACTAGCTCGATACCATTAAATGTAACACCCCAAACACGGCCTATGCGTTAAGACAAGATTTGGTTTGTTACATAGATCGAACTCTCTTTTATCTTTCTAATGATTTAGGAGAATCGGTATTACAAAACCTTTTAAAAATAAGGTTTAATAAAACCAAGAGAAATAATTTAAATTCGATGAATTTAAGAAACATTAGTTGAAATATAATAATAAATTTTCGTAAATCTTCAAGTAGTTTAAAAAATTTGGAAGAATTTGAAAATAAGAAAAATTAAAGGATATCATATGTTTTAAAATCCAAAATATTTTAAGGAAACATTTAGGATTTACATTAAACCCATATTAAATATCAAAATAAAATTTAAATCCATCCACACATAAAATCCATAAAATATTAATAGAGGCCTTATTACATCATATTCAAAAATAGTAAATTAAAGAAAGTATTTATTTAAAGTTCAAAGTTTATTAAACCCATGTTTACAAAGATGGCCTCCACGAAGTCATCCTCGCCCAAGTCCACGTCAATTTCCATTACCTGAGATGGAAAATTTAAGGGAGTGAGTTACTCAGAACTCAGTGTATAACTCACTTACTATCTCCACTGGGCCAGATCATCAAGTCAAAGTTTTGGGCTTGAGCCCATATACAGATTTAGCAATATAATCAATGAAATGCATGAAAAATGTAATTACCCAACCAAACCTAATTTCCATCCACTACACACCACCCGTACCAACCATCACACCTGGGGATCAAGTCAACCCACCCCGCCAACACACCAATCATAGGCATAAAGCCATTTTAATAATGTTGTGGCGAACCATCGAACTAGATTGTGACAAAGTCACCGAACTAGAGGCATTAAGCCATTGAAATAATTGTGGCGAGAGCCACCGAACTAGAGGCAATAAGCCATTTAAATATTTGTGGCGAGAGCCAATTGAACTAGATTACAGCAACAGCCTTTCTTCTCTTCATCATTTTCCCAACCCATGCAACATGTATGCATAACAATCCATATACATATGATAAATTTTAGCAAAAGGCCCAATATACATGTGAGTCAATATTTCAAGTTTTTATTAAGGCCCATAATATAAAATAACATTTAGTCCATTTAGCAATCTTAGCAACTTTGGCCCATTTAACGATCTAGCAGAGTTTTTGGCTCATTTAACGATCTAGCAGAGTTTTTGGCCCATTTAACGATCTAGCATGTTTTTCGGCCCATTTAGCGATTTAGCATATTTTCGGCCCATTTACACATGAGACATAAAATTTACATTTTACCAACTAACTCATTGAGGCCGTTTTCGTAAATTTCACAACTTAACCGTTTTCATGTATTTTCACAAAAATACTACTTATTACGTATTTTTCTGATTTTGTCATCTTTACAGTTTTTCTCAGTACTTACGGTATAACATCTAACTCGAGATAAGTGCGAAGTTACACACCTTGATATTGTGAGTACTAGACCTTCCCGCTCGTCAATACCTAAACGTAACACGAACCATTAGAACACTATCATTTATTAAAAATACACTATTGGTAAATGATCTAAATCTTTACCCTTTGGATTTCGAACCACTTCTATTTTTGGTTTCTCCTCGATTGTTTGTTCATTGCCCGATGAGAATCCATGAATGAACAAAGGTTCGGGAGTACGAATAACCTCAAACAATTGATTCTCCTCGGATGAAGGTCTGCAACCCGGTGGAAAATCTCGGATTCTCGAAACAACCTTTCGTTTATACTTAGGGGGATTAGCAGAACCGCCCCTCTTTCGAAGACTATGCACTGCCCTTTTCTGCCCTATCTTGAATGTCTCTAAAGACATAAGATCATTAGTCTGACTAAATATTATCGAAATATGGCTAACGATTTATTTTTAAAAGATTTGAGATTGACTTACCACAATTATCCCCGTTCCACGAAGAAACGATCGAGCGATTACATCCCTATAACGAAATCGATTAAATAACTAACTATACTAATATAATGAATAAAATGAGAATCCTTGAATAACTCCTTACCTTAACTCTTGAGATCGATTCCAATGTTCCACAATACTAAGAACACCTTGAGTTTACGCCTCCGTAAATCTCACCATTGCCCACGATTGAAAAGAAAATTGAGTGAGAAGAATTGGTTATGACCAGATAAAGAAATGAAAAAGATTTGGCAAAAGAGCAAATTAACATTCGACCATGAGAGAAAATATTGAAGAGACTTTAGTTGAAAAGAAAGTAAAAGAATGGAAGATGGAAAAGATATGATTCGGGCCAAGAGAGAAGAGAGAAAGAAAAGAGAAGAAAAGAGAATGGAGTTTAAGATAATTTTGCATTGGCATAGGGAGGAAAAATGAGAAAAAATGAAAAGAAGAAATATTTGTTTGCTTATGTGTTTTTGGTAAAAATGAGAAAAAGATTTGGGAGAGAAAAAGAGTTTCTAAATCGAAATGGTCAAAAGAAAATGACACAAGAATGAGTTGCTTACTCAAGGATGTTGGCAAATTTCGGCTAGAGAGAAAGATAGATGAAGAGAAAATACCTTTTGCCTAAGCCAAAAAAAAAAAATGACCAAAATGAATGTGTTCTCCTAACATCCAAGCTTACCAAACCAATCAACCAAAACCGGCCATCCCCCCTAGCCTCTATGCCGTCCAAATACATGGTCAAAAGGCCATTAGAAAGTTTCCAAAACATCTCCCTATTCTTAAGCCTTATCCTCCTCCTTTTTCCTTAAGTTGGAGAGACAAAATCCCCCAATTCAAGCCATTCTATCCCCTATCTTTAGCTTTCCATAATCCTTAGTCTTCTTACCAAAAAAAAAAAAACAATCCAACTCATCCTAATCTTATCCATAGCCGACACATGCTAGGATAAAGCAAAAATAAAACTCCTACTTGCATACTAGGTGATTCGAACCTCTTCCTCAAGTCCAACTTATGGTGCCTTCACCACTTTGCCAATTACTCATTTTATGCCATCTTTTGTACTTAATTAACTTAAGTTTCAAGGTCACTTAATTTCTTTACACTAAAGTACACTTTACTAATATTTATTTTAATTCCAAGTAAACTTAGAACTAACACTTAGCAACATAATGATATTTAAATATTTAGGATGTTACGTTGAATGAGATGCAAGAATGATTATGAAAGAGCTATGTATACATATTATTATTGAATTGTGAATATGGCAAATATGGTCACAAATATATGAACTAAAGCACATTTGTGATAGTATGCTATGTGTTTGGGATGTGCTAATATATCTACTTGCATAATATGTATTCAATGCTAAGTTTGTTTGTATATTGACTTACTAAGCTTTCGGAAAGCTTACTCTGTGTGTTTGTTTTCTCTGTTTTATAGGTCGTGTAACACCCTGGTTTAGGGGTTATGCGTTTGGAGCATAACCCGAGCATTTAGTAGGCTTAAGGTCCTGTTGGAGGAATTTTAGGGGTTTTGGAGAACCCTAGAAGGCAAGGGATGGCTTAGGAAAATTTTAATTTTGGGGTTAAGAAATGGAGTGGGCTTTAGAGGGCTTAAGAAAATTTTTTTGGATGATTTTGGTACATGAAAGGCATTAGCAAAGTGGTTATCTGTTGCTTAAGAAATTTGGAAGAAGGTCCATCGAGGGCACTGGTTCGAGTTGGTGCAACAAAAGTGGCGTTTTATTTTTGGGATTACGGCGTTGCAGGTAGAAGGCCTTAAAATAATTTGGGCGTGTACTTGGCACAAGCAAGAACTTGGCCAAGTGGTTATCGTATGCACATAGGTGTTGGAGGGAGTGAGAGCGGGTTCGAGTGCTGGGCAGCATTTTTAGGCGTGATTTATTTTTGGCGGTTGTGGGTCAAGTAGGAAGGCTTTATAAATTATTGTTGGGGCTATTTGGCATAAAAATCAAAGTGGCCGAGTGGTGCAGGCGTTGGAGGAAGGTGAGCAAAGAGGTTCCGAGTTCAAACCGTGTATTGGCATTTAGAGTTTTATTTTTTTCTTTTATTTGGCATGACTTGGTAATGTGTGGACTACATGGGGGGTTTCAAATAGGATAAGATTAGATTAGTGTTTAGCTTTTAAATTCGTGGAAGAAGGAATATTATTATTAGTTTATCTTTTATTTTTTTTTTTGATAAAGTTATAAAATGGGAAAGGAATTTGAATTAGAATTAAAGAGGAGTTGGTGGTAGGCTAAAGGTTTTGGTGGTGTTTGAATTCTGGAAGGTGTGATAAGGATTGGGTTTTGTTATTTTATTATTTTAAGATAATAAAGGATTATTTTAGTTAGTTTTAAATTAAAGAATTAGAGATAATGGTCTGCTGGTGGTTTAATTGTTTTAATAGGATTAAGTGATATTTTAGATTAATTGAGTGATAAAATATGGATAATAAGCGGGTAGTTGGCTAATTCAAATTTAATTTGAATTAGTAGGTGATGGCCAAAGGATGGATTCTTCACGTGGGTAGGTGCCGAATTCTATAAATAGGGGTGTGCTCATCCCTTAACCGAATTTTAGCCATTTCTTTGTTGCCAAATTATTTCTTCCCTTAGCCTCTTGTCAAACCAAGTCAAGGAACACTTCCTCTTTTGCTTTTATTTTGTGGAAGCCAAAGTCAAAGTTGAGCATCTACTTTTTTCTCCCTTCCTTTATACTTTTTCTTGGAAACTCTGGCTAGGCCGAATTCCCCTTTTCTTCATAAAACAATTCTTTTGTTGCAACTCTTGAAGGCCTAGCCGAAACTCCCTATTAGTCATTTTGGTGTAGTTAAGATTTAATCAAGGCGGGAGCATCTCCAATCGGTTTTAGAGAAAGGGCTTTAGATTTGGAAGCAAGCAAGCAAAGATTTTACCCTTGAGTATTCGGTTGGTAAGTGATCCATTGAAATTGACCTTAGGCCATTGTTTGTGTTTTGTGATTGACCGAGTGGTGGCTATGATCTTTTAGGGCCAAATTTCTGAAGCAAAGGGAGCCTTGGGATCTCAGATTTTGATAAGGATGTTATTAGGTGATCTAAATTCAATAATAGTAAATTATGACTTGTTGATTAATGGTGTGATTTCGATTAAGTGCCGATGGATGCAAGTGCTACCAAGAGGGGAAAGGAAAACCCCATCCCAAGTTCAAGAAGAGGTCGGTTTCATCAGACGAGATTGGCCACCGGGTGTGGGCGGCAATGTAAAACGATAGGCGATAACGGTAGTCTCGCAAAAACGATAGCGTCGGGATCGAGGGTTTAGAGCTTGAGTTATAAGGTGTGTGATTAACCCATCGATTTTGGGTATATGATATGTATGCGATAGGTGTATGTGTTAAATATGTGTTAATAAGTGCAAGGACTATGTGAACCGGATACCCTTAAAGGGTATGTCGATAAATGAGTTAGTATCAAATCATTGAGTTGTGGTTATTAATACGTGTATGTGAGTATGTCTATGAATATGAATGTATGCTCGAATATCATGTACATGTTTTATTCATTATGTCATTATATTATGTTACATGTGCATGGGTGGGTTTTTGAAAGAAGGTACGGTGTACTTGATGCGTGGTTGATGTCGACTTTGTGCTACATCGTGGATTGGCGTTGATCGAGGTCGCGTTGTGGATCTTTGCGATTTAGTTCGCGTGGTTACCTTGATTGATATGGGCTTTATGCCATATCGTGGCTTGATGGATTGCTGTGTGCTCCATCGTGGTTTGATGTTAGCTATACGCTACATCGTGGATGGCATTGGTTGCCTTTATGGAGTTAAAAGGAGAGGGTGACTCGATAGTCCCCTGGTGTGTGGTAGGCTGGTTAAGGGGGTGTGTAGCGGTTGGACCTTAGGATTGGGTTGGGTTTCATGTGCATTGTTTTGTTATGGAATGATATGGAAATGGGCCAAGCCCAATATGACATGTGGATAGGTATGTTTTGGGAACATACGTGGAAATGGGCCAAGCCCAGTAACCAGTAAACTAATGAGAAAGGGCCTAGCCCAGTGCTTGAATATGATTTAATTGTGGGCCAAGCCCAGATTGTGGTAATGTCTAAATGATTATGTTTACATATTGCATTTGATAATTTGGGTTGATTTGTGGCTAACATGTGGGTGGATATCAGTGGTTTAATTACACACTGAGTCCGTGTGACTCACCCAATTATTTTTCCTAACATTTCAGGTGACTCTTGAGATTGGACCGGGATTGGAGAGGATACAAGGTGGCCCATGCAGAAGGAGATTAATTTAATTATTTTTAAGCAATTTTAATCTTGAATGTTTTGTTTTAATATTGGTTGTAATAAGGGCCATTTTGTTTAAAGTACTCTTTTTATGGATGATAGAATTTATATCGTACTTAGAAATATCTTTTTCAATTAATTTATATTATAATAAAATATAATAAAGTTTTAATTCAAACCAAGCTTATATTATTTAATAGTTTTAATGGAATTACTTCCGAAAATAAACAAAATTTTCAAGTTTATCCTAAAGTAAAGTTTTTTTCCCAACCGCTTTTCCAAAGTGACATACCGATCCGGTCGGGCTTGTGGGCGAGTTTGGGATGTTCTGATTAGTATCGAGTCAGGTTCAAAACTCGGCTTTGAGGGTTTTGGGCCCAAAACATTTTCGAAATGGGCTTTTCAAAATATGGGCTTTTAAGAAATTTTTCAGTTTTCGGCATGGCTTTGTACCTTCAATTCAAGTCCACCAGGTAAGTACTTCGGACTTTTGAAGTGCTTTACTATTATGAACTGTGATGGGTTTAGTTTGGGCTCGCAGATTAGAATGATAGGGCTATTGGACCCTAGGACTAGTCTACCAAAACATATGCATAAAACTTAAAGCTCTTAAACAAACTGTGAAATAAGTCACGAGTTAAGGTGTGGCAACACAGGTGCGCATGTCAGGAGTGGTATTGGTGGGAGCTTGGTATTTAAGCGATCCACGTGACTCACCTCCTCTCCACTTGAATCCTACAGTGCGTAGCTACTGGCTCACCTTAACCAAGAGGACTTGTTCATAAAGGCTAAACCAATTCTTAAAACCGAGAGGATTAGCCTTGCTATTTTAAAATTCTTGGTTTTGCAATTTTAAATTTACCCTTTTGGTTTGTAAACCCTAAATCGGTTTTGGAAAAAAAATGTTTTTTTCGATTTACCAAAATTACTAAAATGCCCTCAGATTATAAAATTACCACACTACACTCAACTTTTGTTAAAATGATTTTCACTTTGCAAAATATTAAAATATCTAGTGTTCAAAATATCAATATACTCCGATTTGGAAAATTTACGAAAATACCCGTGTTGAAAATTACTAAAATGCCCCTGACTTTTAAAATTTCTGAGTTAACCCCAACTTTAATAAAATTCTCTCACTTTGCAAAAGTATCCAAATCTTTGTATTTCAAAATAATGCCCTGACTTTGGAAATTTACAAAATTACCCTGGTTGACAAAATTACCAAAATACCCCTGGTTTTCAAAATCCTGTTATATCTCCAATTTGTGAAATTTTCAAAAAAAAAATAATCTTCAATTTTAGGAAATTCCAAAAAGATCCTGACTTATTAAAGTTTTTGAATTGCTTTGGTTTATTACCGAAATGTCCCTGTAGGACAAAATGACGGAAATACCCCTGGGGTAGAAACGGGCAGAAAGGTCCGAATAGTGAATATGTGTGGTAGATACCACTGAATGTGTTGTGATGATGAATTAATGTGTCTTCATTAAGAAATGAAGGTGTCTCTATTGATGAATGTGAAAGTGATTCTCTGAGTTAGAGTAGTAAAACTCGAACTGAAACCTTGTGTGATCGAAAGAACTACTATTAAAATCTTTCATTCATAAAATATGCTCATTGTTAAATAGTGGAATAATTACTAATGCATAAAACTTCTTAATCGATAAATCAAGGCGATAGAGATGAGTTCTAGGGGACGCAGAGAGGTAGAATGGCAAGATCGGAACCGATAGGGTCCGCCATGGGTCGAAAGTGAAGTGCCGCCAAAGATGGGACGTAGAGGGCAAGATCGACAGAGAAGATGACGCGAGATCGCGGGCCATGTTGCGAGTGCTAGAGCGAGTAGCGGGAGTTAGAAGAGGAAATGGAACTCGAAGTCGGTATCGGAAAGGCTTAGATCGAAGCAGAGCCGAGATCTTTAGAGGAGTGTCGGGAGTAGCTCCTAATGTAGCGAGTATTGGCTAGAAGCGATCGAAAGAATCATGGATGATTTGGATTGCACCAATGAAGAAAAGTCAAGGCTACTGTTTCTTTACTTCAGCGACGAAGCCTATCGTTGGTGGCTCCTTTGTCAAACAAGGTGTATCGGCAGATCGATTGGATTGGGATTTCTTTAAGGCCAAGTTTGAAGGGAAATACGAGGAGCTAGTTATTTGGATTCGCAAAGGAAAGCATTTCTAAATCTAGTACAAGGAATAAGTCGATATTTGAGTCTGAAGCGGAATTTGTGCGGTTAAGCAAGATGCTACGGAATTGTGGCCACCGACACGAAAGAAGTGTTCGATTCAAAGATGGGCTACGAGATGAGTTGCGTGAGTTGATTGCTCCACAGAGAGAGAGACTTCGGTGCTAGTGGAGAAAGCTCGGATCGTCAAGAGGTTAAGAAGACTATAAGGGAAAACCGAGAGAAGAATAGGAACGAGAATAAGAGAAAGGTTGGATCATCGATGATCGTTTGGTAATGCCCGTAAAAGACTAAGGACCGAGAACCACGTAAGTGCACTTGTACCGGTGGATCGGAATCGTCCTTGTGCTCGGTGTGGAAGACCTCACACGGGGAGAGTGTTGGGGAAATAATAAAGAATGCTTTGGTGTGGATCTCGAGGCACATCTCGTTAAGAATTGTCCTCGAGCAACGAAGGGTCGTGGTTCTAGTCAAAGTCAACCAAGGATGTGATATCGGCTAAGCTCCTTTGTTTTGGAATACTCTTTAATTGTTCTCCTTGTTTGTAAGTTAATTCTTTCTGTATGATTTGGATCTCGAGTGAGAACTTAGAGACTACGTTTGGGAAGTATGATGAATTGGAATCGAGTGGCGCAATGAGGCGAGAGTAGGGAGTTAGGATTGCATGGCGATAAGTAATTTCGAGGACGAAATTATTTTAAGGAGGTAGAATTGTAATGTAATATCCCTGAATAGGGCCTATGCATTTCAGTTTAATTGTATGAAATGACAAGTTTCAAGTACTATGAATAAATTTTTGATACTTTTGGAAACCTAGAAATGCATGGAAATGGAAATGAAAATGAAAATGGAAATGGACATTTTGGAAACTTAGACATTTTGGAAACTTAGACATTTTGGAAACTTAGACATTTTGGGAAACCGAACATTTTGGAAACCCGAACATTTTGGAAACTGAACATTTTGGAAACCTAAACATTTTGGAAACCTGAACATTTAGGAAACTTAAACATTTTGGAAACCTGAAGATGTAAGGAAAAATGGCAAGTTATAGAGCCATGCTTAAAATTTTAGGAAACTTAGAAATAAGGCCTAATGACAAAATTTAAAGCCCAAAATGGGAGATAAGGCGGGAGGGCCTTAAAAGAAAAAGTTGGTGAATTTTGACATACAAACGAGCTTGGAAAAGTGGCACAAGTGTCACTTAAGGCTTATGGACAATGGCCTGAGTTCGAGTCACATGGAAAGCAATTATTGAAGGTTTAATTTTGTTTCCCAAGGCTAGGGATGGACTACACATGTTTGATTGAAAGGGAAGAGTTTTATTTTATTAAAACTTGTCAAATTAAAGTGATAAATAGAGGATTTATTTTACTAAGATAAATAAGGAATTAAAGGATGGATTAAAGGTTATTTTAATTTAATAAAGTGATAATTAATATTAAATTATCACATGGGAGAGTAGTGGCCAAGTTTTGGACTCTTGGTCTAGCGATTCAGCTTAAAAGAGGAAAAGAGACTTTCTCTCATTCACTCCACTTAGTCAAATTTTGCTCTCCTTTTCCTCTCATTTTCGAAACTTCCCCAAGAAAGGACTCCATCTTTTCTTTTCCTTCCTCTTGCCATTGCCTAGCCAAAACTTTTCTCTTCCAATCTTGTTAGATCTCCATAGCGGATTTCAAAGAACCCAAGACAAGGAAACAAGTGATTGAAGGTTTCAAGGTAAGTAAGCCATTCAATTTTCTTTCTTTCTAGTTGCCGAAAGTAAAAGGCTTAATCCCTATTCTCTTTGATCATGGCCGAATATACAAGGGATCTCGGGTTTCCACCATCGTTGAACATAAAGAGCAAGGATCTAAGGTAAGAACAATTGATTCTTGTTCTTTTAAATCAATTTAAACAAGGCTTAAGAAAATAACCTCTCTTTTGTCTATGGTAGAATGTCGAGGAGGAGTTTCGGATTTCAGATCCGAGGAAAATTAAGGTAAGACACATTCGCTAAAGGCCATCTACCAATTATTAAAGTTAGATCAAATCTAACCTATGATCTTTAGGGATTTGACAGATATTCAAGACAAAAGGGAACTTTGGATTTGGAATCTCTAAGGTAAGCCTCAAAATATTCGGCTAAGGGTGTATGAGTATCTAAATCCATTCCTTAATTTTTGAAAAGTCAAAAACTAACCCTAATGAACTACAAGGTTGGCGAATACCAAGTAGAGGAAAAACCAAGCTTTGGATTTTGTTTATTCACCAAATCAAGAAGGCGAAGTTTTTCCTTACAAATCCTACTAGGATTTGGTTTTGTTTAAAAGGGTTTATTAATGTGTGTTAATGGATGGGCGAATATAGGATTAATAGATCTAAAAATTAGATCGGGATTCTCGAGAAATCAAGGAACCTATTAAGCTTAAAAAGGTGTGTACCCTTACTATTCTTCGATATATTATGGCTAAGTATTTTAATATATGATATGAAAAATAATATGAATGTGGCTATGTACCACACATGTGGCAAAAAGTACCAAGGCACGTTTCCTACTCGATAGGATTGTGAAAATGTTATTTAATAACATGCGGATATAAGAATATGAACATGAAATTAAATTATGCTATATATGTATACATGTTTTGGGCATTCTGGATTTATGTAAAAGGGGAGAACAGTGTTGACTTGGTCTCACCTGTGAAAAATGTTGACTACGGTCACATTGCTAAATATGTCGACTACGGTCACATTGTGAAATTTTGGTAACCGGTTACAATAGTGTCTAATGACACAACGTGGAGAGTAGCGGATGGAGGGTTGACTTAGTAGTCCCTACGGTGTGTTGGTTGGTACGGGTGGAGAGTTGCGGATGGCATATAGGTTTTTGGGTTTGGGTTGCATCATAAATTCAATATTATATGGACTTGATGATTTGAGCATGAATGCCTGATTTATTGAATGATAGTATTGTGTGCACATTGAGTCTGTTGACTCACCCCATTGTGGGAATTATTTTTCGGTGATGAGCAAGGATTTTGAATGGTAGGTAGATCATGAGGAGGCCATGCATCAATTGAAGAATTTATTCGAATCTGGACTTTATTTAATTTCAATACTTTTAAATTTTATTTTGGGTTTACTTGATGTAATAAGGCCATAAGGCCCAAAGTGGATTATTCTTTTTTTTTTTCTTTACCTTTTAATATTTTGCTAAGAACTATTTTGAACATGTTACATTAAATTGGATTTACAAGATTAAATAAATGGGTTTTCAATCTAAGCCCAACTCAAAATAATGGTTTTTCTAAAAACTCTACAATTTTCTCTAAGTAACGAAAGTTTTTGAGATCGGTTTACTTTAGGAACATACCAGATCCGGTCCATTCTCGTGGGCCGGGTGTGGGTGTTTCGACTTGGTATCGAGCCCGCTTTTAAACTCTCTACCTGTGGGCTAAGGCCCAAAACGTTTTCAAAGCGAGCCAAATGATTTTCTTTGAAAATAAGCGAAGCTTGGCATGGCCCCTAAGTCTCCCCATTGATCCACCGGTAAGTACCCTAACTATATGTGTGATTTTGTGATTTATATAAGGGTAGAAAAGGCATGGAACGAGAATAGAATGATAGGAACTTGAACTTTAGGATTAGACTACTCAAACACAAACACATAAGACTTAATGTACTAAACCAACCTATGGCTAAGTCATCGAGCTAGTGGTGTGGTAACCCTTATACGCATGTCTAGGATTGGATCCCAAGAGCTTGGTATTTAAGCAGCCCTAGTGACTCACCTCCTCTTCGCAGAATCCTACAGTGCGTAGCTTCTGCTCACCATAACTCGAGAGGCTCGGTGGTGTGGTAACCTCTCAAGCATGTCTAGGAATGGTTTGGTGGGAGCTTGGTATTTAAGCAGTCCGTGACTCACCTCCTCTCCACACGAATCACGCCTGGTGCGTAGCTTTGGTTCACCCCGACCAAGAGGGCTCTATAGGCTAAACATAACGACTAAAACCCGAAAAGGAACTAGCCATGTTTTAAAAAAAAGGAGAACAAAACAACAAACCCTAGTTTTTTCAAACTTTTAAAACTTTCTTTTAAATCGAGAAAATTATTTTTACAACATTTTCTCAAAAACTCTTGATTTACTTAAAATTACAAAAATGCCCTTAGAAGTGAAATTACCAAAACGCCTCGGGTTTGTAAAATGTTCAACTACTCAACGACTTTACCAAAAATTTCATTATTTTATAAACATTTAAAAACCCTAATTTGTAAAATATCAAAATACCATGATTTTGGAAAAAATTACAAAATTGCCCCTAACATACAAAATTACCAAAATGACCCTGATTTCTAAAATTTTTGCAACATTCCCATTTGGAAGAACCAAATTTTCCAAAAGAACCCTCAAAATTTTACAACTTTTGAAATACCCCAAAGTTATTAATTTTTCAAATTTACCCTGATTTGTGAAAATTACCAAAATACCCCTGAGGTTAGAATTTACCAAAATACCCCCGGATTTTAAATTTTTCCAAAATTACCCCAAGACTTTGAAACTTTCAAAATACTTTTTGACAAAAACATCAAGAAACATTTTTTTTGAAAAATTACGAAACAACCCTGTAGGACAAAATTACGAAAATACCCCCGGGTAGTGGAAAACACCAACAAACAACAAAAACTACAACGTTTCTCTGAATGAACGGAAGTTCATACTTGTTTGATGAATGAATGGATGAATGGAAAAGACTGTGTGTTGTATGATACGAAAGAACCACTCTTAAATTCTTTTTCATAAAACTTCTTCGATAAATAAGTGGAACAATGACTAATACATAAAATTCCTTAATCAGATCTCGCCGCTAGAAAATAAGCTCTAGAGGACGTGGTCGTCCGTGGTCGAGGAAGAGGAAGGATGACAAAGTTGTTTGAACTCGTTAGGGTCGGGACAAGGGTCCGACAATGAGATGCCACCGCCACCACCACCCCCACCGTTAATGTTGAGTACTTGAGTGCTCGTGACGGGAAGAGGTCGTGTCGCAGTCGCTCATGAAGTTTTGGAATTGGTGGCTAGTGCAGAGGAAATGGAGGAAATCGAAGTCAGACCGAACGGCCCGAGCTAATGGAGCGTAAATGTTTCGAGGAGTATCCATGTGGCACCCAAAGACTGGTGAGTAATCGTTGGAAGCAACGGAGCGATAATGGATGAGCTTGATTTGACTCGGAGGAGAAGTCGAAAGGGATGGTGGCATTGTTACGCGATGAAGCGTATCAATGGTGGTTGACTATTCGTGATGGTACCATAATTTGAAAATTTGACCGGGAATTTGTTAAAGAGGCCTTCGTAAGAAGTATGTGGGAACCGTATACTGAGATGAGCAGAGGAAGGCTTTTCTAGGGTTAGTCCAAGAGAGTAAGTCCGCTGCGAGAATATGAGGCGGAATTTCGAGATTGAGCCGCTATGCTCGGCGGGTAGTGGCGATCGAGCATGAACGCCGTGTTCGCTTTTGAGGATGGGCCGAGAAATGATTTAAGATCATTAATAGCACCGCATCGAGCGGGAATTCTCTTTTGGTAGAAAAGGCCAAGGTGGCCGAGGGATTAAGGATGCTACTAAGCGCATCGTGGACAAGAATAAGGCCAAAAGAGGGTTTGGATCATCGTGAAAGGGTTACAAGAGGCCTCGGGTTGATGGGCCTGAATCAACAAGTCTGTACAAAGTGCGATTCGTCCGTGTGAGTATTGTGGGAAGAGGCATCTAGGGAGTGTTGGAAAAAGATAGAGCATGCTATAGGTGTGGGTCCAAGGACCATATGTTTAAGGATTGCCCCAAACAACCGGATGAGAGCCGACGGTAGTTCGAATGCTAGCTGACCGGTAGAGGCGCATGCAAAGACCTCAACGGGTCGTGGTTCAAATAACCGCGGTAGTGGTACAGGCAGAGGCCGTGGAACACAGGGCTGAGGTAATACTAATGCTGATACAAGACAACCGGGTTTGGTTTACGCGGTTCGCCGAAGGGAAGATGGAGACGCGACGGACGTAATAACCGGGACGTTCTTTATTTTGACAAACCCTACTTTGCTTTGATTGATGTGGGCTCGACCCATTCCTATGTTGCAAGTAGTGTAGTGGAAACACTAGGCCTAGACTCAACTCTCGATAGGCGATGATGTAGTAAGCCCATTAGGCCAAACTATAGTGGTAGACAAGATCTTTCAAACGCACTTCTAGAGATTCAGTGGAGTGAACTTTCGAGCGGACTTAATGGAGTTACCCTTCGGAGAGTTTGAGCTTATACTTGGAATGGATTGGTTGGTGGAACACCGAGCCGTGTTGGATTGTGCGGCTAAACGTATGGAACTAAGAACCTCGGAGGATGAAGTGGTGGTAATGATCGGAGAAAGGAGGAATTACCTGTCCAATGTAGTCTCGGCACTGAAGGCTGAGAAAATGGTTAAGAAAGGATGCAAAGCGTATCTAGCTTTTGTAAGTGCGATAGGTGAAAAGGAGGAAGGTGTTAATGGAGTTAGGACGGTAAAGGACTTTGTGGATGTGTTTCCAGAGGAGTTACCGGGAATACCCCCAGACAGAGAGGTGGAATTTGGGATTGATTTGCTACCGGGGACAGCTCCTGTGTCAATCGCTCTATACCGAATGGCACCAAAGGAGTTAGTGGAGCTCAAGGCTCGGATACAAGAACTGTTGGACCGTGGATTCATCCGACCCAGTGTGTCTCCGTGGGAGCACCAGTTTTATTTAGAAGAAGAAGGACGGAACTATGCGTATGTGCATAGACTACCGTCGATTAAACAAGTCGACCATTAAGAACAAGTACCCTTGCCAAGGATCGAGGACTTGTTCGATCACCAAGGGAGCCGCAGATGTTTTCGAAGATTGATTTACTATCGGATACCATCAATTGAAGGTGAAGGAGGCCGATATCCATAAGACCGCCTTTAGGACAAGGTATGATCACTTGAGTTTGTGGTGATGCTGCTTGGGTTGACAAACGCTCCAAAGCGTTCATGGACATGATGAACCGAATTTTCCAACCCTACTTGGATAGATTCGCGTTGTGTTCATCGATGATATTTTGGTGTATTCAAGTCGGAGGAGGAGCATGACGAGCATCTCCGAAGTCGTGTTGGAAGTATTAAGGAGAAAGTTTCATGCCAAATTCAGCAAGTGCGAATTTTGGCTTAGGAGGTGGCATTCTTAGGGCATGTGGTATCCACGATGGAATAAGAGTGGACCCTAGGAAGATCGAAGCGAGTTGTTGGATTGGAAGCCACCTAGGTCCGTGGCTGAAACCAAGTTTCTTAGGCTTGGCGGTGCTATTACGTAAGGTTAGTGGAAGGATTTCGTCAATAGCCGCGCTTTAACCAAGTTGCTAAGGAAGGAAGTACCTTTCGAATGGACTACTAAACGACATGAGAGCTTTGAAAAGCTTAAGAAGGTAATCGACAGAGGCTCCAGTGTTAATTCAAAGGAGGCGTGAAAGGAATTTGTGGTGTAATCGTGATGCTTCGATACGGGTTAGGGCGTGTGCTAATGCAAGATGGCAAAGTAGTCGCTATGCGTCTCGGTGATTAAGGCCTCATGAGCTTAACTACCCAACTCATGACTTAGAGCTAGCAGCAGATGGTTTTCGCCCTTAAGGTTTGGAGGCACTACCTTTATGGAGAAAGGTCGATTATTTACACGCACCACAAGAGCCTTAAGTATTTATTGACTCGAAGGAGTTGAACTTGAGGCAACGAAGGTGGGTGGAATTGTCAAGGACTACGATTGTTCAATAGAGTATCATCCGGGCAAGGCAAATGTAGTAGCCGATGCCCTAAGTCGGAAGGTTGTGTCGGATCTACGGGCTTTGTTCGCTCACTTAAGTCTATATGACGATGGAAGTCTGTTGGCGGAACTACAAGTCAGGCCCACTTGGCTAAAGGAAGTGAAGGAGGGACAGTTGGTTGACAATGACTTAAGTACTAAATTGCAGCAAGTACATCAAGGGGGATTAAAGGACTATGGCGTCAATGATGAAGGAATATTGTGCTACAAGGGAAAATTCTGTATGCCGAAGAATAAGGAGTTGAGACAAAGGATTCTTCGGGAAGCGCATGGTAGTCCTTATGCTATGCATCCCGGAGGCATCAAGCTGTATAGAGATCTAAGGGAACAATTTTGGTGGTCTGACCTGAAGCGAGAAGTGACTGAATTTGTAGGGAAATGTTTGACATGTCAGCAAGTTAAGGCTGAACACCAAGTCCCATCGGGATTGCTTCAACCAATCGAGATTCCCCAATGGAAGTGGGAAAGAATTACCATGGACTTCGTTAGTGGGCTTCCCTCACGCCTACTAAGAAGGACTCGGTATGGGTGATAGTGGACCGTCGACCAAGTCCGCACATTATATCGGTCGTAATGGATTATTCTCTTGAAGTTGGCTAAGTTGTATGTGGCGTAAATTGTGAGATTACATGGAGTACCAAAGTCGATCATCTCCGATAGAGACCCAAGGTTTACGCCTCGATTTTGGAAAGCACTTCATCAAGCTTTAGGCACTAAGCTAGACTTCACAACGGCTTTTCATCCACAAGCATGTAGGCGATCCGAACAGGTTATACAAGTGTTGGAGGATATGTTGAGAGGTCGTAATGGAATTTCGAGGAAGTTGGGAAGATTACTTACCTTTAGCTGAATTCGCCACAACAATAGCTATCAGCCAAGATTGAATGGCACCATCTGAAGCATTGTATGGAAGAAAGTGTAGAACACCTACTTGTTGGACCGAGTTAGAGAACGCCAGTTTTGGGTCCGAGTTGGTGGCGTAAACCAAGAGAAGGTTGAGTTAATTCGCACAGTTGAAGGAAGCCTCGATAGGCAAAAGTCGACGCAGACCTTAAGCGAAAGGAAATAGAGTTTGAAGTGGGAGATCAAGTGTTTCGAAAGTCTCACCTTGGAAGAAGGTAATGAGGTTTGGCCGCAAAGGAAAGCTAAGCCCAAGATTTATAGGGCCTTATCAAGCATCAAGCGAGTTGGGCCATGGCATATCAATTAGAGTTGCCACCGAATTGCAAAGAAATGCATGACGATTTCATGTGTCCATGTTACGTCGCTATCGATCGGATCCATCCCATGTGGTACCGGTTGAAGAGGTGGAACTAAGGCCGACTTATCCTATGAGGAAGAACCGATTCGGATCTTGGAACGAGATGTGAAAGTACTACGAAAGAAGACAGTTCCCTAGTCAAAGTGCTTTTGCGCAATCATGGAACGGAAGAAGCTTCGTGGGAGATGGAAGAGGCGATGAGACAAGAATACCCTCAATTATTTTAGTTAGGAAATTTCGGGACGAAATTTTGTTTAAGGGGTAGAAAGCGTAACATCCTGAATAGGCCTATGCATTTCCAGTTTAATTGTATGAAATGACAAGTTTCAAGTACTATGAATAAATTTTGATACTTTTGGAAACCTAGAAATGCATGGAAATGGAAATGAAAATGAAAATGGAAATGGACATTTTGGAAACTTAGACATTTTGGAAACTTAGACATTTTTGGAAACTTAGACATTTTGGGAAACCCGAACATTTTGGAAACACGAACATTTTGGAAACCTAAACATTTTGGAAACACGAACATTTAGGAAACTTAAACATTTTGGAAACACTCAAGATGTAAGGAAAAATGGCAAGTTATAGAGTCGCTGAAAATTTTAGGAAACTTAGAAATAAGGCCTAATGACAAAATTTAAAGCCCAAAATGGGAGATAAGGGCGAGGGCCTTAAAAGAAAAAGTTGGTGAATTTTGACATACAAACGAGCTTGGAAAAGTGGCACAAGTGTCACTTAAGGCTTATGGACAATGGCCCGAGTTCGAGTCACATGGAAAGCAATTATTGAAGGTTTAATTTTGTTTCCCAAGGCTAGGGATGGACGGCACATGTTTGATTGAAAGGGAAGAGTTTTATTTTATTAAAACTTGTCAAATTAAAGTGATAAATAGAGGATTTATTTTACTAAGATAAATAAGGAATTAAAGGATGGATTAAAGGTTATTTTAATTTAATAAAGTGATAATTAATATTAAATTATCACATGGGAGAGTAGTGGCCAAGTTTTGGACTCTTGGTCTAGAGTCAGCTTAAAAGAGGAAAGAGAGACTTTTCTCTCATTCACTCCACTTGAAATTTTGCTCTCCCTTTTCCCTCTCATTGCGAAACTTCCCTAAGAAAGGACTCCATCTTTTCTTTTCCTTCCTCTTGCCATTGCCTAGCCAAAACTTTTCTCTTCCAATCTCTTGCTAGATCTCCATAGCGGATTTCAAGAACTCCAAGACAAGGAAACAAGTGATTGAAGGTTTCAAGGTAAGTAAGCCATTCAATTTTCTTTCTTTCTAGTTGCCGAAAGTAAAAGGCTTAATCCCTATTCTCTTTGATCATGGCCGAATATACAAGGGATCTCGGGTTTCCACCATCGTTGAACATAAAGAGCAAGGATCTAAGGTAAGAACAATTGATTCTTGTTCTTTTAAATCAATTTAAACAAGGCTTAAGAAAATAACCTCTCTTTTGTCTATGGTCAATGTCGAGGAGGAGTTTGGGATTTGGATCCGAGGAAAATTAAGGTAAGACACATTCGCTAAAGGCCATCTACCAATTATTAAAGTTAGATCAAATCTAACCTATGATCTTTAGGGATTTCGACGGATATTCAAGACAAAAGGGAACTTTCGGATTTGGAATCTCTAAGGTAAGCCTCTAAAATATCTGGCTAAGGGTGTATGAGTATCTAAATCCATTCCTTAATTTTTGAAAAGCGAAAAACTAACCCTAATGAACTACAAGGTTGGTCGAATACCAAGTAGAGGAAAAACCAAGCTTTGGATTTTGTTTATTCACCAACCCAAGCAAAGGCGAAGTTTTCCTTACAAATCCTACTAGGATTTGGTTTTGTTTAAAAAGGGTTTATTAATGTGTGTTAATGGATGGGCGAATATAGGGATTAATAGATCTAAAAATTAGATCTGGATTCTCGAGAAATCAAGGAACCTATTAAGCTTAAAAAGGTGTGTACCCTTACTATTCTTCGATATATTATGGCTAAGTATTTTAATATATGATATGAAAAATAATATGAATGTGGCTATGTACCACACATGTGGCAAAAAGTACCAAGGTACGTTTCCTACTTCTGATAGGATTGTGAAAATGTTATTTAATAACATGCGGATATAAGAATATGAACATGAAATTAAATTATGCTATATATGTATACATGTTTTGGGCATTCGGGATTTATGTAAAAGGGGGAGAACAGGTGTTGACTTCGGTCTCACCAACGAAAAATGTTGACTACGGTCACATTGCGAAATATGTCGACTACGGTCACATTGTGAAATTTTGGTAACTTCGGTTACAATAGTGTCTAATGACACAACGTGGAGAGTAGCGGATGGAGGGTTGACTTAGTAGTCCCTACGGTGTGTTGGTTGGTACGGGTGGAGAGTTGCGGATGGCATATAGGTTTTGGGTTTGGGTTGCATCATAAATTCAATATTATATGGACTTGATGATTTGAGCATGAATGCCCGATTTATTGAATGATAGTATTGTGTGCACATTGAGTCATTGACTCACCCCATTGTGGGAATTATTTTTCGGTGATGAGCAAGTGATTTTGACCGGTAGGTAGATCATGAGGAGGCCATGCATCAATTGAAGAATTTATTCGAATCTGGACTTTATTTAATTTCAATACTTTTAAATTTTATTTTGGGTTTACTTGATGTAATAAGGCCATAAGGCCCAGTGGATTATTCTTTGTTTTTTTTTCTTTACCTTTTAATATTTTGCTAAGAACTATTTTGAACATGTTACATTAAATTGGATTTACAAGATTAAATAAATGGGTTTTCAATCTAAGCCCAACTCAAAATAATGGTTTTTCTAAAACTCTACAATTTTTCTAAGTAACGAAAGTTTTTGAGATCGGTTTACTTTAGAACATACCGGATCCGGTCCATTCTCGTGGTCGGGTGTGGGTGTTTCATAGAACACTGTTTAGGGGTTATGCGCTTGGAGCATAACCCGAGCATTTAGTAGGCTTAAGGTCCTGTTGGAGGAATTTTAGGGTTTTGGAGAACCCTAGAAGGCAAGGGATGGCTTAGGAAAATTTTAATTTTTGGGGTTAAGAAATGGAGTTGGGCTTTAGAGGGCTTAAGAAAATTTTTTTGGATGATTTTGGTACATGAAAGGCATTAGCAAAGTGGTTATGCGCTGTTTAAGGGGGCTGGAAGAAGGTCCATCGAGGGCCTGGGTTCGAGTTGAGGCGGCAACAAAAGTGGCGTTTTATTTTGGGATTATGGCCAGGTAGAAGGCCTTAAAATAATTTATGTACTTGCACAAGCAAGAACTTGGCCAAGTGGTTATCGTCATGGCACATAGGTGTTGGAGGGTGAGAGTCGTGGTTAGGCCTGGGCAAGATTTTTAGGCGTGATTTATTTTTGGCGGTTGTGGGTCAAGTAGGAAGGCTTTATAAATTATTGTTGGGGCTATTTGGCATAAAAATCAAAGTACGAGTGGTCAGGCGTTGGAGGGAAGGTGAGCAAAGAAGCGGGTTCCGTGTTCAAACCTGTGTATTGGCATTTAGAGTTTTTATTTTTTTCTTTTATTTGGCAAAGACTTGGTAATGTATGGGACGGCACATGGGGGTTTCAAATAGGATAAGATTAGATTAGTGTTTAGCTTTTAAATTGTGGAAGAAGGAATATTATTATTAGTTTATCTTTTATTTTTTTTGATAAAGTTATAAATGGGAAAGGAATTTGAATTAGAATTAAAGAGGAGTTGGTGGTAGGCTAAAGGTTTTGGTGGTGTTTGAATTCTATTTGGAAGGTGTGATAAGGATTGGGTTTTGTTATTTTATTATTTTAAGATAATAAAGGATTATTTTAGTTAGTTTTAAATTAGAGAATTAGAGATAATGGTGCTGGTGGTTTAATTGTTTTAATAGGATTAAGTGATATTTTAGATTAATTGAGTGATAAAATATGGATAATAATGGGTAGTTGGCTAATTCAAATTTAATTTGAATTAGTAGGTGATGGCCAAAGGATGGATTCTTCACGTGGGTAGGTGCCGAATTCTATAAATAGGGTGTGCTCATCCCTTAACCGAATTTTAGCCATTTCTTTGTTGCCAAATTATTTCTTCCTTAGCCTCTTTCAAACCAAGTCAAGGAACACTTCCTCTTTTGCTTTTATTTTGTGGAAGCCAAAGTCGAAAGTTGGAGCATCTACTTTTTTTCTCCTTCCTTTATACTTTTTCTTGAAACTCGCTAGGTCAATTCCCTTTTCTTCATAAAACAATTCTTTTGTTGCAACTCTTGAAGGCCTAATTAAACTCCCTATTAGTCATTTTGGTGTAGTTAAGACGAATCAAGGCGGGAGCATCTCCAATCGGTTTTAGAGAAAGGGCTTTAGATTTGGAAGCAAGCAAGCAAAGATTTTACCCTTGAGTATTCGGTTGGTAAGTGATCCATTGAAATTCTACCTTAGGCCATTGTTTGTGTTTTTGTGATTGACCGAGTGGTGGCTATGATCTTTTAGGGCCAAATTTACTGAATAAAGGGAGCCTTGGGATCTCAGATTTCGTAAGGATGTTATTAGGTGATCTAAATTCAATAATAGTAAATTATGACTTGTTGATTAATGGTGTGATTACGATTAAGTGCCGATGGATGCAAGTGCCACCAAGAGGGAAAGGAAAACTCTCATCCCGAAGTTCAAGAAGAGGTCGGTTTTCATCAGATGAGATTGGCCAAGGGGTGTGGGCGCAATGTAAAACGATAGGCGATAACTGTAGTCTCGCAAAACGATAGCGTCGGGATCGAGGGTTTAAAGCTTCAAAGTTATAAGGTGTGTGATTAACCCATCGATTTCGTATATGATATGTATACGATAGGTGTATGTGTTAAATATGTGTTAATAAGTGCAAAGTGACTATGTGAACCTGGATACCCTTAAAGGGTATGTCGATAAACAGTTAGTATCAAATCTGTTGAGTTGTGGTTATTAATACGTATGTGAGTATGTCTATGAATATGAATGTATGCCTGAATATCATGTACATGTTTTATTCATTATGTCATTATATTATGTTACATGTGCATGGGTGGGTTTTGAAAGAAGGTACGGTGTACTTGATGCGTGGTTGATGTCACTTTGTGCTACATCGTGGATTGGCGCCGATCGAGGTCGCATTGTGGATCTTTGCGATTTAGTTCGTGGTTACCTTGATTGATATGGGCTTTATGCCATATCGTGGCTTGATGGATTGTTGTGGTGCTCCATCGTGGTTTGATGTTAGCTATACGCTACATCGTGGATGGCATTGGTTGCCTTTATGGAGTTAAAGGAGAGGGTGACTCGATAGTCCCCCGGTGTGTGGTAGGTCTGGTTAAGGGGTGTGTAGCGGTTGGACCTTAGGATTGGGTTGGGTTTCATGTGCATTGTTTTGTTATGGAATGATATGGAAATGGGCCAAGCCCAATATGACATGTGGATAGGTATGTTTTGGGAACATACGTGGAAATGGGCCAAGCCCAAGAACGAAGAACTAATGAGAAAGGGCCTAGCCCAAAGGCTTGAATATGATTTAATTGTGGGCCAAGCCCATTGTGGTAATGTCTAAATGATTATGTTTACATATTGCATTTGATAATTTGGGTTGATTTGTGGCTAACATGTGGGTGGATATCAGTGGTTTAATTACACACTGAGTCCGTGTGACTCACCCAATTATTTTTCCTAACATTTCAGGTGACTCTTGAGATTGGACCGGGATTGGAGAGGATACAAGGTGGCCCATGCAGAAGGAGATTAATTTAATTATTTTTAAGCAATTTTTAATACTGAATGTTTTGTTTTAATATTGGTTGTAATAAGGGCCATTTTTGTTTAAAGTACTCTTTTTTATGGATGATAGAATTTATATCGTACTTAGAAATATCTTTTTCAATTAATTTATATTATAATAAAATATAATAAAGTTTTAATTCAAACCAAGCTTATATTATTTAATAGTTTTAATGGAATTACTTCCCGGAAATAAACAAAATTTTCAAGTTTATCCTAAAGTAAAAGTTTTTTTTCCCAACCGTTTTTCCACAGTGACATACCAGATCCGGTCAGGGCTTGTGGGCCGGGTTTGGGGATGTTACAGGTCGTCTGAGCTACCGAAGGCTCGGGACCATCAAGGATCATCATCACACTACTAAACTCTTTTGGTACACTTTGAAAATGTATATAGCTAGATATGGCATGTATAGGCTAGTATTTGGTATAAGTTATTATATAATCTTAGCCATGTGTTTTGGCTAGTTGTGAGTTGAGAAATTATTGGAATGTATGTGATATGTGAAGTATGCTTTGGCATGACTAGATGACAAATGAAATGGTCTAGTTTTAAGTAAGCAAATGAATGAATTATGCTTTTGATGGGATGAGTTTTAGTCCTGAAATTTGTCATAGTTGGAAATTGGTATTGAATGCATGATTTGAATGGTTATTTTGGTATGTTTTTGGTTGTTATATATGCATGAAATGGAATGGTAAATGTTGCTTGTAGGTATGACCCAAGTGGGTGGCATTTTGGTCTTGCAAATGACCTATAATGTCACACGGCCATAACACACGGGCGTGCCTAGTAACCGTGGGGTAAAGTCAATAGCTTGCTTAAGAGTACATAGCCATGGCACACGGGCGTGCCTAGAGGCCATGTGAGAAAGTCAGTACATGGCCTAGTAGGACACGGCCTTAGCACACGGGGGTGCTTGATAGCCATGTTGTTTTGGCAAGATCAACCACGGTCAGGGTATACGAGCGTGCTTGGTGACCGTGGTGAGAAGTCAGATTCGACCACGGGGAGGACACACGGGTGTGTCTAGCAGCCGTGGAGGGCACACGGTTAGCTCCCACGGGCGAGGATCCCTTGTATTTTAGAAAAGTTTTTAAGTTTCTGAGAACTTCTGTATATGTTTCATTTTCGTCCCGACCCGGGTTATAAGCATGTTTGAGGTTTCGTTGACCTATTTAAGGGACATTGTATGTATGATTGATGAATGAAATGTATGAAATGTTATAAATGTTTCTGATCTATCAGGTAACGCCTTTAACCCTAGTCCGGTGATGGTTACGGGTTAAGGGTGTTACATTTGGTTAGTATCAGAGCTACGATTTAGTCGATTCTCGGACTAACGTAGCGTGTCAGAGTCTAGCTATACATGCCATTTATCTGAATTGTGATAGTGTAATGAATCCTGATGTATAAAATGTGATTTCTGTATAGCAATGGATCACGAAAAAGCCATAGCTAATAATGTAGAAAGTAATGCGCCTGCTCCCACACAAGGGACAGTTCCTTCTGATTTGAGACCGGCTACGAGTGGTCAGTAGGGAGAAGCTAAACAAACTTTCTTCCAGATGATGAGTGAATAGTTCATTCAATTCCTGAGGAATAACCCGACTATTTTGCAACCCTCGACCCCAGTTAATCCCCCTCAGACATCTGAAATACCTTCGACTGCAAATCTAAATTCGTGGAATAAGCCTCTGGTTGATAAGATTCGTAAGTATGGAGCTAAAGAATTTTGGGCTACTAATGATGATAATGCTAAAAAAGCCGAGTTCTAGATTGAAAATACTATCCGGGTATTCAATGAAATATCTTTGACTTCGGAAGAGTGTATTAAATGTGTGGTATCATTACTCCGAGATGTAGCTTATCAATGGTGGAAAACTCTGATTTCAGTTGTTTCGAAAGAGAGTGTTACCAGGGACTTCTTCGGATCGAGTTAGGAAGAAATATATCTGCGAAAGATTCATCGATTAGAAATGGAAGGAATTTTTAGAACTAAAACAAGGCCGAATGACTGTTTCTAAGTATGAATGAGAGTTTGTGCGATTAAGTCAGTATGCTCGAGAATGTATATCATCTGAAGCTATAATGTGCAAAAGATTTGAAGATGGTTGTTCGCGTCAAACAGTCGAGTTTTAATATTTATAAAAAGAATGATCGAACTCAGAGACTAACTATGGCAACGATAGAGGCAAGTGCCCCTATCGAATAAAAGAGTATAGTTTAGGCAAGAATATCTTATCGAACCCAAGGGAACCTAAAAGTACTGCTACACACTTTCTTTCTATTATTTAGCCTAAAATATGGAGTGATTGGTTTATGAAACTAATGAAAAACTAAACTAGATGCAAAGACAAAAGAATGAATTGGAGAAAGACTTTAGGAAAACTCAGTTGATGAAGACGATACCCTCAAGAAGAATCCACCTATTACTTCTCTTGTTATCTAACCTTTAATTCATATGATTTCTTTACTTAGCTTGATCCGTGAGACTCTCTAACCTATATTAAACCCTCTATCAAGGCGAATAACGTCTAACCTTAGGTTAATTAGTGGAACTCTCATTCTCTTATAATAACTCCCTAAGGAAGCAGTAAATCGATCAACGGATTCCCATATTAGGTTTCACCCTAATTCGATAAAATCTCGTAATCCTATCTCTAGGCGCCCAATCAATTCTGCTCAATTATGCTAGATCTACTCTTAGGCAGGGTCTATTCCTCCTCCACCTAAGAACATCAAATTAAATTAAGCAACATAATTAAGAAAAAACTAAGTACTTCTCATATAATTTAGAAATCAAATAACAAAATCCATTATAGGTTTCATCCCCTTCAAGTATCTGAAGGGATTAGTTCATAACTAAATAAGAAAACATCTCAAGAGAAAAGATAAATCAAAACATAAGAAATTCCTAAAACTCCCTGAAAGAATTGAAGGAGAGATCCTCCATCTTGAATAGAGTTCCTACTTCTTAAGATGGATCAACTGGCTATTTTCAAGTGATTCCCTAAAAGATGAAAGCTTCGGCAAAAGCCTCTGCCAAAAATTGTCCTCTGTTTCGGCTTCTGCCGAACTCTCCTTTTTAGTTGCTACCTTGGGTGTTTATATAGGCTTTGAGATGCTTTACTTGGCTCCTAAGTATCCTAATTCAAGTAGAATTCCTCCTAGGATGTTTAAGTAGACTTAGGAATGTGTTTCTTTGCCTCCAAGCATCCAAATACGAGTGAAATTACTCTTTCCTGCGGCAAGGGCACACCCATGGCACACGCCCGTGTAAGTCATCTTCAAGCCGTGTCTCGATTCTGTCAATTTGGGCACGGCCGTGTAAATCATGACATGGCTATGTCTTAGTTAATTGTCGAGGCACGGCAGTGTGGCTTGAAGGCCAGGCCGTGCCGATTTCCTCTTTGGCCCAAATTGGCCCGTTTTAAGCCCATTTTACCTTCTTTTTGTCCTCGGGTGCTTTCCTGAGTATAAACATGAAAAGAAAGGATTAAAAGCACCTTTTTACATATATCATAGGCTAAATCATCCAAAAGCATACTAAATATGGGGTTAAAATATGTTACTTTTACGGTTTATCAAACACCCCCACACTTAAGCTTTTGCTTGTCCTCAAGCAAAATTCTCAATTTATAATTAAAACAAACTTCCCATAATTCATAATTCCTATCGACAATGTCTCATCATAATTCATAGATAATTTATACATGGACAATTTAACTCAAAGAACCCTAAAGATTCAATTAAGATAAGTCATACCTTTGTAGTAACGAAAACATAGGTGTCTCCCCTTATCTAAGTAATTACCTTTAATTCAAAACCGACAAGGATTGACATCCTCACAAAAGATTCACTCAAATCACTCGAAGTGTTTAAGGTTCAAGAATAAGCACTCTAAGTTGAGCCTGAAAAGTTAATCCCATAGGCTTGCCTGAAAATCAAATCTCCACCACTGCATTTGAGATGATACACAAATCAAAAGGTCTTTAATCAGGGTTGTAACGGGGCTAAGGTTAAGGGTATGGATACGAAATTTGAATTAGAGGGTTAGAATCGAGATTTGACTTGACAAATTACCTAACTAGAAATAATGAACTAAAATGAATATTTACATCGAATGAAAACTAATAATACCACTATTGATAATTACTCAATAATAAAGAGTATTTTCTTCACTAAAATTTGATAATACGTTAATACGAGCTTTTTCTTCAACAATTGGAGTTTAATTGCTCTAAGCTCTTTTATATACTACTAATATTGAATATACTTGGATTTTTTTAAGAACAAACTAAAATATTACATCATAAATGATAAATGTAACTCTTGAACTAATATAATTTGGTAACTTAATCAAATCAAACCTCGATTAAAGGGTAGTAAAAAGAAAGGTGATAACAAATACAAAGGGGTTTTGGGCTAATATTAGTGGGTGAGTCAATAAAAGGTTGTTAGGATTCAACCGGGTTCACTAGGGGTTAATTTGTGAAGGTAAGCTTTTTATGGGGTAAGTGGGCTAAATCCTAGGTGCCTTTATCATCTCTGTATATCAAATCAAAAGTGTGGTCTCGACAAGTATAAACGAGACAAGTTCTAGAATAACAGTTCAAAGTTGACACACTCATAATCAATAAAGTGAGCACGAAAAAGAATATATGCTTTATAAGGCTCAAAATCTCACAAAAATTATGGGTGTTTTTGACCTCAATCCCTATAAATTTAAAACTTCAAAGTAATACTCAAATTCAATTCAACGACCTATTAATTTTTAATTTTTAGAAAGTAGACTTATCATGCTCGATTCTCTAGTATCCTTCAAATTTAATCATCAATGCACAATTAACTATGACTTACTCTAAAACATATCAATACAAATCATAAATCAATGTAAATTTCATCCTAATTAGTAATATGAGAAAATACTTGAAAACAAGACTAAATTCGTGATTTGAGAATAATGCAAAAAGTCGTACTTTTACTCCCCACACTTAAGAAGTACATTGCCCTCAATGTACAAAGATAGATAAACAATTATGTAATAATAAAATAAAAAGAGAAGGGGAGAAGTAACACTTCCTGAATTTTTGAATGAAGTCTATAAAAAGAAACCGGATAAGATTAGGGGTGAACGTGGGGAAGCGTCTCGAACCATTTGAAATTGAATCCTCGAAGTAGCCGGCTTGGTTTTATTGTATCCTAAGCTAAATCTAAATATCATAAAGAATAAGAAGAAGAAAATAAAATAAAATAGTAAAAAATAATGATGAAATAAAAAAATAATGGAAAATGAAAGACAACTAGAAAAATGGAGAATGAGGTTTAAATAAGATGTAGCCCGTGTTTTGGGACTTTGAATTTTGGGCACGTTCAGGGTGTTTAGGCACGACCGTGTGTGTCGTGGCACACCCTTGTCTTTTTTCACACGGTCATTTAATACGGATGTGCTCCTCCCTTGTTCAATAAGTCTGAATGTTGGCACGGTTGAAAGGCACGGACGTGTTTAGCCTGTGCTTCACAAGCCAATAACCTCACACGGGGTGTCGGCACGGGCGTGGACTATTATCGCCACCCATGTTGGGAAAAGAAAATTTTTTCTATGTCATGCACGATTACTGGCACGCCCGTGGTTCATCCCCTAGCTTCTACACGGCCACGGGCACGCCCATGTGTAGGGTCGTGTGGCCTAGAAATCTACTCTTTGGTTAGTTTATGGTTAGGTTCTAAAAGGAAAAATAAAAATAAAATAGAATAAAACAAATAAAAAATGTAAAAATGGGGTTAGTGCTCGGGTTACCTCCCGACAAGCGCTCGTTTATAGTCTTAAGCTAAACTTTACCTCTTGTATGCACAATCAAGGTGGTTTGAAGAGGTGGAAATCCTTTCTCATGCAATAAACTCGGTTATGGATATAAAGTTTAAGTCGAGTAATGTTTACCTCAAAAGTGTTGAATTTAAGATTGCTTACCTCGATGCGTGTCTGCAGAAAACATTAAGTACCTCAAAATGATTTCTTCGTTTGCCTTGAGTTTTGAATTGGTGATTCGAGGGTCTTCCTTATTCAACAATACCTGATCCTCTATTTTGACGTGATTTGTTGTTCCTATTAGCTCGTCTAGGGTTTCCTTCGGTTTCACTTCGTGTGGTTCTAGTTCTTCTTTAAATTGTGTTTTCCACTCTTTTAGTTTGTCAACCTTAAGGCTTCGTTCCTCATATAATTCTTCTTTATTGGCACTAGGTCTAAGATCTAGCTCAGCTAGGTGATTTCGTGATGTTTTCTGTAAATAAGGTTGAACCAAATGGTTATCAATAGAATTAACTTTCGTACCTTTATTACTCGATGTCCTAGCTGAGTTAAGAGCTTGAAGAGTGATTGTTTCATCGTCTACACGAAGTGTGAGTTCACCGAATTCTTCCTCTGTGTGGTCTTTTTTTATTGCATTAGGATATGGCACACGAGGTTGGTGCTCTGTAATTGCCGATTTTGGTAAATCATGGCACACCTCAACCTTACTTTTTCTTACCACAGGTTCTTCCCTTGGGTTTGGTTCCACTAACAATTCACTGTTTTGAGCTTGTTCGGCTTGGGGCCCATGATTTGGCTCAAGTTTGAAGCCTTGTGGTTTTTCCTATGGTGAAAGTTGAACAATTTGATTATCAATTGAATTTACTTTCTCACCTTCATCACATGATGTCCTGTCCGAGTCAAAAGCTTGTAAACTGATTGATTCGTCACTTACACGAAGAATGAGTTCTCCTGTACCAACATCAATTTTACTCTTGGCAGTTGTTAGAAAGGGTTTTCCTAAAATTAAAGGAATCGTGTGGTCCTCATCCATGTCTAAAACAACAACGTCGACTGGGAATATGAATTTATCAATTTTGATTAGAACATTTTCTATTATACCCCTAGGAATTCTTATAGTTTTATCGCTTAATTGAATGCTCATCCTAGTTTGTCCGGGTTTCCTAGACCTAGTTGTTTAAACATTTTGTAAGGCATAACATTGATGCTTGCCCTAAATCGCTAATGCATTATCAATAGATAAACTACCAATTAAACATGGAATTGTAAAACTCCCCGGATCTTTTAGCTTTCGTGGTAGTCTATTTTGTAGAATTCTTTGAGCACATTGCATTTAGCTCCATGTGGTGCTCTTCGTCTAATTTGCGCTTGTTGGTTAAGAGTCGCCTTAAAATTTCCTCGAGTCCGGTATCGAAAAAGAGCTTCAAAGAGAAGAAAGTTAATATGTAATTTCTTTAAGAGTTTAAGAAACTTACCGAACTGCTCCTCCTAATCGTCTCTTTTCATTGCTTCTAATAAGGTATGCGAGGTTGGTACTCCTTGATTACCGATTTCGCTTTTCTTGTGTTACCTCTACCTTACCTTTGTCTACCTTGTTTTCTTGTATCGAGTTTGGTTCATCTAACCCTTCACCGTCTTGGTGAGATGGCTTGAATTTGTTCCTTTGGGTTAACCTCGGTGTTACTTGGTAGACGCCCTAGCGGTCATTCGACATTAGCTTTATGAGATGTCCCATTGACCTAGTAAGTTCTCCAACTTGATTCTCGATCCCTTTGATCGATTTTTGTTGTTCATCAAGTGCCACTTCGTCTTTTGGAGACAAGAATGCATACCGCCATGAATATCGCCAAGATCTCTTCAAGATTGGCTCCTCTTCTTGTTGGTGAGGTGGTTGTTGAAAATCTGGAGGAAGTTCCGATCTTTGGCTATTTTGATCATCCCACGAGAAATTGGGATGGTACTTCCAACCTGCATAATAAGTGTCACTATAAGAATTATTTTGATATCTAGAATAGTTACCTTTATAGTGAGCTTGCTCGTTTTCCATGCCATATTCGTAGGGTGGGTACTCAGGATTCGCCACGCCTCCTAGATTCAAATCATATTGTATTTTTGGATGTACCTGCGAGGGACTATACCAATCATCAATCTTTTTATTCATTATCTCTAACTGATTAGATAACTTGGTGACCATGTCGAGGTTGAAAACACTGGCTGTTTTAGTAGGAATTATCCTCATGACTTGCCACTAATAATTATTTAGTGCCATCTTATCCATAGACTAAAATTTTCTGCTCAAAGCAAAATAGAGGAAAAATTAGGAAAGTAAAAAAAATAAAAGTAAAATAAAAATAATAAAAATAATAAAAAATTAACTATCAAATACCCCACACTTAAATATTTATAAAAAGACTAAAATACAATATAAAGATAAGATGGCACCCAAAAACTTAATAAAGATATTCGTTTATTAGTCGGGATCTTAGAAATAAAGGAGTTTGTTGTCCTCGTTGATCGAGCATGTAAAGCTGAAGTACTCAGGAAAGATAAAAGAAAAGCTGAGTCTAAAGCTCTAGATATGAGAAAGAGATATCCAAGCAAGTCATTTCAGTCTGCTTCGAAGAGATTCAGAGATGACCAAAGTCGTTCAAGAGACAATGTGGGACATTCGAATAGAAATCGAGCTAGATCGCAAATGAGTTCCAAAACTCCAGCAACTTCAGTGGCCAGTGTTGGTAATGTCCGGACTGAGAGACCTGAATGTAAACATTGTGGAAAAAGGCATCCGGGAAGCTGTAGATTAAACGACAGAGCTTGCTTTAGATGTGAATCATTTGATCATTTCATCCGTGATTGTCTTGAATCTGTCGAGTCAGAGATTGTTCAGAATCTGAGACCTGATAGTGCACCTGTGAGAGATAGACCTTCTAAGAATGTAAGAAATGTTAATGGTAGTCAGAGGACTACGAGAAATACTGTTGCAAGATCTAAAACTAGAGCGCCTGCTAGAGCGTATGCTATCCAGCTCGTGAGGAAGCTTCATCACCTGATGTTATAACGAGTACTTTTACACTTTATGATACTTTTGTGATTGCATTAATAGATCTTGGTTCTACGCATTCATATATATGCATGAATTTAGTATACAGTAAGACCTTGCCTGTAGAGTCTACGAGTTTGCTATAAAAGTATCGAACCCCTTAGGTAAAAGTGTTTTGGTTGATAAAGTATGCAAGAACTGTCTGTTAATGTTTAGAGATATCTGTTTCCCTGCTGATCTGATACTTCTACCATTTAATGAGTTTGATATTATTCTGGGTATGGACTGGTTGTCTTTGCATGATGCTGTTGTGAATTGTAAATGAAAGACTATAGATTTAAGATGTCCGAATAATGAAATTGTGCGGGTTGAGTCTAATGATTTGAATGGATTGCCTGCTGTGATATTGGTATTGAAGCTCAGAGTTACGTGAAAAAAGGATATGAGGCATATTTTGTTTATGAAATTGATTCGAAAATGTCTGAAAGGAAAATTGAGTCAGTACCTACTATCTGTGAGTTTCCTGATGTGTTTCCTGAAGAGTTACTGGGTTTACCTCCGATTCGGGAAGTTGAATTTGGTATTGAATTGTTGCCTGGTACGGCACCTATTTCGATAGCTCCGTATAGGATGGCACCAACAGAATTGAAAGAGTTAAAGTCACAGTTGCAAGAGTTGACTGATAGAAGGTTTACTAGACCGAGTTTCTCGCCTTGGGGGCTCCTGTTCTGTTTGTGAAAAAGAAAGATGGTACGATAAGAATGTGTATCGATTATCGTTAGTTGAATAAGGTGACCATAAAGAAAAAATATCCGTTACCCAAAATTGATGACTTATTTGATCAGTTAAAAGGGGCTACTGTATTTTTCAAGATTGATCTGAGATCGGGATACTATCAATTGAGAGTGAAAGATTCAGACATACCAAAAACTGTTTTCTGAACGAGGTACGGGCATTATGAGTTTTTAGTTATGCCATTTGGAATAACCAATGCTCCTACTATTTTTATGGACCTGATGAATAGAATTTTCAGACTGTATCTAGATCAATTTGTTGGAGTATTCATAGATGACATATTGATTTATTCACCTGATGAAAATGAGCATGTTGAACACTTGAGAATTGTATTGCAAACTTTGAGAGAAAAGTAATTCTATGCGAAATTCAGCAAATGTGAATTTTGGTTGCATGAGGTTAGTTTTCTAAGACATATTGTGTCAGCTTTTGGGATTCGTGTTGATCCAAACAAGATTTCTACTATTCTGGATTGGAAACCTCCGAGAAATCTGTCTGAAATTCGAAGTTTTCTAGGATTAGTTGGTTACTACCGTCGATTTGTAAAAGGATTTTTAGTGATAGCTACTCCATTGACTAGATTATTTCAGAAAGACGTTAGATTTGAATGGTCTGATAAATGTCTGAAAACTTTTGATCAACTGAAAACTCTGTTAACAGAAGCTCCAGTGTTAGTACAACCAGAATCGGGCAAAGAATTTGAGATTTACAGTGATGCATTGTTAAATGGTTTGCGATGTATTGTGATGCAAGAAGTCAAAGTTGTAGCTTATGCCTCAAGACAATTGAAGCCTCATGAAAAGAACTATCCGACGCACGACCTTGAGTTAGCTGTGATTGTATTTGCACTTAAGATATGGCGTCATTATCTGTATGGTGAGAAATGTCACGTGTTTTTATATCATAAAAGTTTGAAATATCTGATGACTTAGAAAGATTTGAACCTACGTCAAAGACGATGGCTTGAGTTGTTGAAAGATTATGAGCTTATGATAGATTATCATCCGGGTAAAGCAAATTTTATTACGATGCATCGAGTCGAAAATCATCATTTACATTGAGAGATTTGAATGCCCAGTTAGATTTGACTAATGACAATTTTGTGGTAGCTGAATTAAAAGCGAAACCGTTGTTCTTACAGCAAATATGTGATGCTCAGAAGGTTGATAATGAATTGTTATCAAAATGAGCTCAGTGTGAGTTGAATTCTGAATCTAGATTTCGAGTTGTTGATGATTATTTTAGATTTTGAGATCATATCTGTGTTCCGAGAAATCCAGAGTTGATTCAGCATATTTTGAATGAAGCACATAATAGTCGTCTATTTGTTCATCCGGGAAGCATAAAGATGTTTCATGATCTGAAGCAATACTATTAGTTGTCTGGTATGAAATGAGACATATCCGATTTTGTGTCAAAATGTTTAGTCTGTCAGCAAGTGAAAGCTGAACATCAAGTCCCATCAGGTTTACTACAACCGATTCTGATTCCTGAGTGGAAATGGGATAGAGTAACGATGGATTTTGTTTTTGGATTGCCTTCGACTCCGACAAAGAAAAATGTGATTTGGGTCGTGGTTGACCGATTAACAAAATCTGCCCATTTTATTCCGGTAAGATCTGACTACTCACTTGAAAGATTTGCCGAGCTTTATATTTTTGAAATTGTGAGATTGCACGGGGTACCACTATCCATTGTGTCAGATAGAGATTCGAGATTCACATCACAATTTTGGAAGAAATTACAAGAAGCTTTAGGCACGAAATTATATTTCAGTATAGCTTTTCATCTGTAGACAGATGGTCAACCCGAACGAATCATTCAGATTCTTGAAGGTATGTTAAGATGTTGTATACTTGAGTTTAACGGTACGTGGGAACATTACCTACCTTTGATTGAATTTGCATATAATAATAGTTTTCAGTCGAGCATTAAAATGACACCTTATGAAGCTTTGTACGGACGTAAATGTTGTAAACCTTTCTATTAGACCGAGCTTAGTGAAAATAAGCTCCACGGGGTTGATTTGATAAAAGATTTAGAACAGAAAGTGAAATGGATCCGAATTGTTTAAAAGCAGCACCTGATCGTCAGAAGTCTTATGCGGACTTGAAACGAAAAGATATAGGATTTGAGATTGGTGACAAATTATTTCTGAAAGTGTCACTGTGGAAGAAAGTGCTTCGATTCAGACGTAAAGGCAAGTTAAGTCCTAGGTTCATCGGACCGTATGAGATCATTGAACGTGTTGGGCCTGTTGCTTATAGATTAAAGTTGCTCTCTGAGCTAGAAAAGATTTATAATGTATTTCATGTTTCGATGCTCCGTAGATATCGATCAGATCCATCACATGTGATTGCTCAGTCTGAAATTGAAATCCGATCTGATATGACGCATGCAGAGGAACCGATTCGTATTTTAGATCGTGAAGTGAAAGAGTTGAGAAACAAGAAAATTTTGTTAGTAAAAGTACTGTGGAATCGACACGGAATAGAAGAGGCTACGTGGGAGCCTGAGGACTCAATGAGACAGTAATATTCGACTCAGTTTAACGGTAAGATTTTCGGGGGCGAAAATCCCTAAGGGGGAGAATTGTAACAGTCTGGTTTATACCCTAGTCGAAACAGTTATTTTGGGACCAAAAATTTGAGTCTGAATAATATTTTTGTATTATATTCCGTGTCATTGATATGTGACTAAGTATGTGATAAATTTCCGTAAACTAATTTGTCTGTCTATGTGTTTAATTTAACAAAAGGATTAAATCACATAAAGTTTAAAAGTTGGTTTTCATTTGATTAAGTGGTTTAATTGATGTGGCTTTGGATTGTAAGGGTTTTATGTTGCAATTTGGCCAAAATATGGCTAGTGGACGGCAACATGGTTTTATAATATGTTTTTATATGTTATTTTATAAGTTAAAAATTTATATTATATTTATTTTATAAGTTATATTAGTATAATAAAAAAAAGAAACAAGTGTAGGTGGCCTTATTTTATCACCTTCTTGCCGAATTCATAAAAGAAAAAGAAAGAAAAGCATAAGCAAGGGTTCGGCTATGATTTTGGTCTAATTCAAGGTTAGTTTGTGATTTGTTTTCGATAATTTCTACGTTTTCGCAATCGTTGTTTTGTCTACTATCACGCCATGTCTCAATTTGTGTATTGATGATGTTTGTGAGATATTCCATTGATGATATGTTAAGCTTTGTGATAATTTATGTTGTTAAATTAAATATTTGAGCTACATCAACATACTTTGTTCTTGAATTTTTGATGAATTTTGCTAATTAGAGCTAATTTGAGAAAATATTATTTTTGGAGGACTAAATTGCAAATTTGATGCAAAATATGGGCTTGTATGAGATGTAGGAACATTCGGCTAAGCATGAGTATGGGTTGATTTTGTGAATTTGATGTTTTGAGAAAAATGGACTAAATTGATAAATTGTACAAATATAAGGGTTAATTTGTAAATAGCCCTAAATGTGTGTCCTTGGCTTGAATTGAATGAGTTAGTGAATAAACGAGTTAATTCTGAATATGTATAGATCAAGAAATGAGGAAAACAGACTTAGAACGCGGGAAAACGAAAGTAACCGAGTATCTGTTTCCATTCCGTTAAACTGAATCCGAGGTAAGTCACTATGCAAATAAACGTACTTGTATGAATTTGTAATTGTTTATATGATTAATGTGATAACGAATGCTTATGAGAGGCTATGCATATGAATTCTAAGATAAGTTCGATATAGTGACAATGTCCGAGAAGTCCCGTACGAACCTAGGAATAGATAGGATTAGCTATGTCATGACATAGGTATCTGTTCTGTTTTATCATGTAAGACCACGTTAGGGACGTTGGCGTTGATTTGAGATTTCGTGTAAGACCACGTCTGGGACGTTGGCATCGATACGAGCTTTACGAGTAAGACCACGTCTGGGACGTTGGCATCGATATGAGTTTTATGTGTAAGACCATGTCTGGGACATCGGCATCATATTGATTCGTATAAGACACTGTCTGGGACAGTGGCATCGATATCCGAGTGCATGTAAGACCTCATTTGGGACGTTGGCATTGTACGACTATTTCGATCTTTCTGAGCATCCTACTAGATTCCTAAATGTTCAACGGGCAAGTCTGTGATACAAATTGTAAATCCGAGCTATGATCAAATAAGTGAACGAATGTTCGTTTCAGGTACATTGAATGTACAATAAGTGTGTATAAAAGGTAAGTACCAATATGACTTTGATTTGAAGAAAAGTATGATTGAATATGAGAAGGTGAATGAGATGCAAGAATGATTATGAAAGAGCTATGTATACATATTATTATTGAATTGTGAATATGGAAAATGTGGTCACAATTATATGAACTAAAGCACATTTGTGATAGTATGCTAAGTGTTTGGGATGTTCCAATATATCTACTTGCATAATATGCATTCTATGCTAAGTTTGTTTGTATATTGACTTACTAAGCTTTTGGAAAGCTTACTCTGTGTGTCTGTTTTCTCTGTTTTATAGGTCGTCTAAGCTACTAAAGGCTCGAGACCGTCAAGGATCGTTATCACACTACTAAACTCTTTTTGGTACACTTTGAAAATGTATATAGCTAGATATGGCATGTATAGGCTAGTATTTGGTATAAGTTATTATATAATCTTAGCCATGTGTTTTGGCTAGTTGTGAGTTGAGAAATTATTGGAATGTATGTGACATGTGAAGTATGTTTTGGCATGACTAGATGACAAATGAAATGGTCTAGTTTTAAGTAAGCAAATGAATGAATTATGCTTTTGATGGGATGAGTTTTAGTCTTGAAATTTGTCATAGTTGGAAATTGGTATTGAATAAATGATTTGAATGGCTATTTTGGTGTGTTTTTAGTTGTTATATATGCATGAAATGGAATGGTAAATGTTTCTTGTAGGTATGACCCAAGTGGGTGGCATTTTGGTCTTGCAAATGACCTATAATGTCACATTGACCATAACACAGGCGTGCCTAGTGACCATGGGGTAAAGTCAGTAGCTTGCTTAAGAGTACACGGCCATGGCACACGGGCGTGCCTATAGGCCGTGTAAGAAAGTCAGTATATGGCCTAGTAGGACATGACCTTAGCACACGGGGGTGCTTGATAGCCGTGTTGTTTTGGCAGGATCGACCACGGTCAGGGTACACGGGCGTGCTTGGTGGCCTTGGTGAGAAGTCAGATTCGACCACGAGGAGGACACACGAGTGTGTCTAGCAACCGTGGAGGGCACACGGTTAGCTCCCACGGGAGTGTATCCCCTGTATTTTAGAAAATTTTTTAAGTTTTCAAGAACTTCTGTATATGTTTCGTTTTAGTCCCGACCCGGGTTATAAGCATGTTTGAGGTCTCGTTGACCTATTTAAGGGACATTGTATGTATGATTGGTGAATGAAATGTATGAAATGTTATAAATGTTTTCAATCTGTCAGGTAACGCCTTTAACTCTAGTTCGGCGATGGTGTAACACCCCAAACCCGGTCAATACGCCACGACCGAATCTGGTATGTCACTAAGGAAATTTTTTTTTAAAAGAATCGAATTAACAATTAAATTTTTGTGAAAAACTCTTTGTAATTCTTTATTTGTCGAAAATAAGTTAAAACTGAAATTTTCTTCAAATTACATAAAACTTTAAAACTTAATTGATAAATCATAGGATAGAAAACATTTATATCTTTTAAGAAAATTCAAATATCATTTTGAAAATCCTTTTGCAATTGAGTATAGAAACTTGAATTTTGGAAATCACTTAATTTGTTGAAAACATTTAACTTGTAATTTTACTATTGAACTATTCATGTTACCCGATGGTAAGATTTTTAAAACCATTATGAGTTTTAATTTAGAAAACTTTGGGCTCAATTATTAAATTAACCAAGTAATTTATAAGCCATATTTTAAACATATTCAAAACATAAAATAATCCAAAACATAATTAAATGTGCCTTATTACAAATCTATAAAAATATGAAAATCAAATTAAAATAAAGTACCCAAATGGAAGTTCATGTAAAACCAAATTTTATTGCATGGCCTCCTCGAGTTCATCCGGCTCCTCATCCGCAAACTCACGAATCACTGAAAAGATAAGGAGAAGGTGAGTCACCAAGACTCAAAGGCATATTCCTCTCCGGGTAAATACCACATACTTACACAAATTATAACAAAGCAACATATATGTATAATACACCCAACCTAGCCATCCATAACTCCTTTTCTACCCCATGTGGTACCAAACCACTGGTGGTGCCAAACCACTGGTGACCGAAGTCACGATATAAATGTGATACCAAATCACTGGTGACCAAAGTCACGAATAATCCATCTGTGGGGCCAACCCACGGTGATATCAAATCATTGGCGGCGATCCCATATCTCAAAAGTGGGGCCAACCCACGGTGGTATTAACCACGTGGACGAGTCGCTATGAGGTGCCAAACCTCCGGTTTCCGAAGACACGAATGTGATACCAAATCACTGGTGGTGCCAAACCACTGGTGACCGAAGTCACGATATCAATCTTCCCCCTCCTCTCATATTGCCCATGCCAATGCAATAAATAAACAAATCATGTCAATATACTTTGATACGTATCTCATAACAAATATATCATAAATCGTAGATCATGATTTCTATCCACATGTATTTACAACATATCGAAACGGACTTACCCGAATCCTCATTCATACCATCATGGTATCATATCCAAATCTCATCGGTTTTCCCACTTTCATAATATGATTAGTTATAACACACATAAATACATATATATAAAGTGTGTAAGATACACACCTTTCACCAAAGCAAGAACTAACTTCCGGAGATCCGATCTATCGCACTAGATCACCTTGTCCTACAATCGGCCAAAACTTAAATTATAAACAAAGGCCATTCGCCCTACCACTAAATCCAATGAGTTATCACTGAAAACCAAGTCTTACCTAAACTTACCCAAAACGATAGTCAAGATATGAGGCTTAGATTGATTGCTTCCAACGTCCGAGGAGCCTATAAGAAATCGGTTCTTAGAATGGTTAGAACCTTGCAAACCGATGCCTAAAGATTCGGCCTTTGTCCACAAGAAAATAACTTGGAAAAAGAAAAGAATTGAAGGACATACGATCATGAATACTTACCTATTATCCAAAATTGATTGGAGAAAACCAAAGAGAATCTACCCTTGCATATTCGCCAAAACAAAGACTTAAAGAGAGTGGGAAGTTTCAGCAATATGGTTATGAAAGAAGAAAGATATGTGTATAAAAGTGAGAAAGTATGTGAGTAGAAAAGAGAATGAAAGAGAGAGAGAGTGTTCGATTTTAGCAACAATGGAGAAAAGAAAAGGAGTTTGGAGAAGAGAGAAATTGGCCAAGAGAGAAAAAAGAAAATGTGATTATGAACCAATCTCAAGAGAAGAAAGAGAGAAATATGGGAGAGAGGTTCGCCAAACACTTCTTTGCCAAAAGAAAGTGCACAAAATGCACAAAGTTCAATTGTAGTTTTGGTTTCAAAAGAGCAAATGAAAGAAAGAAAATGGTATTTGGTTCAAACAAAATAAGGCTAAAACCAAAGGCAAATTTGCACCAAAAGCACGATAGACATTCGACCAAGGTAGGAGTTTTGGAGAGAAAGAAAACAATACCAAAAGATGCACAAATGCAAAAGTTGGCTAACTATACCCCCAAACCACCTAACAACATTCGCCACCCCCTAAACACCTATGTCAGTCCACATACATGCACTAAAGGCCTAGGAATACTTTCCAAAACATCCTCCATATTCCATGCCTTTTGTCCCTCATCATACCAAAACCTTAAGATCCTTATCCCCAATTTCATGATTTCCTTAAACAAATATTCAACTTACTAAAAGTTAAGAGTCCAACCTATCATAAATAAGTTTGACCGTCCATCAAAGCAAGGATTCAAAATAAACCTTCAAAATGCTAAACATGCTACTCGAACCTCTATCCTCAAGCAACCATCCAAACGCCATAACCACTTTGCCACTAACTCTTCATGTGCTTTAATTTAACACTTAAATTAACTTAAGTGTCAAACTCACTTAATCCACTTCATTAAATAAACCATACTAAAAATTATTCTAGCTTCCTAAATAAAATCAAGCCTTCACAAGACTATGCTAACACACAAAAATTCATACCCACGCCAACACAAAAGATACTCAAATTTTAGGATATTACAGATGGTTACGAGTTAGGGGTGTTACACGGCCACCGTTCGCAGTGGCGCGTGTGGCACGAGGGGCGCGTGGCCTAGAAGCCGATGACCAGATTCCGGACAGAGGAGGGGAGGATTTTGAGAGAATTTTCTAATTTTTTTAAAACGGTGTTAAAATGTTTTTTTTGGCCGAATTCTAACTTATATAGGCAAGAAGAAGCGGTGTCATTTTTGCTTAAGTTAATAAGCACAAAACGACGTCGTTCATGAAGGATCCGTGTGTTGACCCGAAAACCCGGGGAGGATCCGCGTGTTTTTGTTAAAAGGGCTAATTGCCTCTTTGGTCCTTTCGCTATTTTAGTATTTTTAATTCAGTCCAATTTAAATTTTTACTTCTTATTAAAGTAGCCCTAAAACTTACACTTTGTTTCAATTTGATCCTCAGTTCAAGTAAAGGCTAATATCGAACGACGCTATTTTGAAAATTTGGCATAATTGCCATATTAACCCCTGCAGTGTGACGTGTGTTTTGATTCAGTCCTTTTATATCTATTTTTATTGCTATTTAATCCTTATTTCTTTATTTATTTTTAAAAAACCTTTTATTTTATTTTATTTTTAAATTATTCTAATACTATATTGAATTATTTTATCATATTAAAATTTTATATTATTTTTATTATTTGTATATTAATTTATTAATAGTATAAATTTGTATGTATTTTTTACATATTATCTTTATATATATATATATATATATATATTAAATTACTACTATGTATTACTTTATTTGATTTAATATTATTTATATTATATATTATTTTATAATTTGTATATTAGTTATTATATTATATATTTTAAAATTTTGTATATTATTTAGTATTATATTATATCATTTTTCAAATTTTATAAAAAATTATTTATATAGTATAACATATTTTATTGTTTATATTATATATGTAATCTTTATATATCTTTATTTGAAATTATTATATGCTATTTATTAATCTATTTTATATTATCATTTATATATGTATTAAATTATTAAAATCCATTATAAATAACTATATTTTTTATATACGCTATAATTTTTTATATTATTCATTTAAAATTTATTGTTCGTATATATTAATTGTTTTTAAAAATATATCATATTTTATTTTTTATTTTTGTGTTTAAATATCTTATTGGTTTACTTCTCATATTTGATTTTGTTGGTAAAATTTAATATTCAATTCTCAAATTATTATGTTTCATATAGATTTTTAAAATGTTGTTGCTTATTTTATATCTTTTATTTGTTTATTATATTCTTTTATTTGCTTAATGTTGTTTTAGCATAGTCCATTTATTATATACTATCTCGCCATGTCACATTAGTCTTTCGTTAATTGTCTATAATTTTTAATATGATTTGTAATAGTGAAGAATTGCTATTTGGAATTGATGTTTTGTAATATAAATGTGCCACATTTTAATCAAACCATTGTTTTATAAAAACACTTCTTAAATTGAAGCATTTAAAAAAAAAGCGATATATGATATTTGGGAACTTGAGAGAAATTATACCCTAACTTACTGGGTTTTAATTTTTCTCGTGGAACTTAAGGTGTCAAGTATCCTTTTATTAAACTTATAAATTTCCAAATCAAAATTTAATCTCGGGAATTCAAAATGTTGTATCCTAACTTACTGGATATGATGTTTTGTGTTTTGAGGTAAGAATTTTGAAACACCCCAAACAAGGCCCACAAGCCCTGACCGGATCTGGCATGCTTCTAGGAAAAATCATTCGAATCTTATTTGAAACTTTGCTAAATTTTTTCGTGTTTTTTTGAAAATAGTTGATTTGGGTTGGGCTTGAGTTTTAAAACCCGTGTTGATTAGGTGTCACAACATTTAATATTTATACTTAAGAAAAATGGACATTAACCTTGAATTAATAAAAATCGTGACTTACTTAAAGAATTAAAAAAGCATGCACAAACAGTTCAAACCAAGGCCTTATTACATCAAATCAAAAACCCAAATTAAATCAGAAATACTTAAAAAGAGAAAACCCAAAATAAAATAAAATAGACTCGAAAGTGAGCATGGCCACCCTTGAGCTCCTCTCGACCTTGGTCCATCACCGAGTGTCACGAAAAATAATCCCACAAGGGTGAGTCAAACAGACTCAATGTGTACAACCAACACTAAGTCTCAATTAATTCAGGCATGTCAAATCATACATGATAAACATATATAAATCATGATGCAAACCCGAACCCAAGCCTAGATAACCATCCGCTACACATCACCCATACCAACCATCACACCGTGGGGACTACTAAGTCAACCCTCCATCCGCTACACACCATCGAAGGCAGTCGCTGTAGTCGACGTGCTCATCGCCCTTATAGTTTTGTGGCACATAAGTCACCACATTCAGATATTGTGACGTAAGTCACCACATTCGGATATTGTGACATAAGTCACCATATTCAGATATTGGGGTATAAAACCACCAATTCACTTCCCCTTTACATATCACCCATATGCCCCATGTTATACAAAACATGCAATTATTATGCCTTATGCTTTATTCGCATTCTTATAGTTGCACTTATGTGCCATAACAGATATTTATCACAATATACTCATAGTAGGAGTAGGAAAATGTACCTGAGTACTTCATACCATTACAAAGTACCTTAGCCATACTTTTATATTAACACATATAGTAAATTAAAGCCGTAAATCTATCAAGATTTAGTGCGGGGTACACACCTGATTTACTTAGCGCTTTATTGAAATCTCGAAAACCCGATCTAATGCTTTTAGACCCTTAATCCCTATATTCGGCCAACCTTAAACACTTTAGAAAAAAGCTATTCGGCTAATTAATTAAATCCCGAAGGATAATCGAAACCAACATCTTACCTTGTTGCCGATTTCACTACTAATCAAATCTCGAAGTTCTGTAGTCTTTCTCCCTTGGAATCGGCTAACACTAGATTAATTGATTTGGTTAGTTTTCGGCTTTTGAATAAATAAGAAATAGATCCTAGTCACTGAATGTGGCCTTGGCCGATTGGTATATTTACTTACCTTTGCGAATCTAAAATTCCCGAAAATATCACTTGTCCTTGATATCTATCGAAATCCCTACAAACACTATATTAGATCCAATCCTAACATTTGAATAAATGGCCTTCGGCCTAACCCACACTTTGCTTACCTTAGATTTTGGAATCCCGAGTGATCTCCTACTTGTAGTTGACACAACCAAATCCCAAAAGACCCTTCAAAGTTTTGGCCATAGAGAATTATTGGGATTAGACACCTATTTTTCGGCTAAAAGAAAAGAAATAATGATAATATGACATCAATTGAATCCTTACCCTTAATGTTGTAGGCGACGGCACCCTTACCAAAACTCACAGAGATATTCGGCTAGGACTTCTTTGAGTATTCGGCTATGGCCTAGAAGGAACTTGTTTTCGGCTTTTGGAAGTTTACGAAAAGAAGAAGAAAAAAGGTGAAGAAATTGGCTAGAGTACCTTGAGATTCGGCTTTTGGGGGATCAAAAGGAAAAGAGAAGAGGATGTATAAGTCTTAGGGAGAATCGGCAATAGTGGATTTTTAGAAAGAATATATATGCGGCTCTATTCAAAAATAACAGAGAACAGAGGAGGTTCACTAGGGAATTTCGGCAGAAAGCTAAAGAGAAAAGAAAAGAATGGCCTCACTTCTCCCCTTTTGGCCGAAAATACCACCCAAGAGAGTCCTTTAGCCAGCCACTACATCCTCTCTTATCAAATCCCCTAATTCACTCTTCCTTAGCCAAATCTTCACGTTTTTAACTTGATCTACACTTCATCTTGAAGTGTCCTTGTGCCGCCCACTTCCTCTTTTCCTTGTAGCAAAATAAAAACTTTTATTTGCTTCCCTTGTGTCTCGAACCTAGGCCTTGCACCCATGCTTGTGGCGTCACTTACTAAGGCCCTAAGTGGCGCTTCCAAGCCACTTATTCAAGCCCAATTTGTGTGTCATAACTCCCCTACATTTTCTCTTAAGGCCACCCTGCTTAGATTCCTCTTTTAGATTTAAAATCTAAAAATTTCTAAGACACTCTCCTATTTTCTAGAGTTCACAAAATTCATACAACACATTTTTAACACACAAAGGCATGCTATTTCATATAATTAAGCAAGAATGCATAAGCCATAATCCGGGATATTACAGTTCTACCCCCTTAAAATAATTTCATCCTCGAAATTACCTGGCTAGAATAGGTGGGGGTCCTGCTGTCGCATTGCTTCTTCTGGCTCCCAAGAAGCTTCCTCTGATCCATGGTTACGCCACAACCCTTTGACCAAAGGGACCAACTTCCTCCGAAGCACCTTCACATCTCGTTCCAGAATCTGAATTGGCTCTTCCTCATAAGACAGATCTGGTCTCAGCTCCACCTCTTCAATCGGTATTACATGAGACGGATCCGATCGATAACGACGTAGCATGGAAACATGGAATACGTCGTGCATCTGCTTCAACTCCGATGGCAACTTTTACTGGTATGCCACTGGTCCAACCCGCTTCAATACCCGATAAGGTCCTATAAACCTTGGACTCAACTTCCCTTTGCGACCAAATCTCATCACCTTCTTCCAAGGCGAGACTTTTAGAAACACTTGATCTCCCACATCAAATTCTATTTCCTTCCATCTGAGATCTGCATATGACTTTTGCCTATCAGATGCTTCCTTCAATCGTGCCCGAATTACCTCAACCTTCTCTTCAGATTGTGCCACAATCTCTAGACCCAAAACCTAACGTTCCCCTAATTTCGTCCAACAAGTAGGAGTGCGGCGCTTTCGTCCATACAATACCTCGTACGGTGCCATTTTAATACTAGCCTGATAGCTGTTGTTGTAAGCAAATTCTGCTAAAGGAAAATATTCTTCCCAACTTCCTCTGAAGTCTATTACACAGCCCCTCAGCATATCCTCCAACACTTGTATTACTCTTTCAGACTGCCCGTCAGACTGTGGGTGAAAAGCCATGCTGAAATCCAATTTGGTGCCTAAAGCCTGATGTAGAGCTTTCCAAAATTGAGACGTAAACCTCGGATCCCTATCCAAGATAATTGACATCGGCACCCCATGCAACCTCACAATTTTTGCCACATATAACTTTGCTAGCTTTTATAGAGAATAGTCAACCCATACTGGAATAAAATGTGCAGACTTCGTCAGTCGATCCACTATCACCCATACCGAGTCCTTCTTAGTAGGCGTAAGGGGAAGCTCACTAACGAAGTCCATGGTAATTCTCTCCCACTTCCACTGCGGAATCTTAATTGGCTGAAGCAATCCTGACGAAACTTGCTGTTCAGCCTTAACTTGCTGACCCGTTAAGCACTTGCCAACAAATTCAGTCACTTCCCACTTAAGGCGAAGCCATCAAACTGTTCCCTTAGATCCTTATACATCTTACTGCCTCCAGGATGCATAGCATAAGGGCTAATATGCGATTCCCGAAGAATTATCTACCTAAGTTCTTTATTCTTCGGCATACAGACCTTCCCCTTGAAGTACAATGCTCCCTCGTCATTAATACCATAATCTTCCAACTCTCCATTCTGTACTTGCCGTAACTTAACACTTAGATCTTCATCCATTAACTGACTTTCCTTCACCTCACTCAACCATGTCGATTTGACTTGCAATTCTGCCAGCAGACTTCTATCGTCATAGCTCAGATGTGCGAACATCGCCCTCAGATCTGATACAACTTTTTGACTTAGGGCATCTGCCACCACATTTGCCTTGGCCGGGTGATACTCTATGGAACAGTCGTAATCCTTCAATAACTCCACCCACCTTCGCTGTCTCAAATTTAGCTCTTTCTGAGTCAGCAGATACTTCAGGCTCTTATGGTCTGTGTAAATTACTGACTTTTCTCCATAAAGATAGTGCCTCCACACCTTAAGAGCAAAAACCACTGCCGCCAATTCCAAGTCGTGCGTCGGGTAGTTAACCTCGTGTGGCCTTAGTTGTCGAGACCCATAAGCAACCACCTTCCCGTCTTGCATAAGGACACCTCTCAATCCTGTATGGGAAGCATCACAATACACCACAAAATCCTTCCCTGCCTCAGGCTGAATCAAAACTGGAGCTTCGGTCAAGACTCTCTTAAGCTTCTCAAAGCTCTCCTGTTGCTTATCGGTCCATACGAAAGGCACTTCCTTTCTCAACAACTTTGTCAGAGGCGCGGCTATTGATGAGAACCCTTCCACAAACCTTCGGTAATAGCCTGTTAATCCTAAAAAACTCTGAACTTTCGCTACAGACTTAGGGGGTTTCCAATCCAAAACTGCCTCAATCTTCCGAGGATCCACCCTTATTCCTTTAGCAGATACCACATGTCCTAAAAATGTAACTTTCTTAAGCCAAAATTCACACTTGCTGAATTTGGCGTAGAGCTTCTTTTCCCTTAACACTTGCAACACAACTCGGAGGTGCTCATCGTGTTCTTCCTCAGACTTCGAATATACCAAGATATCGTCTATGAATACAACAACAAACCGATCCAGATAGGGTTGGAAAACCCAATTCATCATGTCTATAAATGCGGCTGGGGTATTTGTCAATTCGAACGGCATTACCAAGAACTCATAATGCCCGTACCTTGTTTAGAAAGCCATCTTATGGATATCAGCCTCCTTCACCTTAAGCTGATGATATCCAGACCTTAGATCTATCTTTGAGAATACTGCGACCCCCTTAAGCTGATCGAACAAGTTATCTATTCTTGGCAATGGATACTTGTTCTTGATGGTCAGCTTATTCAACTGACGATAATCTATGCACATGCGCATAGTTCCGTCCTTCTTCTTCACAAACAAGACTGGTGCTCCCCATGGAGACACACTGGGTCGAATAAATCCACGGTCTACCAATTCTTGGATCTGAGCCTTGAGCTCAACCAACTCTTTTGGTGCCATTCTGTACGGGGCAATTGACACAGGAGTTGTACCGGGCAGCAACTCAATTTCGAACTCCACTTTCCTATCCGGGGGTATTCCTGGTAATTCCTCCGGAAAGACATCCACAAACTCCCTTACCGTTCTAACTCCACTAACTCCCCCTTCGTTCATATCCAAAGCACTAACGAGAGCCGTAAATGCCTTACACCCTTCTGCACCATCCTATCGACCTTCAAAGCGTAAACCACGTTAGACAAGTAGTTCCTTCTTTCTCCTATCATAATTATCACCTCATCCTCTGGGGTCTTTAACTCCATTCGTTTAGCTGCATAATCCAACATAGCCCGATGCTCCACTAGCCAGTCCATGCCAAGTATAATATCAAATTCCCCAAAGGTAATTCCATTAAGTCGGCATGAAATATCGCTCCCTGAAGCTCCAAAGGCACACTCCGAAATATCTTGTTTACTACTACGGTTTGACCTAGTGGGCTTACTACAGTCATCTCCCTACTAGATAGTTCAGAGGCTATTCCTAGAGTTTCAACTACTCTACATGCAACATAAGAATAGGTCGAGCCCACATCAATCAAAGCAATATAAGGTTTGCCAGATAGAAGGAACGTACCGGTTATGATGTCCGACGCGTCTCTATCCTCCCTCCGATGAACCGCATAAACCAAACTCGACTGCCTGGCCTCCGTGTTACCAATACCTCAGCTCGGTGTTCCTCGTCCTCTACCAGTACCGTTACCACTACCATGGGGACCACGGCCCCGTTGAGGCTGCTGTCCTCCTCTTCTAGCCTGATTAGAACCTTGACTTACTGGTCGCCCCTCTTCGGTTCTCATAGGAAAATCCTTAATCATGTGGTCCTTGGACTCACACTTGAAGCATCCTCCCATCTTCTTCCAACACTCTCCTAAATGCTTCTTCCCACATTGGGCACAAGCACGACATCGCCTCCAAGAGCGACTTGCTAACCTCATGCCCATCAACTCTAGGCCTCTTTTGCTCATTCCTAGAAGACCTCAAGATCTAAAGCCTCTCTTACGCCTATTCCGATCGGTGTTCGCCTTACGTAATTCTTGATACCCTCGGCTACCTTAGCCTTCTCCACTAACACAAGAACTCCCCTCTTCTTTGTGGAGCTATTATGATCTCAAATCATCCTCACCCATCCTCAAATTGGACACACCGCTCATGTTCATTGATACTATACTCGAGCATAACGGCTCACCTTTAAAATTCAACCAGATTCAAAATCACGGACTTGTTCCTTGAACCAAATTTCTAGAAATGCCTTCCTCTCACAGATCAATGTAATGAGTACCAACATACTTCTTCCGCATGCCGCCTTAGCATAATCCCAAGTGAGTTCCTCACCGTAACACCATCCCTAACCGTGAGCCACCATTGATATGACTCATCGCGAGAAGCAACACCAACCCTTTCGCTTTTTTTCTATAGATTAAATTGAGCTCATCCATAATTCGCCGATCGCCTCCAACCAATACTCGTGGTGCTGGGTGCCACACCAGATACACCACGAACACCTCGGCTCCATTGGCTCAAGTCGCCAGTACCGACTTTCGAGCTCCCATGCCTCCACCGCTCCACCACCCTTTCCAAGACACGCAAAGATCGCTCGTGACATCTGCGTCATCCCCCGTCTGATCTTGATATTCAACATCAGCGGCTAGTGGTGGTGGTGGCATTTCATTTTCAGATCCTTGACCCGATCTAACGGGTTTTGACATAGTCATTCGGCCTCTACCACGGCCTCACACGTTACGGCCATGTCCCCTTGAATTCATACTTCCAATTTGCATTTATCTGATTAGAGAATTTTATGAATTAGTTTTGTTCCACTGATTTATCACGAACAGTTTTATGTTTACTAGTTCTAAGGAGTAGTTCTTTCGATTTCATACACATACAGTTTCATTTCATTCATTAGATCACATATATGAACTTGCGTTCATTACAGAGAAATGTTGTAGTTGTCATTGTTTGTTATTTTCCACACCCAGGGGTATCTCCGTAATTTTATCCTATAGGGGTATTTTGGTAATTTTCTAAATTAGGGTATTTGAAAATGTTGCAAAATAGAGATTGTTGATATTTTACAAAATTAAAATACTTGCTGGAAAAATTTGAAGAGTGAAATGGTAATTTTATACACTAGGGGTATTTTTGTAATTTTATAAGCCAGGGTCATTTCGGTAATTTTTCACAAAATATGGTTCCCGGTGACTTTTCAAAACAAGGGTATTTTTAAAGATTTCTAATTTGAGGGTAATTCAGTAATTTTTCGTACTGAGGGTATTTTGGTCATTTGTACAGGTTAGGGGTAATTTGGTCATTTTGCAAATCAAAGGTAATTTCGTAAATTTTCCAAATCGGGGTATCTTGATATTAGTAAAAATAGGGTTTTTGGATATTTGTAAGGTAAGAGAATCTTGATAAAAATTGTGGGTAGTATGGAAATTTTATGAACTAAGGGCATTTTAGTAATTTTTCCAACCAGGGTTATTCGGATAACTTGTAAATCAAGAATATTTTGGGAAAATTTTCAAAATAGTTTTCCTACACATCAAAGGGATAATTTGGTGGTTTTTAAAACTAGGGTTTTTATAAAGATATGGCTAGTCCCTTTCGGGTTTTAGTTATTGGATTTAGCCTGTGGCTGAGTCCTCTTGGTTAGGGTGAACCGTCGCTACGCACCAGGTAGGATTCGAGTGGAGAGGAGGTGAGTCACTAGGATTGCTTAAATACCAAGCTCCCACCGAAACCAATCCTAGACATGAGCACAATCGTTGCCACACCTAACTCGGCGACTTAGACACAGGTTTGTTTAATTGGGCATTAAAGTTTTATGTAATTCTCATGTTGGGGTAAACTAGTCCTAGGGTTTAATTCCTAGTCCACTAATCTACGTCCCTATATATATTCCCACATACAAATCACAGAGAAGTTAGGAGTACTTACCTGGTGGACTTCGGGCCGGAGACTCAGGTGCCATACTAGAAAACCTGCTCAATTTCTTATAAAACCTAATTTCAAAAGAAAGAAACATTTTGGGCCCAAAAAGCCCTCAAGGTCGAGTTTTGAACCGGGCTCTAATACTAAAATGAAACACCCCAAACTAGGCCCACAAGCCCTAATCGGATCTAGCATGCTTCTAGGAAAAACCATTCGAATCTTATTTGAAACTTTGCTAAATTTTTTTCGTGTTTTTTTGAAAATAGTTGATTTGGGTTGGGCTTGAGTTTTAAAACCCGTGTTGATGAGGTGTCACAACATTTAATATTTATACTTAAGAAAAATGGACATTAACTTTGAATTAATAAAAATCGTGACATACTTAAAGAATTAAAAATGTATGCACAAATAGTTCAAACCAAGGCCTTATTACATCAAATCAAAAACCCAAATTAAATCCGAAATACTTAAAAAGAGAAAGCCCAAAATAAAATAAAATAGACTCGAAGCTGAGCATGGCCACCCTTGAGCTCCTGCTGACCCGGTCCATCACTGAGTGTCACCTGAAAAATAATCCCACAAGGGGTGAGTCAAACAGACTCAATGTGTACAACCAACACTAAGTCTCAATTAATTCAGGCATGTCAAATCATACATGATAAACATATATAAATCATGATGCAAACCCGAACCCAAGCCTAGATAACCATCCGCTACACATCACCCGTACCAACCATCACACCGTGGGGACTACTAAGTCAACCCTCCATCCGCTACACACCATCGAAGGCAGTCGCTGCAGTCGACGTGCTCATCGCCCTTATAGTTTCGTGGCATAGCCACCAGATAAATATTCGTGACATAAGTCACCACATTCAGATATTGTGACGTAAGTCACCACATTCGGATATTGTGACATAAGTCACCACATTCGGATATTGGGGTATAAAACCACCAATTCACTTCCCCTTTACATATCACCCATATGCCCCATGTCATACAAAATATGAAATTATTATGCCTTATGCTTTATTCGCATTCTTATAGTTGCACTTATGTGCCATAACAGATATTTATCACAATATACTCAAAGTAGGAGTAGGAAAACGTACCTGAGTACTTCGTACCATTAGATAGTACCTTAGCCATACTTTTATATTAACACATATAGTAAATTAAAGCCGTAAATCTATCAAGATTTAGTGCAGGGTACACACCTGATTTACTTAGCGCTTTATTGAAATCCTGAAAACCCGATCTAATGCTTTTAGACCCTTAATCCCTATATTCGGCCAACCTTAAACACTTTAGCAAAAAGCTATTCGGCTAATTAATTAAATCCCGAAGGATAATCGAAACCAACATCTTACCTTGTTGTCGATTTCACTACTAATCAAATCTCGAAATTTCGTAGTCTTTCTCCCTTGGAATCGGCTAACACTAGATTAATTGATTTGGTTAGTTTTTGGCTTTTGAATAAATAAGAAACAGATCCTTGTCACTGAATGTGGCCTTGGCCGATTGGTATATTTACTTACCTTTGCGAATCTAAAATTCCCGAAAATATCACTTGTCCTTGATATCTGTCGAAATCCCTACAAACACTATGTCAGATCCAATCCTAACATTTGAATAAATGGCCTTCGGCCTAACCCACACTTTACTTACCTTAGATTTTGGAATCCCGAGTGATCTCCTACTTGTAGTCGACACAACCAAATCCCGAAAGACCATTCAAAGTTTCGGCCATAGAGAATTATTGGGATTAGACACCTATTTTTCGGCTAAAAGAAAAGAAATAATGATAATATGACATCAACTGAATCCTTACCCTTAATGTTGTAGGCGACGGCACTCTTACCAAAACTCACAGAGATATTCGGCTAGGACTTCTTTGAGTATTCGGCTATGGCCTAGAAGGAACTTGCTTTCGGCTTTTGGAAGTTTGCGAAAAGAAGAAGAAAAAAGGTGAAGAAATCGGCTAGAGTACCTTGAGATTCGGCTTTTGGGGAATCAAAAGGAAAAGAGAAGAGGATGTATAAGTCTTAGAGAGAATCGACAATAGTGGATTTTGGGAAAGAAAATATTCGGCTCTATTCAAAAATAACAGAGAACAGAGGAGGTTCACTAGAGAATTTCGGCAGAAAGCTAAAGAGAAAAGAAAAAAATGGCCTCACTTCTCCCCTTTTGGCCAAAAATACCACCCAAGAGAGTCCTTTGGCCGGCCACTACATCCTCTCTTATCAAATCCCCTAATTCACTCTTCCTTAGCCAAATCTTCACATTTTTAACTTGATCTACACTTCATCATGAAGTGTCCTTGTGCCTCCCACTTCCTCTCTTCCTTGTAGCAAAATAAAAACTTTTATTTGCTTCCCTTGTGACTCGAACCTAGGCCTTGCACCCATACTTGTGGCGTCACTTACTAAGGCCCTAAGTGGCACCTCCAAGCCACTTATTCAAGCCCAATTTTTGTGTCATAACTCCCCTACATTTTCTCTTAAGGCCACCCTGCTTAGTTTCCTCTTTTAGATTTAAAATCTAAAAATTTCTAAGACACTCTCCTATTTTCTAGAGTTCACAAAATTCATCCAACACATTCTTAACACACAAAGGCATGTTATTTCATATAATTAAGCAAGAATGCATAAGCCATAATCCGGGATATTACAAATTTTCTTCAAATAAAGGCGAGCCTAGTTTCAAAATCATGAGATGTTACATCCTAACTTACTAGGTATAGCATTTTATTTCTTTGAAATAGGTAAGTCTTGTTTTTATTTCACATAAAAGGATCATATTTTCTAAGTTTTCAAATTTTCAATATTGAGACATGATTTTATCAATTAGGTACTAATTTTGGGCGTTATGAGGGTGTTAACCCTTCCTCATACGTAACCGACTCCCGAACCCATTTTCTTGTATTTTGTGGACCAAAATCAATGTTTTGAAATAAAACATTTTACAAGGTGATCCAATCATACCAAAGTAAAAAGGGATTGGTGACGACTCCCGTTTTTGTTGTTTTTAAAGTCGATCCCTGTTTTTATAAAAACTTAAAAAATGGTTTCGACACCTATCTTTGTGAATTTAAGATGTTGTGTCCTAACTTATTGGATGTGACATTTTGATATTTTGACATAGGAATTTAAAAAAACAAAACAAAACAAAGGATATTTGGTGTTTACGAAATTTGAAAGGTCGTGCTCTAACTTACTAAGATTCTATTTTTCTTTTATCCAAATAATTGAATGTCTTTTAAAGGTTATAAGTTTTGAAAAATCAAAAGGGTCATACTTTAAAACCTTATCAAATTTTTGATATTAGGACGTTAAATAATCAATTATATACCAATTTTTGGGCGTTACGAGGGTGCTAATCCTTCCTCGTGCGTAACCGACTCCCGAGCCTGTTCTCTCGAATTTCGTAGACCAAAATCATTATTTTAATAAATCCAATTTTTTTATCTAAAATGATCAATTTCAAGGTGATCCAATCACACCTTAAAAGAGATTGGTGGCAACTCCATCATTGTTTTAAAATTCGGTCCCATTTTTCAAAAAAAAAAATAGTTTCACCAGCTTGGCGACTCTGCTGGGGATACCATAATAAGAGAGTCAAGCCGTAAAATTGATTATTTCCTGTCCTTTGTCGAAAATTTGAAAATTCGATTTGAAAATTTGATTTGAAAATTTGACTTGAAAATTACGATCCTTTTGTTGCATTTGTTTGTGTCATTGCATATGATTGTTATTTTCTTGCGCACATTGCTTTGCATGATCGTTGTGGTCGCACCTTTAAGTGGGAGTGAGAAACTATGCCTTCGTGAGGTTTTCACCTCCGCATGAGCTAGTGGATTGCTTTCGGGATACATCTGTACCTATGTCTTCGTGAGGTTTTCACTTCTGTATGGCCATAGGGAAATGTATTCCCCTGAACTGAACTCGATCTGTATGAGCCTATAATGGGTAAAGATCGAGGAATCTTCTGGTTCGGGTACCTCAACTTTAGAGCTAAACCACATGTAGAAAACCTAAGGGCTTACCCTAGGTAGAACTATGCCAAACCCTAGTGGTCACCCAGATAGGTGCCCTATTTTGTTATTTATTTCTCTTGTGCTAACGTGTTCTCTTTTGTTTTGATTGCATTGTATTCACATCATAGAAAAGAGGTGTTGATTCAAATTCAATTGCTAAATAGAAGAGTTTGTCATGAGAAAATGGATTTCTTGATAAAGTGGATTATAATACGGTCGTCCGAATAGGGTCCAAGTAAACACAATGAGAGAAGACTGATAGTCCGTGAAGGAATACAAGACTTTATTGCCCAAAGATTCAAGCTAACAAAAACTATTCAAGAATCACCACGTCTCGGCTTTCTTGAAGAGGCTAACGAGCATTGTGGAAATAAATGAGCGGTGAGTGTGACCGGATCAAGTAAAAGAGCTAGTAGAGACATTTATTAAAAGTTCGAGATTGGACCTTAATATCCGGATAAGAAGAAAGAGATCAATGTCTTCACTGGGAATATGAGGGAAAGGCCGTAAAAATATTCGTTTTATGTAAAGGAATTTATTTTCTAAAAAAGTTGTTCTAATGGGATTAAATTCAGAATCAACGCCTCTCTTTTTTTTTTCTTTCATGCATTTGCATCACATCGCATTATATGCATTTAAATCCATAGAAAGACCCTAATTAGTTGAAGTTATTACAGAGAGAGAGCGATAAAGAAAGGTTAATATGGAAACTAAACACCGTTATGGTACACGTGCTAAGACAAAAAATATGGATCAAAGACTCGAACAGTTCCAAAGAGATGCAGGACCAGCTGCAAGAGCAGTTGGCAAAGGTCCAAGATATGAGGGAATAAATGATGGAAGCCCAAAGAAATATGGTGGCTCAAATGACTCAGCTACTGAATGGGGCAATGGACAAGGGAAAAGGTCCCATGACTAATACTGGAGAAGATAATGGGGATTATCCTCTGAGTTTTACCCCACTGCATGCACAAACACAACCTGAGGCATATCCTTGAAGACTATCTGTTACAATTAGGCCTCAACAAGGTCAAGTTGATACTGGGGTGCCCATGAATTTCCAAGTTAACTTAGCATCTAACCCAGAAGATAACCCTGCTAATCTTGTTATCCCTGATTTAGATATAGTAGAGAGGGAAGGGGCGAGAATTGAATTACCAAGGCAGTTACAGGACCGTTGTAGATGGTTAGAAGAAAAGTTTAAGGCCTTGGAAAATGCTGATAATCACCACAGAATTGATGCTAAAGACTTGAGCTTGGTTCCAGATTTGGTGCTTCCTCACAAGTTCAAAATGCCAGAATTTGAGAAGTACAATGGGACTACCTGTCCTGAAACCCATATTACCATGTTCTGTAGACGGATGATTGGGTATGATAATAATGATCAACGGTTGATCTATTGTTTCCAAGATAGCTTGGTGGGGGCAGCGTCTAGGTGGTACAACCAATTGAGTCGTGCTAAGATAATTCCTGGAGAGACTTAGCACAAGCATTTATGAAACAATACAATCATGTGACAGACATGACGCCTAATAGAATCACCTTGCAAAACATGGAGAAGAAATCAAATGAAAGCTTCAGGCAGTATGCATAAACATGGAGGGAGGTTTCCATACAAGTTCAGCCACTGCTCCTAGAAAAGGAAACTACAATGCTTTTTATCAATACTCTAAAGGCCCCATTCATTACTCACATGATAGGAAGTACCACAAAGAGCTTTGCGGATATAGTAACGGCGGGAGAAAAATGCCAGAAGGGGTGGCAAGATAGAAACAAGGGAAAACACCAAAAGGTCAGCTCCAAGGAAAAAAGAGAACGAGATGAATAATACGAGTACATATAACAAAGGGTACTCGAAGTCAATTACTCTCAGTCAACCAAAAGTAACCACTAGCTATCAAGGATTTTCAAGGCAGGAATCCAATTCAAGGCCAAATGCAAAAAAGCTCCAGTTCACACCCATCCCGATGACATATAAAGAGCTGTATCAGAATCTTTTTGATATGCATGTGGTGTCTCTATCCTATTTGAAACCTGTGCAACATCCATTCCCAAAATGGTATAATGAGAATGCCCAATGCGAGTACCACGCGGGAATAATGGGTCACTCAATTGAAAACTGTACTACGTTTAAAAAGTTGGTCGAAAGGTTCATTAAAATGGGAATTGTGAAGTTCGACGTTTCATCATAACCTGATCACTTTAACGAGGTAGTAAATGCGATAACTGAAGGAGGAGACAAGAAAGTTATGACTCCTTGAAGAAGTCAAAAGCGAAGAGGGAACCGGGGAATGAAGTTTTCAAGCCCTTGCATACTTGAGAGTGTTTTGAATAATGGGACTGTGGAAGAGATCCCTGTATTTTTAGAACTAATTTAAAGTAATATTCAAAACAAACTTGTTGCCTTAAGCCTAGAGGCAATAAGAATCCTTTTGTGAAATAGGCTCGTGTCCAAAATTTTTATTTCAACAAAATGCATCTTTTTGAACAAATATTCTTTTATTCTTTCCATGTATAGATTCTTTTGTTCTTTAGACTTTCTTTTAGATATTCTTTTATGCTTCATTCATGGTCATACCATATAAATAATCATCCTTTGAATCATTTATTTTTTGAAATCTTCCTTTGAACCTACAATAGGTCTCCAGATATCAACGATGTGAGCAATGCTGCTACTGACTCAGAGTCTCCTTTCGAGTAACATATGTGTCTAGAGGGATCTCAGGACTTTGAAGATGACAGAGATTGTAACCTATCTTCTGATTTGTTAAGAATGGTAGAACAAGATGAAAAATAGACCTTACTCTATAAAGGGTCAGTATATATTATGAGTCTAGAAAAGAGGTGAAGATTGTAGCCTAGCTCACCACAGAAATAAGGTGAGACATCATTGAGTTATTTTCAAGAATTCAAAGATGTTTTTGCACGATCATATCAAGACATGCTTGGGCTACTAAGACGCGGGTACGTTGAAATCTTAAAAGAGGTCCATAAGAATGTCAGAAGGACACATGCTAATGGTTTTACAATAGCCAAGCTAATCATGAGGTTTGGGTACTTCTAATCTACATAGAAGGGGATGGCATCAGTTATGCCGTATTTAAGGAGACAAGATTCATATGCCTCATTAATTTTTTCACAGACTTTCTCTATGTGGGTGATCGCTGCAAGACAGTCTAGTTTTAGTATTTATAAAAGAGTGATCGAACCTGTAGACTGACTGCAACAATGATAGAGGCAAGTGCACCTACCAAACAGTAGTATAGCTCAGGCAAGAATATCTTATCGAACCTAAGGAACCTAAAAGTACTATTACTCACTTTCTTTCTATTATTTAGCCTAAATATGGAGTGATTGATTTATTAAACTAAAACAAATGAAATATTTAAACTAAATGCAAAGACAAAAGAAACGAAACTCTGGGAAAAGACGTTGAAGAAAAACTCAATTGATAAAGATGATACCTTCGGGAAGAATCCACCTATGACTTCACTTATTATCTACCTTTTCAATTCATATGATTTCTTTACTTAGCTTGATCCGTGAGACTCCCTAACCTATATTAAACCTTCTCTCGAAACGAATAACGTCTAACCTTAGGTTAATTAGTGGAACTCTCATTCTCTTATAATAACCCCCTAAGGAAGCAGTAAATCGATCAATGGACTCCCATATTAGGTTTCACCCTAATCCGGCAAAATCTCGTGACTATATCCTAGGCGCCTGATCAACTCCGCTTAGATCTACTTTTAGGCAGGGTCTATTCCTCCTCCACCTAAGCACATTAGATAAATTTAAGCAACATAATTAAGAAAAAACTAAGTATATATCATATAAATCGAAAAAATTAAATAACAAAATCCATCATAGGTTTCATCCCTTCGTGTCTCGAGGGTTTAGTTCATAATTAAACAAGAAATCATCTCAATAGAAAAGATAAAACAAAACATAGGAAATCCTTAAAACCCTAAAGGAATTGAAGAGGAGATCCTCCGTCTTGAGTAGAATTCTAACTCTTCGAGATGGATCAATTGGCTATCTTCAAGTAATTCCCTAAACGAGTAAAGCTCTGGCAAAAAACTCTACTAAAACCTGACGCCCTTTAATTGCTGCCTTCGATTGTTTATATAGACATTTGGGATGCTTTACTTGGCTCCTAAGTACTCGTAATTCAAGTGAAATTCATCCTAAGTGTTTGAGTGGACTTAGGATTATGTTTCTTGGGCTCCAAGCATCCAATTCCGAGTGAAACTGCTCTTTCCCGTGGCAGGGGCACGGCTAAGGCATGCCCGTGTAAGTCGTGGTCCAGCCCGTGTCTCTATCTTGTCGATTTAGGCACGGCTATGACACACCCGTGTAATATATGGGTAGAGGCCGTGCTTCGGGTCTGCCAATTGGGGCACGGCCGTGCATCGTCAGTCAGCCAGTATTGGGCTTTTTTTTTTTTGACGCATTATCGTGTAAATTAGGGTGTGGCAGTATGCAATCTAAATATTGGGGCACGGCCGTGTGGCATGAAGTCCGAGCCATCTTTGGCTTCTTGGGTTGGCCCAATTTGGTTCAGATAAGTCTGCTTTACGTTCTTTTTATCCTTAGGTGTTCTCCGAGTATAAGACATGAAAAGAAAGGATTAAGAGCATCTTTTAAATAAATTGAGGGCTAAATCATCCAAAAGCATACTAAATATGGGGTTAGAATTTGTTACTTTTACGGTTTATCAAATACCCCCACACTTAAGCTTTTGCTTGTCCTAAGCAAAATTCTCAATTTACAATTAAAATGAACTTTCCAAAATTCATAATCCCCATTGACAATGCCTTATCATAATTCATAGATAATTTTACATGGATGATTTAACTCAAAGTGCCCTAAAGATTCAATTACGATAAGTCATTCCTTTATAGCCTGAAACCGTAGGTGTCTCCCCTTATCTAAGTAATTACCTTTGATTCAAAATCGACAAGGATCGACATCCCCACTAAAGATTCACTCAAATCACTCAAAAGTGTTGAAGGTTCAAGAATAAGCACTCTAAGTCGAACTTGAAAAGTTAATCCCATAAGCTTGCCTGAAAATCAAATCTCCACCACTGTATATGAGATGATAAATAGATCAAAAGGTCTTTATTAGGGTTGTAACGGGCTAGGGTTAAAGGTGTGGATAAAGGTGAATTAGAAGGTTAGAATCGAGATTGAATTAACCAATTACGACTAAAAATAATGAACTAATATAAGTACTTACATTAATTAAAGGCTAATAAGAATACTATAATACTTCAATACGAGCTCTTCTTTAATCAATTGGAATTTAGATACATGAGCTCTAAACTTTGATTGATTTTTTTTAAGAACAAACTAAGTATATTACATCATAAATGATAAATGTAACTACTGAACTAATATAATTCGGTAATTTAATCAAATCAATCCTCGATTGAAGGGTAGTCAAAAGAATGGTGATAACAAATATAAAGGATTTCGGGTTGATATTAGTGGGTGAGTCAAAAAAAAAGGTTATTAGGATTCAACGGGGTTCACTAGGGGTTAATTTGTGAAGGTAGGCTTTTTAGTGGAGTGAATGGGTTAAACCTAGGTGCCTTTATCATCTCAGTGTATCAAATCATTAATGTGGTCTCGACATGTATAAACGAGGCATAACAGTTCAAAGTTGACATACTCATAATCAATTAAAGTGAGCATAAAAAAGTATATGCTCTATAAGGCTCAAAATCTCACAAAAAATTATGGGTGTTTTGACATTAATCCTTATAGATTTTGAACTTCAAGGTGATACTCAAATTAGGTTCAACAACCTGTCAAAATTTTTTTAGAAAGTAGACTTATCATGCTCGATTCTCTAGTATCCTTCAAATTTAATCATCAATGCATAATTAACTAAGATTTAATTAGAGACATATCAATAAAGATCATAAATCATTAGAAATTTCATCCTAATTAATAATATGAGAAAAATACTTAAGATTAAGACTAATTTTAGGGTTTTGAGAATTATGCAAAAAGTTAGGCACTATTACCCCCACACTTAAGATGTACATTGCCCTCAATGTACAAAGATAGATAATGAAATTTATGTGCCAAATCAAAAAGATAGGTGGGGAAAATAATACTCCCTGAAATCTGGATGATCCTTGACGTCTCTGGTGGCGGTGATGGCATTTTCTATGGGCCTGGTGGAGTGGCTACCGAGAAGCAATTTGCTAGATGAAGAAATTGGGTAGCCTGTGAAGATATAGCCAAGAGATCTAGGGAAATAATAATGATATACTAATACTAAATTTAAATATTAAGAAAATAAAAAGAAGGAGACTAAGAAGAGAACTGAAATTGAAAGAAAAGACTAATGGACTAAGGAGTCCTTATTGTTGGATGGTTTGCGAAGTGGGTGTGACTTCGAAGACAGTGTTGTGTGATTCCCTAGCAGCCTTTAGAACCTAAAACCAAGAAACTAATATGAAATAAATTACATTAAGCATCAAAGAAGTATAAATAAGGAAAATAAAGGAGATGAGAAAAGAAAAATAGAACCGAAAAGGTTTCTGAGACCCTTGGCGTGTCAATAAGTGAAGCTGCTGGCATGAACTCATGTTGAGGTTTCCTTTAAGGATACGATGCTTACGTTTCTTCGGCATGGTCTTTGTGTTGCTCAAGTGTCTTGGATCTTTTCTATGATTAGGAAGAAATATTTGAAAGAAAAGAGGAAGAAGGAATAAGAAAGAAGATGGGAAAAAGAGGAAGGGCTATGGAGGTTTAAATAGGATTTCAAATCTGGCATGTTCCCCGCCCGTGTACCGAGGGTGTGTTGATTCACACGGCTTCCTAGCACGGCCGTGGCTAATGGCGTGTTGCTTCTTACACGCCCATTTCTTATTCAGCCACGCCCATTTCGAGAAAGCCAGTAGCTTCACACGGTTCATAGGCACGCTCGTGCTATTCTTGTTGATACCCGTGTTTTAGGGTTGTTGGGCTTGTGACGTCAGGGAGTGGTTGGGCTGACTTGCACGGCCCTGCTCCTGTCAGTGTGGTTGTTCTGGTGGTCCACACGGCCACAGACACGTCCGTGTGTAAGGTGTGTGGTGCTGAAATCAGACTTTTATGTTAGTTTCCAACTAAATACTTAGGAAAGAAAGATGGACAGAAAAGGAACTGAAAACAAATTTGAAAATAAATAGTGTTAATGTTCGGGTTGCCTCCCGAGAATTGCTCGTTTATAGTCTTAAGCTAGACTATCCTCATGTTTGAAAATTTCAGGGAGGTCTAAAGGTTTGAATATCTTCCCTCATACTTGCGATTTTATTTTCATGACAAAGTTGGAGTCGAGAAGCATTTACCTTGAATTTATCAAATTTTGGGTTACTTACCTCGACTGTGTTTTGGGGGAAGATTTTGTGTACCTTGGGAAGAATTTCTCCCTTTGTCCTCAAGTCTGTTGAAGTGATGTGAAGATCGGCTTTGTCTAACAGCACTTGGTCTCCTATTTTAAAGTGATTGGATGTTCCTATGAGCTCTTCTGGTGGTTCCTTAGGTTTTACTTAGTGTGGATCCGGCTTTTCTTTGGTGTATATCTTCTGCTCTTCTAAATTGTTGATGGTATGCTTCTGTGTTGGCTTAGTTTTGATGCTTTGTGATGTTTCCTGCGATGGAGGTTGAATAATTTGATTATCTATTGAAACGACTTTCTTACCTTCATCTTCTGTGGTTCTGGCCGAGTTGAGAACTTGAAGATTGGTGATTCATCTTCTACACGAAGTATGAGTTCTCTGTGGCAACATCAATTTTAGTCTTGGCGGTTGAAGAAAAGGTCTTCCTAAAATTAAAGGGATTGAATTTTCCTCATCCATGTCTAAAACAACAAAATCTACTGGGAAAACAAATTTATCGATTTTGACTAAAACATCTTCCATAATGCCCTAGGGATTTTGACAGTTTCATCAGCTAGTTGAATACTCATCCTAGTTTGTTTGGGCTTCCCTAGACCTAGTCATTTAAATAGTGCATAAGGCATAACATTTATACTTGCCCCTAAATCAGCTAATGTATTATCAATAGTCAAACTACCAATTAAGCATGGAATCGTAAAACTCTCTGGATCTTTTAGTTTTTTTTGGTAGCCTATTCTGTAGCATAGCTGAGCATGTTGCGTTTAATTCCACATGGTGCTCTTCATCTATTTTGCATTTGTTCGTCAAGAGCTTGGTTAAGAATTTCCTTGCATCGGGCATCTGAAAAAGAGCTTCAAGAAGAGGTAAGTTAATATGTAATTTCTTCAAGAGTTTTAGAAACTTACCGAATTGTTCCTCTGAATCATCTTTTTTCAATGCTTCGGGATAAGGTATGCTAGGTTAGTATTCTTTGATTACCAGTTTTGGCTTTTCTTGAGCTACCTCGGTCTTATCCTTCTTTTCTTACGCTGATGTGGGTCTATCTACTTCTGTACCCTCTTGAGTTGTAATGGCTTAGATTTGCTCTTTTGGGTTTATTTATGTGTTGCTTGGTAGACGTCCTTGTTGGTGTTCAGAAATTAACTTTGTCAGGTGCCCCACTGACCTAGTAAGTTCTCCAACTTGATTCTTGAGTCCTTTCATCGACTTCTGTTGTTCATCAAGGTTTGTATCAGTCTTTTGAAGATGAGATTCTGTGGCCGCCATGAATTTTGTCAGCATCTCTTCAAGGCTTGATTTTTTTTCCTGTGGATAGGGCTGATTTTGATAATTTGGAAGAGGTTGTTGCCTTTGAATTCCTTGATTTCCTTGTCCTCCCCACGAAAAATTTGGGTGGTTCCTCCAACCTGGGTTTTAAGTATTACAATAGGGATTATTATTAGATCTGAAATTGTTACCTATATAGTTTGTCTGCTCGTTTTCTACTCCTGGTTGGTAGGGTGGGTACTCAATATTCGCCACATTCCCGCTTGCTTTGCATTGCATCACTGGATGTACCTACGAAGAACATAGATTATCAAGCTTTTTATTCATTAACTCTACCTATGTTGACAGCATTGTCACTGCGTCTATGTTGAAAAATCTGGCTGATTTTGTCGACTTTGTCCTTGTGATTTTCCATTGATAAGTGTTCAATGACATCTCCTCAATAAAATCGCAGGCCGCTGTGGAGTTTTGTTGTTCAGAGTTCCACCTTTGATGAATCAATCATTTGCCTTGTTGATGAATTCACACCATTGTAAAAAGTTTGGACTTGAAGCCACAAAGGTAATCCATGGTGTGGGCATCTCCTTAAGAGATCCTTGTATCTTTCCCATGCATCATATAATGTTTCTGTGTCATTCTGCACAAAAGAAGATATGTCATTCCTAAATTTGTCCGTTTCGGCTGGTGGAAAATACTTTAAAAGAAATTTTTCAGTTATTTGGTCCCATGTTGTGATTGACCCTCATGGTAACGAGTTCAACCACTGCTTTGCTTTATTTCTTAATTAAAAAGGAAATAACCGAAGACGTATGGCATCATCAAAAATGCCATTTATTTTGAAAGTATCACAGAACTCTAAGAAATTAGCTATATGAGTATTTGGATCTTCGTCCTGCAATCCATCAAATTGAACAAACTATTGAATCATTTGTATTGTGTTAGGTTTTAATTCAAAATTATTAGTAGCTATAGCAGGCCTAACAATACTAGATTCTCGCTCTGTCGATTAGGTTTAGCATAATCATAAATAGTATGCGAGCATTCGATCTTCATGATCAAAGCGGATTATTTTCGCCATCCCTTCAAAGAGGATTGGATCATTTTGTTGTTCTTCTCTTTGGTAGTCTAGAGCTCGCCTAGTTTCTCTGCGATTTTGTGAGCGGTAGCTTTAATATCATTGTCGTATTCTAATGGTCCTCTAGGGTTCTTCTAGTCATAAACTAGAGGTACCTTGCAAGTTTAATAAAGAAAGAGGATTAATAAAATTAATAAAAATTAGAAATCCTGGCTAAAGGAATAAAAATAGAGCTTTCGTAATATTTTAGAAAGTTCCCCGGCAACGGCACCAAAAACTTGATCGCTTCAAAACAGTCTAGTTTTAATATTTATAAAAGAGTGATCGAACCTGTAGACTGACTGCGACAACGATAGAGGCAAGTGCACCTATCGAATAGTAGTATAGCTCAGGCAAGAATATCTTATCGAACCCAAGGAACCTAAAAGTACTATTACTCACTTTCTTTCTATTATTTAGCCTAAATATGGAGTGATTGGTTTATTAAACTAAAACAAATGAAATATTTAAACTAAATGCAAAGACAAAAGAAATGAAACTCTGGGAAAAGACGTTGAAGAAAACTCAATTGATAAAGATGATACCTTCGGGAAGAATCCACCTATGACTTCACTTATTATCTACCTTTTCAATTCATATGATTTCTTTACTTAGCTTGATCCGTGAGACTCCCAAACCTATATTAAACCTTCTCTCGAAGTGAATAACATCTAACCTTAGGTTAATTAGTGGAACTCTCGTTCTCTTATAATAACCCCTCAGAAGCGATAAATCGATCAATGGACTCCCATATTAGGTTTCACCCTAATCCAAAGAAAATCTCGTAACCCTATCTCTAGGCACCGATCAACTCCACTTAATTATCTTGGATCTACTCTTGGCGTGGTCTATTACTCCTCCACCTAAGCACATCGATAAATTTAAGCAACATAATTAAGAACAAACTAAGTATATATCATATAAATCAAAAGAATTAAATAACACAAATCCATCATAGGTTTCATCCCCTTCAGGTATCTGAGGGGTTTAGTTCATAATTAAACAAAAAATCATCTCAAGAGAAAAGATAAAACAAAACATAGGAAATTCTTAAAAACCCTGAAGGAATTGAAGAGGAAATCCTCCGTCTTGAGTAGAATTTTGACTTTTCGAGATGGATCAATTGGCTATCTTCGAGTAATTCCCTAAACGAGTAAAGCTCTGGCAGAAAACTCTGCTAAAACCTAACGCCCTTGAATTGCTGCCTTCGATTATTTATATAGACGTTTGGAATGTTTTACTTGGCTCCTAAGTACTCGTAATTCAAGTGAAATTCATCCTAAGTGTTTGAGTGGACTTAGGATTGCGTTTCTTGGCTCTAAGCATCCAATTCCGAGTGAAACTACTCTTTCCCGCGGTAGAGGCACAGCTAAGGCACGCCCGTGTAAGTCGTGGTCCAGCCTGTGTCTCCATCCTATCGATTTAGGCACGGCTATGACACGCCTGTAATATATGGGTAGAGGCCGTGCTTCGGGTCTACCAATTGGGTATGCCGCGTGTACATCGGAGTCAGGCCGTGTTGGGCTTTTTGTCGACGAGGCACGGTCGTGTAAATCAGTGTGTGGCCGTGTGCAATCTAAATATTGGGGCACGACTGTGTGGCATGAAGTCCAAGCCGTGTCAGCTTCTTGGGTTGTCCCAATTTGGTTCATATTATGCCCGTTTTACGTTCTTTTTATCCTTAGGTGTTCTCCTGAGTATAAGACATGAAAAGAAAGGATTAAGAGCATATTTTTACATAAATTGATGGCTAAATCATCCAAAAGCATACTAAATATGGGGTTAAAATGTGTTACTTTTACGGTTTATTAGTGGGGCAGGCCAATCTCGGTAAAATTTCTAGTATACATCGATTTATCTTGGTGGTCGTCGATTACTTCACTAAGAGGGTGGAAATAGCTTTATATGCCAATGTTACAAGGTCGAAGTCATTAAATTCCAATTTTTAAAAAAAGAAGAAGAAGAGATCAGGTGCCGATAAAGAATGCCAAAAAGGACAATGTCAAAAGTTTGTAGTCTGTTCAAAGATCAAACGCCATGGGTAGCCAAAAAAAAAAACAAGGATTGTAGGAAAGATGACCGAGACTTGTAAATATTGGCATAAAGAAGTTACCATTTATCTTCTATGATTATCGAATGTTGGCCAAGACCTTTGCCGGGGCAACATTTTACCCATTGGTTTATGGAATGGAAATGCTTTTTCCAATTGAACCTAATCGAAGAAAAGGTTAAAAGTTATCCACCACGGTCAGATGATGCAAGCTTACGACAAAGAGGTTCATCCTAGAGAATTCCACGAAGGGAACCTGATGTTGAAAAAGATCTTTCTTGTTCAAAAGGATTTCAGAGGAAAGCAGATGCCAAACTGGAAAGGACCTTATGTAGCAAAAAAGGGTTTGTTCTAGATGAGCATTGATATTAACCGAGACGGATGGTGAAGACTTGCCCAATTCGACAAATTCAGGTTCAGTCAAGAAGTATTTTACCTGAAAGGGGAAAGGCCAAGGTGAAAACCTGCAAAGGACGCCTTGAGATCAAATTCAAAAAAAAAAAAAAAGAGAGGCCAAGGTGAAAACCCCCAAAGGGCGCTTTGAGACCAAAGGGGTTTTGAGCTAAAAACTCGAAAAGGGTGGCTTAAATTTTGATCAAAGATAGGGCATGTGGTAGTCTTTCTATGCCTGAATTAACAATGAGGAAGTATGCTACGTCTTGGGGCATTGACAAAGTACTCCAAATTTTTTTAAACACGTATTGAGCTCAAAATAGTCCTCAAGAAGTTTGTACAGAGAAGCTCAGGCTGCGATATCTGGGGCACCTAGCTTCTATCTTACCCATTTTGAATTTGCTATCTTTGATTACTTTATTCTTTTCAAGATACACCCCAATCAATTTACTTTTATTGCCTTAGTTATCTTCGATTAACTTATTTGTTTCGAGCTATGCTCCTAATTAATTTCTTTCTCGTCCATTATTGTGATCTTTTTCAAGCGTTTTATATTGCAATAACGATTAATGGACTAGTAATACTTTTATAAAAGGAGTTTCGCATATTACTCTGGAAGTTCCTAAATAATACGAGAATCTAAAACATGACTATTATTTAGAACTCACCAAGCCTAAGGGTTGGAAATATTGAAAGACGATTAGTTCTTCAGATTTTTATTAGATAAAACATTTCGTTAGTGATACCATCTCGACAAATGATGAGCGATAACCCAAGTGTAAAAGGGGATCATTCTCGGGAAAAGAAAAATGATACCCTGCCTTCATGCAAATTTCAGGCACATACATTTGGTCATTACACCCAGGGAATGGTGTAACAGATTAAATTGATTAAAGATGATACAAATTCTATACATCTGAGTGGTAACAAGATGGATGGATGAAACCAAATGTTATTCCCTTGAAGTTGCAGTGGGAGGTGCAAACTTTATGTCCTAAGGTTCAGGTGGAATGGACTCAGAATTACCATGGGGCAAATTATTTGAGTAGAATATGATTGATACTTTGAGAGGAACGAGGATGAAGAACAAATAAGTGATGACACCTTAAGTAGGAATCATGCTCATAATATTTCTGCATTCATATATCATAGCGCGTCTAATTAGGAGTATTTGATTCATTTCGATCAGGGCATCTTAATCATTCTACAGAAGCATATACCCATTCTACAGGTTATGTCCTCTGTAGGACAATGTAGTAGGGTAGATTGAAGCTTTTCGCCTGCCTCCCTGAAGTTGCAGTGGAGCAGACTGAAGACAGTAGATCTTATCTTCCTGAAGTTGCAGGAAGTAGATCGAAGATATTAGCTTGCCTCCTAAAGTCGTAGCGGAGCAGATTGAAGACAGTAGATCTTATCTTCCTGAAGTTGCAGGAAGTAGATCGAAGATATTAGGTTGCCTCACTGATTTTGTAGCGGAGTAGACTGAAGACAACATATCTTATCTTCCTGAAGTTGCAGGAAGCAGATCGAAGATATTAACTTGCCTCCTTGAGTTTGTAGCAGAGTTGACTGAAAACAGCAGATCTTATCTTCTTGAAGTTGCAGGAAGCAGATTGAAGAAATCAGCTTGCCTCCCTGAGTTTGTAGCGGAGTAGAATGAAGACAGCAGATCTTATCTTCCTGAAGTTATATGAAGCAGATCAAAGATATTAGCCTGCCTCCTTGAAGTTGCAGTGGAGCAGACTAAAGTCAGCAGATCTTATCTTCCTTAAGTTGTAGGAAGCAGATTGAATATATTAGCCTGCCTCTCTGAAGTTGTAGCAGAGCAGACTAAAGAAAGCAGATCTTATCTTCCTGAAGTTGTAGGAAGTAGATCGAAGATATTAGCCTGCCTCCCTGAAGTTGCAGCGGAGCAGACTGAAGGCAGTAGATCTTATCTTCCTAAAGTTGCAGGAAGCAGATCGAAGATATTAGCATGCCTCCCTGAGTTTGCAGTGGAGCAGACTGAAGACAACAAATCTTATCTTCTTGAAGTTGCAGGAAGCAGATCGAAGATATTAGCCTGCCTCCTTGAAGTTGCAGCGGAGTAGACTGAAGACAGCAGATCTTATCTTCTTGAAGTTACAGAAAGCAGATCGAAGATATTAGCTTGCCTTCCTGAGTTTACAGTGGAGTAGACTGAAAATAGCAGATCTTGTCTTCCTGAATATTGCAGTGAAGCAATATCAAAGATACTAGTCTCACTTTCCTGAAGTTATAGTAGGATGGATTAAATCTACAAGAGCAGGTCTTATCTCCCTAAAGTTGCAGTAGAATAAGATTAAAGCTACAGATTCAATCTCCGTGAAGTTGCAGTTGGGTTAGAGACTACTTGAAGAAGATGAGCATCAAGAAGTTAAGGCTCGGCAAGACTAGGCAAAATTGGTCCTTTTATAGTCTTTGCTCCATCCTTGTTACACGACAATAAGCAAAGAGGGGCAACTTTAATAGCCCATTTGTGCCCAGGCCCATGCCATAAAAAAAACAAAAAAAAATAATGTTAAAAAAAATCCCTTTTGCAGTCCATTTATAGCCCAAAATAGACTACCCAATACCCCATTACACCCAAACCCAACAAGACCCAAGATAAACTAAACCTATGGGGCCCAAAGGGCCCAAGACTAAATTGAATCAGAAGCCTAGGGTTTTGAAACCCTAGGCACCTGCAGCCTCCCAAAGACAGGCCCTTGGTCGCGCCGCAATTAGCGTGCGGATGGCGCTCCTCACCGCTGTGTTTCTCGTAGTTGACCTATAAAAAAAAGAAAGGAAAGAAGACGGAAGCCAAAAATCCAGCAAAAGAATCAATGTACTTAGGCTATAAAAAATCGAAAACAGCCAATGTAAAGGAGTATTTTTTTTACAGATACAAGAATGAAGTATATTTTTTACAGAAATATACGCACACAACATAATACAGATACACCATCCAAAAGAAATCAAGCAAAGGTTTATTTCTTTCTTTTTATTTTTCCTTCTTCCCGAATTTGCCTACATATAATTTGCGTTTCTATTTTCTTTTCTTTTTACTACATATACATTTAAATAAACTTAAAGAAAGAGAGGGAAAATTACCTATTTTTGAATTTCAGTCGCCGTGCACGACAATTTGACGACGGCGATCGTAAGACCGAGTCCTCACGGAATCGCCAAGGAAAGAGGCGTATGAGCTGCTAAATTTAAAAAAAAAATAGATTGAAATGAAATTTTTTGTATAAAATGATTTATATAGCAACATAGAAACGACACCGCTTTTGCTTAAGTCAATAAGCACTAAAATGACATCGTTCAAGGGCCAAGATCCGCGTGTTGACTCGATACCCGGGAGGATCCGCGTGTTTTTTTTAGAGGGTCTAATTGCTCTATAGGCCCTTCTGCACTATCACAATTTTATAATTATGGCCTTTGTTTCAATTTGATCCTTCAGGCCATTTTAAGGTAGATGCTGGAACGGTGTCATTTTGGGGAAGGCATAATTGCCCAATAGATCCTTGTAGTATGGCGCGTGCTCCAAACTAGTCCTTTTTATGTTTTTACTTGTGTTTTATTTTTACTTTAATTTAATCCTGTTTCCTTTATGTTTAATCCTTCTTATATTTTTATTATTTTTGTGTTATATAATTATTTCATTTTCTTATATTTTATTAAATTCTACATTATTTACTTATTACATGTTATTTTAAGATTTGTATATTGTATAATATTAAATTGTTTTATCATTAATCTAAAATTTGCTATATATTATTTATTTTAAATATGTACATTTTATGCCTATATATTAGATAATTATAATATATGTGTTATCCTATATATATATATATATATATTTAATTTTTTAAAAATATATTGTTATTATCTCGCTTAGATTTTGGCCATATCTTTTTTATATTTCTTTTGTTTGTCTCAAAATTGTTATAACATTCATTTATTATATACCATTTACCTTTTTATATATATTTAATCTTGTATGTAAAGTTTCATATTTATTATTTAAGTTTTTTTTTATAAATTTTGAATTGTTATTATCTACTCTATATCTTTTATTTGATTATTCATTTTAAAAAAATTAAAATCGCTATCTTTATTTACCTTAGTATTGTTATTACATCGCTTGCATTCTTCGCTATGCTATGTTGTTCTTTTGCATAATTGTTTATATTAGTGCTAATTGTTAATATGCTTTGTATTTTTAATGAATTTTTCTTTGGTATTTATATTTTGTAAATGTTACATGTTATTCAAATCATTGTTTTAAAATATATCTCATTTAATTGTATACTCGACTAAATATCGCATATAATACATTGAATTATAAATGAAGTTTAAGTCTCCCTAGTAGCACGAATTAGGGTTCTTTTAGTCTGCCTAGTAGCACGAATATCATTTTCTTTTAGGGTTTTGGGGTTTTATTGCCGTCTGAAGGGGAGTTGGTCGCTAGGAAGCAAAAGTACATTATGGCTAATGTTGATATGGTGGATACGGATTTAGCCAATCTCAATATTATGGATAAAGAGGAAAATCCCATTATGATTTTGGGAGAAGATACTGTCGTTGCACGACTGTATGACCTGTGTTTAGTAGAGAGAGTTCTTACGGACAGCGTAGTGAATTTTCTTTCCTTGAAAAATACTTTGGCCGATTTATGGCATCCGTTGAGAGGGCTGACTATCACAGAGATGGAGGATAAAAGGATCCCATTTAGATTCTATAGCGAGATTGATTTAAAACGAGTAATGGATGGGCTACTTTGTTTTTTTAACCGACACCTAATTGTGCTTCATAAACTGGTAGGGGTGAAGAACCTAATTCAGTTCCTCTTTGGCACACGGTCTTTTGGGTTCAAGTTCAAAATTTACCAATTGGATTCACATTAGAGGGAATGGCACGTCAGCTTAGGGATTTTGTTGGTAATTTTGTGGAATATGATACATCATTGGTGACAAGAGGGGTTAGTAATTTCATGCGAATTATGGTTTTGATTGATATCCGTCTACCACTTAAAAGAAAGAAGCGAATTGGCATTGGTCAGAACAGATTTATATATGTGAATTTCCAATATGAAACGTTGCCACTTTTTATTATTATTTGTAGACGGCTTGGACATAAGGAAAGTTATTGTGAGGTTAGATTAACATTAGGGAATCAGCAAGTGGAGTTCGAGTGGAATTTGTCACTGAGAGCTGCGCCAAGATGGAGAGGTCAGTTTGTGAGTAAATGGCTAAGGGAGGAGTCAGAAATGAATAGATGGAAAGATATGGAGACAGATGGGGAAAGAACCACACGAAAATTTGGGGTAGATATCACAGATAATAGTGAGGTGCGTAGGGAAGTAGGTTCATTAGGACGCTTTACGGTGATTCAGAAAAATATAAATACAAGAGATCGGGTAATTTCAAAACAATGGGAGGTAAGAGAGGTTGAAGAGGAAATGGAAGACATGCTATTGGAATTCGTGGATGGTAAAAAGAGGCAGAGGTTTAATTCAGAAATGGGACTTATGGGGGATATTAGGGGTATACCAAAGGGGGGTTTGGAGGACGATATATCAGCGGCCACTAATAAGGTAGCTGACCGAGCACAATGAAAATCCTCAGTTGGAATGTTCGTGGGTTGGGGCAACCACGAACAGTTTGTCGTCTCAAAAATAAGGTGAGACGTACTCGGCCCCAAATTTTGTTTCTCATGGAAACAAAGGTTACAAGTAAATAGATGGAATCAATAAGAAGGCAATGTGGTTTTTTGAATGGTATTGACGTAGCGGCAATTGGTACGAGAGGAGGATTGTCATTGGGATGGAAGGAAGGGTTGAATATAACTTTGAAAAGCTTTTCCAATTCTCATATTAATGTAGAGATAGAGAATGAAGATGAATTAAATATATAGAGGTTTACAGGATTTTATTTAGCGCCAGTTGTAATATCCGGGAATTAGGGCTTGTGCATAATTGCTAAATTGTATGAAGTAGCATGCCTATGTGTGTTTGAATGTGTTATATGAATTTTTGAGAACTTCAAAGTGTAGGTAAATGCCTTAGAAAATATTGGATTTTAAGTATTAAAGGGGGAGCTAAGCTTGTTAGGCCTTAAGAAAATATGTAGAGGGAATTGGACATAAGAATGGGCTTGTTAAAGTGGCAAGGAGGTGCCACTTAAAGCCCTAGGAAGTGACGCCACAGGAAGTGCAAAGAGGGCTTAGGTTCGAGTTGCAAGGAGAGCACTTTTGGAGTTTTATTTTGCAGCAAGGAGGGGAGGTAGTGGACGGCATGTGGACTCTAGAAGGAGGAGGTATAGATGGGGTTGGAGAGTTGAGGATTCGGTTAAGAAGGAGTGGATCAAGGGATAAAGGAGAGAGGGAAGAAAGTTGGCCGGCCTAGGGACTCCCTTGGTGTTATTTTCGGCCAAAAGGAGGAAAGGAGGCCATTTTTTCTTTCTTTTCTTTTCAAGAGTGCCTTTGCTGAAATTCTTCTCTTCTCCTATTCTTCTTTTTCTTTCCTTCTACCCCAAATTCATACCTATTCCCTAATAGCTGAATCTCAAGGTGCCCTCATTCTCTCTTCTTTGTCCCAAGTCTTAAAAGTCGGATACTCAAAGTAACCCCTAGCTGATTAGTCATTAAACCCTAAAACCGAATCCTTTGTTTTGGTGGCCATAATCGATTGCCCCTCTACCCTGTTAAAGCCTATTTGATCACTATCTAGTCTACATAGCCGAATGTCTCAGTGATGTCAAGCAGTAGTGCAGTCGATTTCAATATTAAAGGTAAGGAAAAATGTTATTCGATTTTCAATCCTTTCTTTCTTTTAGCCGAAAAATCTAGAAACTAATCCCATTAATATTCTTTGGCCGGAACTATGAAGGATCTTTCGGGATTTCTATTGTAGCCAACTTCTAGGGGAGACCATTCGGGATTTGGTTGACTAAGGTAAGTAAAGTGTAATATTAGGCCACAGGCCATTTATGATGTTCATAAAGTGTTAGAATCAGATCTAACATAAGGCTTGTAGGTATCTCGACATCTCCATAAGACAAGTGATGATTTTGGGATTTAGACCCACAAGGTAAAAGACTATGAACATTCGGCCAATGCCATATTTAGTGATCAATGTTGGCTGAATTTTGACTTTGATTTTTAGGGAAGTGTACACTCTATTTCGGTAGATTTTCGGGATTCGAAAAATACGTTAGTAACCAGGTGTGTAGCCCCACACTAACTCTTGCTAGATTTATGGTATTGTTGTATTATATGTGTTCATAAGAATTTGAAAAATGTGGCTAAAGGTACCATTCAATGGTACAACATATTCAGGTACGTTATTCTCTAAAGATCTGCTAGTAGTATTATAAACTATGAACGTGACATATATGAGAATTGGTTACGATTATGAATAAGGCATGCGGTATGACATTTGCATGATTTGTATGACTCATGGGGCATATGGGTGATTATGAAAAGGGGAAGTGATCTAGTGGTTTTTACCACAATATCTGGTGACTCATGTCACATAATCTGAATGTGGTGACTTATGTCACAAAATGTTATCTGGTGGCTATGCCATAATTTATAAGAGCAATGTGCAAGTCGACTGCAGCGACTACCTTCGATGGTGTGTAGCAGATGGAGGGTCGATTTAGTAATCCCCACGATGTGATGGCAGGTACGGGTGACGTGTAGAGGATGGTTATCTAGGTTTGGGTTCGGGATTGCATCATTGTTTTTATATGTTTTATATGTATGATTTGACATGCCTAAATTGATTGAGAGTTTGTGTTGATTGTTACACATTGAGTCTGTTGACTCACCCTGTTGTGGGATATCTTTTCAGGTGACACTCAGTAATGGACCGGGTCGGCAGGAGCTTAGTGGTGGCCATGCTCAGCTCAGAGTTATTTTATTTTTATTGGTTTTTATCATTTAAGTTTTGGATTTATTTCGGGTTTTGCTATGATGTAATATGGCCATTCTTATTAACTATTTTAAGTATGCATTTTATTCGGTTTATTATGATACGATTATTGTTAAATCAAGATTAAATAGTTTTCATTAAAATAAATCTTGAATGTTTTTGACACCTAAGCACAAACATTTTTTTCAAATTATCGTTAAACTCTAAAACCAGGCAATACTTTTTACTTATTGATTTCAAGTACAAATAAAAATACTGTTTTAATAAAATCGAGACTGCAAAGATAACCCCGTTTTCAATTTGTACTCAACAAAAATCAAATTATCTTCCAAACCACCCAGATTTTCCAAAGTAACAAATAAGTTTTGAATTGTTTTACTCAAGGAGCATGCCAAATCTGGTCAGGACTTGTGGGCTGGGTTTGGGGTGATTCACCAGTGGAGAATGAAAGAAAAGAGTCATGGAAGTTATTAAGAGCCTTAAAGCGCGAGAACATCAAGCCATGGTTGATTACAGGAGATTTTAACAAAATTCTTTTCTCTTTTGAAAAGAAAGGGGGAAGAACCCGAGAGGAAAGACAGATGGTTGCATTCAGGAAGGCACTTGAATATTGCGAGATGTACGATTTGGGGTTCTCTGGACAGTGGTAAACCTGGGAAAGAGGTCGTCTTGTTGAAAACAATAATAGGGAGAGGCTGGATAGAGGAGTAGCAAATAAAGAATGGTGGAATCTTTTCCCAGGACATAAAGTCAATCATTTACAACACAGTTTCTCGGATCATTGTCCGATTGTCGTGGATACATGTGGGATTGAGGAATTGCGAGGAGGGGTGCAACAGTTGCATTTTCAATTTAACACAGACTGGATTCTAAATTTAGGAGTTGAAGAACGAATAAAATGGGAACGAAACTCAAATAATTCGAATGTGGTGAGAAACAAAAGAAATTGGGATTGAACTTGAGTACTTGGGCAAAAAAAGAGAGAAGATTAAAAGAACGCTGAACGAAAGAATTAAATGGCAGATTGCTTAAACTAGGAACTGAAGAGATCAATAATGTGAATTTGGAGGAAATTACAAATATTAAATTAGAGTTGAACTTCAAAGCGGATAAGGAGGAGCTTTTCTGGGAACAAAGGGCAAGAGTTAACGGCTTATGGGAGGTAAATCGGCATTCTTTCATAAGAGTGCGACACACCGCAAAAGGAAAAATATGATTAAGGGACTGGAAAACGAAGCTGGAAACTTGGTTACTAACACAAATGCAATTCATAATTTGGCCATAGAGTATTTTAAAGAGTTGTTCTCATCTAAAGAAATAAGCAATTGTGATAGATTGATAGAGACTTATTTGCCATGCATCATGGATGAACACAACAACATGTTAATGGCGGCCTTTAGAGAAGAAGAAGTTGTTGAGGCGATAAAATCCATAGCACCCCTGAAGGCACCAGGGAAGGACGGATTCCCTGCAATATTCTATCAAAAATGCTGGCACATTGTAGGGGAGGAAGTTACTAGATATTGCTTGGATGTTCTTAATGGCCGAAGAAATGTAGAAGAGATAAACAAAACAAGCATCGTTCTTATTCCCAAAGAGAAGTCACCAAAGACAATGAATAAGTTCTGCCCCATTAGCCTTTGCAATGTGATTTTTAAAATTATTTCAAAGGTAATTGTTCAACGTTTTCGACAGGTACTTGATTTATGTATTGAAGATACACAAGGGGCGTTTGTAGTAGGAAGGCAAATCGTGGACAACATCTTCATGGCTTACGAAATCTTACATTCGTTCAAAAGAAGAAGAGGAACATCAAAGAAAAGCTTTGATTTAAAACTTGATATGAGTAAAGCATATGATAGAATTGAATGGAGTTTCTTAGAAAAAATGTTGCGTGGTATAGGTTTCTGTGAGGGCTGGATTTTACTTATTATGAGATGTATCACTAGTGTAGTGTATACAATGGTGATCAATGGTAGGCATGGAGAAGAATTCAAACTTTAGCGAGGATTACGACAATGTGGCCCATTAAGTCCGTATTTGTTCCTCAAATTTCAGAAGGTTTCTCAAGATTAATTGCACTAGCCAAGAAAGAGGGGGCTTTCTGGGACAAGAGTGGGAAGAGGACATGTCTCGGTATCACATCTATTTTTTGCGGGCGATAGTGTGCTTTTTGGTGAGGCTTCAGGTGAAGGGGCATATAATATGAAATGTGTGATTCAAGAGTATGAAAAGATCTCGGGCCAATTGGTCAACTTCAACAAATCGCTTATCTACTTCAGGGGAAATGTGGATTTGGAAACACAGGCACAGGTGGGAAGGATTTTGGGAGTGAGAATATCTAACAACCCATAAAAATATTTGGGGTTTCCAACTGTGGTAGGTCATCGAAAAAAGCACGCTTTTGTGGATATCAAAGAGCGCTGTGTTAAATTATTGAGTAATTGGAGCATGCGATTTTTATCGACTGGGGGAAAAGAGGTATTTTTAAAATCTATTTTACAAGCAATTCCGATCTATGCAATGCAATGCTTTAAGTTACCGATTTCGTTTTGTCAAGAACTCGAGAATTTAATGAGCAAATTTTGGTGGCAAAATTCTAAAACAAATAAGGGTATTCATTAGTGTAAATGGAGTGAAATGTGTATCCCCAAAGTGAAGGGAGGGTTAGGTTTTAAAGATTTGGCAAAGTTCAACTTGGCCCTACTAGCGAAGTAGGGATGGAAAATTATCATGCAACCAAATTGTTTGTTTGCGCGCTTTATGAAAGCTAAATACTTCACAACAGAGGATTTTATGAGTGCTAGTTTAGGATCTTACCCTTCGTATACCTGGCGAAATATTTGGGGAGCCAAACAACTTCTCGAGGAGGGGATGGGGTGGCGAATTGATAATGGAGACTTAGTCAATATATGGAACCATAGTTGGCTTCCGGGACCTGGTAGTGGCAGAGTAACATGTCAGAATATGAATATTAGGTTTACTCAAGTATCGAATTAAATTGATAAGGAAACTAATACCTGGAAGCACGACACCATTCGATCACTATTCGGAGATGAGCAGTTGAAATGCATTCTCACAATCCCAATGGCAAGCAGTAGACCACGAGATGAACTTTGTGGAGAGGGGATAATACAGGGCTATATACAGCAAAGAGTAGCTACAGATGGCTTATTACAGAGGGGGATACTAGAATACATAATGAAATTCCTACTAATTTCTTTACAAAATTATAGAAGCTTTAGGTGCCAAGTAAAATTCGTATTCTCATGTGGAAAATTGCTAACAACTATTTACCCACATTACATAATCTTAAAGTACGTCAACTGGCAGTCAACCCTTTATGCCCGGTATGTCAATCTAAGGAAGAATCGGTAGAACACCTTTTTAGGGATTGTCCCTTCACAAATCAAGTTTTGCGGGGATTAGGAACGCCATTATCAACATACAACGAGAATCTAGTTGGAATTATTGGTTAGCAATAGAATTTGAAAATCAGAATATTGAAGCATGCAAAATAAGATCTATCGCTTATTAGGCTATCTAGTATAATCGCAACAAACTCTATCATGAAGGAGTACGACAGCATGTGAATGAAGTTGTTGGGTTCATCAAAGCCTACTATATAGAAATTTCTAGTATTGGGGAGAGGTTAAAGAATACAAATGAATCTACATACTCAGGTTGGAAACCACAGGACAATGATATCATAAAAATTAATTTTGATGCCTCTTTTAATAGAATCACAAGATGTTCCATTTCGGGAATCATTGCAAGAAATAAAGAAGGTCTGGAGTGTCTGCAAGCCATTATTACGGCAGAAGAGATGGGTTTCCAGGACATTTGCATTGAAGGAGATACGCTAACTATCATACGAAAACTGAACTCTGCAGAAGAGGATAGATCGTGTATTAGCAGTTTGATTAAAGAAATAAAGGAGAGAGTTTCCAATTTCAGAAGAGTGAGTTTCAAGCATGTACTAAGGGAAGCCAACAAAGTGGCTCACGCGATGGCAAATGAAGGAGCTAGATACGAGCATCCTCGATTTTTGATTGAGGAGGCGCCACATGCGGTGGAGGTTCTGGTGATTCAAGAGAGAATAAGCGGTGCTTATGGAAGTTAAATGGAGAGATAGAGTCCGGGCTAAGTGATTTTGGATGGCCCAAGAACTCGTGATCTTGGCAGAGACTGTGGTTTTAGAAATGTTTGATTTTGGGAGAAAGTCGGTCTCTTCAATGGCTGATACAAGGTGGTTTAGTTTTCAAACGCCGGAGAAGAAGTGTTACAAAGGCTAAGTTTTCATTTCTGTCATTTCATTTTTCTTTGCAAACAATGTTGAACAGTTTTTAATTATGTTTCCTTTTGCATTTTCAAGGCACCGTTTTGGTGACCAATTATCTTTTGACAGTTTTTTTCCTTCTTTTAAGGCCTGTAACACACTTATTGCTTCTTCAAATCAATAACTAGGGGTGAGCGTTCGATCGAATCGAATGAAAAAAAATTTTGAGTTAATCGAGTTCACGAATCATATTTTATTATCCTAATTTGATTTGAAATTTTCTCGAATCGAGTCGAATGAGATGGAATTCGTATCGAATTGAATCGAATATATTTGTTCAAGTTAAATTTTAAAAAATAATTTTGGGTCCTTGTAACCACTGTCACCCATCGTAATAAAATTTGTCCACCTTAATCAAATTTTTTATTAACTTTCATCACCTCATAATTTATTTATTAATCTTTTATATACGGGTTAGCTTCTTTGCTTGCTTAGTTTTTCAATTATCTTCATATTCTTGTCACGATGTATTTTGGAATTAAAATATATATTAAATGTAAAAATGTGAGTTTTAATAAAAAATATTTTAAAGATAAAATATGAAATTGATACCAATATAAAATTTTAATTTGAATATTTTATGGCATAATTAATAATTCAATTTTAATATAAATATTTAATATGACAAAACAATTCAATAATATAAATAATATAAAATGTGAAATTTAATTTAATAATATAAATAGTAGATATAAATAAAATTATTATGATTTATGTTTAGTGATTGTTTTTGGATAATTTTGATTTTTATTTAAGAGTAAAGGGTGAGAAGTAAAATTTTAGAGGAAAAATAAAAGTTTTGGGAATAAAAATTTGAGGAAAGTAAATGGGGAGTAAAATTTTGGAGGAAAATATAAATAAAAAATTGGGGGGGGGGGATGGGTTTGGGGTAGATGGGAGGTGGGATGGGAAGGAAGTAAAAGTTTTAGGGGAAAAGTGGGATGGAGTAAAAATTTGGGGGAAAATAAAAAGTTTTGAGGGTTTTTGGGAGTAAAATTTTGAGAAAAATTAAATGGGAGAGTAAAATTTTGGTGGGAAATGGATTTTGGGTAGATTGGAGGGTTGGGATGGGAGGGGAATAAAAGTTTTGGGGGGAAAGTGGGAAGAAATAAAAGTTTTGAGGGGAAAGTAAAAAGGTTAGGGAGTTTGGGGTAAAAATGTAAAATATTATATTTTGATATTCGAATTATTCGAGTTATTCGAATTCGAAAACTTAACTCGATTCGAACTTGAAATTCGAAAAAAATTCAAGTTAACTCGAATAATTCGATTCGTTTAACTCGAAATTTGATTTTTTTTTTGATTTTTTCGAGTCGAATTGAGTTTTACTCACCCCTATCAATAACAGTATCTTCTGTTTCAAAAATATATATATCTCATTTAATTGTCACTTTTTATCCAAAACTTTATTTCTTAAAATTAGGCAATATTTGACATTTGGGGTTTTGAGGAAAAAATGCCCTAATTTACTGGGCTTCGATTTTTCTCATTAAGTCTAAATGATTAAATACCCTTTTGAAATTAAAATATATGATTTTCAAGTAAAAAACCTATCTTTGTGAATTTAAGATGTTGCGTCCTAACTTATTGGATGTGACATTTTGATATTTTGAGATTGGGATTTCAAAAAAAAAAAAAAAAAGGATATTTGGTGTTTGAGAAATTCGAAAGGTCGTGCTCTAACTTACTGAGATTCGATTTTTTTTTCCAAATAATTGAATGTCTTTTTAAAGGTTATAAGTTTTGAAAAATCAAAAGGTCATATTTTAAAACCTTTTCAAATTTTTGATATTAGGACATTAAATAATCAATTAGGTACCAATTTTTGGGCGTTACGAGGGTGCTAATCCTTCCTCGTGCGCAATCGACTCCCGAGCCTGTTCTCTCGAATTTCGTAGACCAAAATCATTGTTTTAATAAATCTATTTTTTTATTTAAAATGATCAATTTCAAGGTGATCCAATCACACCTTAAAAGAGATTGGTGGCGACTCCATCTTCGTTTTAAAAGTCGATCTCGTTTTTCAAAAAATAAAAATGGTTTCGACAAACCTATCATGAACCATTTGCATACAGATATAATTCCATTCAAGCACAATCAATTCAATCACGCTACTTTCCATTTCAATTTCTATTTTCGCCTAGAGAACTATAGCAAATTTAACTCGAATACACTAGATTAATATGCTCTCATGAGCTAACATATTCGAGCTGCTCACACGAGCTTCAAACTAGGGTTGCTCATGCAAGTTTATTCCGGTGCTGTTTACACGAGCTTCAGAGAATCCGCAACACATGATGGGTCTTAAGCCATCATATTAATCCCGGACGAAACTCCCATTTCCTTTTTTTTTTTTGAAATATTTCCTTTTTTATTTGGACCTTAATGACATGCCATTCATATCCTAATCGTTTACTAAGTTTACAAGGGCACTGTTACCATTTCTGTATCATTTCAAACCTTGAAACATGCAATCATATAACAATATTAATTTAATGAACAAGAAAAATGTTTGTTGAGAAAACCAAGTAAAACCAAAGCTTGAGAACTTCTTATTTTAAAGTTGTTCAAGGCATATGATAAGTGAATGACAATTTGAATATGAACAGAATATATTAATAAGTAGCAAACTCAAGAGTTGAAGACCAAACCAGCAAAGGTGGGGTGATTTTGGAACGGAATATCCACTTATTACCTCCATCAAGACCCAACAAGGGAATGCAAAACAAAGCTGCTTTATATATATATATATATATATATATATATGATATATGATATATTTTATCTGTTAGGCAAGCACTGTTTGTAACAGCAAAAATTCCATTAATTGGTTAGTTGACAAAGTGTCGATGAATGTCATAAGCAATTGATTTAGCATAGGAGGTGTGTTCATAGAAACTCTGCTAAATGATTCCATTTGTCATTATTTGACTTTAAAACTTTATCACCAATGCAAATGAGAATAGAAACATGTTTTAAAAGCTCGAGGAAAAAAGTTCTCACTCGCCGATGAAAAAAGAAAAAAACTCAACAAAACTTGGATATGTGGGGTACCAATCCCTATACCTCTCTCATGCTAAGCGACCACTCTTCCATCTAAGCTACAGCCCTTTCACTTGTATGGTTTTCACTTTTATAGTTTTTTACTTAGAAACCAAATTGCCCCAATTTTTATTTTTATTTTTTGACCAAGTTTATGGAAATCGCTTTCCTCCGTGCAAATTCTAAACTTTCCTTAATTTGTTACATTATATCATTTTTACCCGAGCTTCGCATTTGGTTAATTATTTATTTTTGGATACATTATAAAGTAAAAATTAAAAGGTTACAATAAGCTCAAAGTTCTTGTACTCTTCATATATTTGGAGTTTAATCTCCGTACTTTTATTTTCAAGAATTTGGCCCTTTACTTTTCGATTTTAAAAATTTAGGTCCCTTTATTAACTTTATTAAATTCTTGGTGTGACATTTTAAAATTTAAAAAAGTACTCACTTGAGATCCATGTAAAAAAAAAGAAAGATGACATTGTAATGGACCTAAATTTAATAGAGAATTTTAACGGTGTTAAATTTTTTAAAACTCACATAAACATTTTACTCAAAATAAACTATTTAGACTAACTAATGACATTATAAGAATTAAGATAGCAAATTATGTCAAAATCTAAAAATAGAGATAAAATTTTAAATTTGAGCGAAATATAGATATTAAAACTGAAATTTAACCATCAGCTTCTCATGTAGGGAAAAGAAAAGAAAAGGACAAATGTCATGTAAAGAAGGCACAAAAATTCCATTTTTAAGAAATTTATATAAATTAGTATAGATTTTAGGGTAAACTAGACAAATAGTCACTCAATTTTATTATAAATTTATTCATTTTGATCACTTTTGTTAAAACTGCAAACGAAAATATTACCTGACATTTTAGCTAATTTTGTTATTTCCAGCTCGATATTAACATCCACCCCATGCATTCAAATAACCGTGTGTAAAGGTAAAAAAAAAAATAAATAAAAAAAATAAAAAAAATGAAGAAAGTGTTAATTCCAACGGATTGATATGTAGAGCATAGAAGGCAGAGTTGTGTGTTATTTATGTTTTTTATGAGGTGACACTGGAGGAATTGTTAGTTTGAAAAAAGAAAAATAAATTATTTGAATATAAAATAATGATGTGGATATTAATATCTGAGGTGGATATTAATAGTCAAGGTGGAAAATAAAAAAATAGTTGGAATGCCATGTAAGATCTATGTTTGCAATTTTAACTAATAAAGTGGTCAAAATGAATAAAATTTGTAACGTGGGTAGCCATTTTGCAAACTTTGTTTAGTGCCTAAATGAAATTTTTTGAAAGTTAGGTGACTAATTTGTGTAGTTTACCCTAGTATATTATTTGAAAGAATTCAAATAAAAAGGCGTCTCTAGTCCCTCTCAAATTTGAAATTTAGCAAATTGGTCCTTCTAAAAAATCATAGCAATTTCATCCTTGTGAATTTTGAAACTAAAAAAGGAAAATTAATCACGATGTTAATGTTTTTCATAAATTATACATAATGTTGATTGGTATCACAAAAAAAATTAGCCCTCTGTGTTTACATGTTTTGTCAATTTGGTCTTGATTCTAAAAAATTCAACAAATTTTGCCTTAGTATTTACGCATTTAGACAATTGTCGCAAGCTAAATTTGTTAAATTAAGACCAAACCGACAGAATGTATAAATTTTGAGGGCTAAATTTATTATTATACCAATCAAATTATTTACAATTGATAGAAAGAACTTATGCCATGATTAATTTTTCCCAATTGCTAACGTTCGAAATGGATAGGGATTAAAATTTTTAAGAGGGAACAATTTGCTTAATATCAAAATTGAGAGGGACCGGAGAGGTTTTTTTACCAAGAAATTTTTTTATATTTTAAAAATAGATATATTTATAATTTATTTTTAAAAAAATACTCATTCCCCAAATATTTAAGAATAAGATTAATAAAATAAGCAAACCAGGGTGGAAATGTTGGTGGATTCTACTTGTTGTTAGGTGGGTTGAAATACTAAGATAAGGATAGAGCTTTTTCTTATATCAAGAAAATAAAATTGAATTGTTGTTGTAGGCAGGAAGGAAAGTTGAGGGATGGTGACTCCGGTGTTCATGTGTGTGATAATATTTCGATATGGGCTTTGATGGAAGGTGGATTCATCTTTAAAAAATGCTCTATCTCCCACAGTCTCACTGACTGATTGACTTCATCAATCAAAATAAAGGGTGATTAAAGGGTATTACATTGCATGCAAAGACATAAATGGAAGAGGTTTTAGGGCCCGTAAGATAGGTCATTGTTTCCCTTTTCTTTCAATTTCAATTTCAATATGGTGGTGTTGCTGGTTGGACTTTTCATTTTGGGACACCTTGTAAAACAAGCTATCATGGTTTTGCCCATATCAACTATTGGATTAATGGGAAGTGAGTAATTTTGTGGTTGCTTTTGGTTGTATTTGAAGGCCTATTAGGTATCTGGATGCTACTATGATAGATAGATACTGCTATGAGGTGCTCAACTACAAGAATTACTTAAGGTGAACTCTTTCATTATTTAATTTAATTTCTCAATCATTTGACATATTATCTTTTATCTTTATTTCTTCAAAGACTATGATTCCTACTTCTACTCAACTTGTTTCATTAAGTTTTAAAATAATACATGTTTATATAGTTATTATAGTTATAGTAGGAAAAAGATTATTTCTATCACAAATTCACGTAAATATTAGCACGCATAAAGGAACTCAATTTCCTTTTTGGATTATGAAAACGACTTACTATATATATGTAACATTTATTAACTACCTCCATATCTGATCCACTAAGCTAAGCTCTCCAGAATATTCCAAGATCTATTAACTACCTTTATAGGTAATTTTTAATGATTAAGAAGGGATGGTAAAAGATTTTATTAATGGTGGTGAATAGTGAAGAAGATTTCACTATGTTTCTGAAAAGATGGAAAATCACTCAGAATTACAAGAAAAGGTTAAGAGGTGAACTCTTAACTACCCCCATATGTGATCCACCAAGCCAAAATCTCCATAATATCTCAAGAGTGAAGACAACCTAAGAACCCTGCCATATTCCGAGGTTATTCCCACTTATTCTACTTCATTGAAGCGATACCATGTGAAACATCTTTCGTAGAACATCCCTTAAAACACAAGATGGTGATTATTCTTAGATGAGTTGTTCCTAAATAATGATTATTTTAAATTATTTCAAACTTAATTTTTTTTCGACATAGTTGTCCTTAATGTAGAGATTATTCAAAAAGAGTTGTTCGTGGTGAGGCTTTTCCTAGTAAAGCCACTACACCAAAACAGACTTTTAGCGGCGTTTTTTTTTTTTGCTTTTAACGGTGTTTTTAAGCGCCACTAATAGTATTTACGCTTTCAAAGCGCCTCAAAAACGCCGCTTAAGAAAGCACCGTAAACTTTAGCGGCGTTTATTGTGAAAAAAACGCGGCTAAGGGTAGGGACTTTTAGCGGCGCTTTTCAAAAATACGCCGCTAAGGGTGGGGACTTTTAGCCGCGCTTTTCAAACAAACGCCGCTAAAGGTGGGGACTTTTAGCGATGCTTTTAAAAAAAAAAGCCACTAATTTGCACAGATTTGCAATGCTCATTTTCTCCAATATCTTACCCTCCCTGCATTAAAACCAACCAAAAACAGCAGCAATTGCATATAATTTCAACCCAAGACAGCAAATATAACATTTAAATCTCACGAAAAGCATTAAATTTAAACGATACTTCAAATTTAATAAAAGATATATGATATACATTAATAAATGAAGTATAATTGAAACAATTCTTACAATAATGTTAAATGTAACAATGTTAAACATAATATTAAAAGAGAAACTAAGGGACTAAGATGGCGGCTTCTGCGACTGCTGAAGCATCTGCATCATCTGCTAAAGTTGTAGATGGAGCTCATCGTATTTTTTGCTCTGCTCTACATCCCTCGCTGCCGCCGCTACCTCCCTCGCTGCTACCGCTGCCTCCTTCGTTGTTGCATCCGCTCGAAGTTCTTCATATTTTCTTTCAACCTCAGCAATTTGCTGAACCGTGGTCGCTTGCATCTGAGATATTTGGTCTTTTAACCTTTGAACTTCATCTTGCGATTGACTACTGGAAGGCATGTACTGTTGGAAGACAGATCCAAAATATTTGGTCGGGGTAACACCAGATCCTTGAAATCGGACCCGACCATGCCTTTTACGACCCAAAACATCAGTAATAAAAAACAGCAAATATATCATATAAATGAAGCCAAAAAAAGAAAATGTAACATAAAAATTCCGACCATATCTTTCAGGACCCAAAACATCGGTAATAATTCTGTTATCGATATCCTCAAGATTAACGAACTATCACTCAAGCGATCGCCTCATCTGTGTCTTCTTCTCCTTTAATTTCTCCTAATAAATCAATGAAAAGTTAGAAAAGAAATATACAATAAGAATGAATACAACATAACTTAACATTATTAATTTAAAACTAGTAATATATAATTAAACTATTATAAGTAAACATTATAAATATTTATAATAAATCAAATTTTATTAAGTAAATATACCATAATCTCTCCAGCTTCGGATATCATCGGAGACCCATCCTTCTTCCTATGCGTAATGTCAAAAAGCTAAACGCGTCCAACTTTTTGATCGGTGGAGATTTCCTACAGTGTAATAGTGAAAATGTAATTTAATAGTATAAAGTTACTAATATTTGACAGAATTAATAAATTATCATACCTCGGCATCAGCTACAGAAGCAAAACTTTTGGACCCTGCCATGTGTGTGAATTTTTGTTTTCGCCTGCTGCTCGTTCCAACAAGCTCACGGTCCTATATAATGAAATTATTATTACGTATACTCAGTCGGGATTATTTTTATAAACATGGTTGGGTTGATAAATCCTTTGAAAACGTTTGATCATGTAAAAGTTAAATTCATTAAAGTTATAATTGACTTGGTTTATTTTTGTTACCCGATGGTAACATCTTTTGAAAAACTCGTAGAAGTTACTTAGTTGAAAAAGTTGCTTTTAACCGGTTCAATTAATATTTATAAAATTCCATTTGTAATATAACATGAGTAAAATAAAGCAATAAAAGAAACATCCAAACAATAATTAGCGGCCTTATTATAACCCAAAATAAAAGACTTAGAAAATAAATAATTTTAACAATAGCAAAGTAAAATCAAATCCAACGATAAGCATGGCTGCCTCGAGTCCTCTCCGGCTCCATCTCCGCGATCTACTCATCTGCAAAATGGTAAGGGAAGGGGTGAGTCACCAAGACTCAGTGTGTAATTCCCCCACCCGAAAAATGTAACTCATACACAAGATATTAATAAACATGCACATGCAACCCAACTAACCGTCCGTACTCCTTTACTACCCCGTGTGGTCAAAACCACTGGTGGTCAAAACCACTAGTGACTAGTGTCACAAAATAAATGATGGGGCCAACCCATCGTGTGGTCAAAACCACCGATGACCATAGGTTACAAAATATCATAATGTGGTCAAAACCATGGTGGTACCAAACCACCGGACTTAGTCACAATTATCATTGGTGTGGTCAAAACCCACTGGTGACCAAGTCACAATAAATCTGATGGGGCCAACCCATCTTGTAGTCAAAACCACTGGTGACAGTCCATAAAATCATCCCCTTCCTCTCATCAATCTCACCATCATCATGCATTATGTACAACATATCATTTAACAGCATATGATGGCAACTCAATCATATATCATAGATCACAAGTTAGGGGACTTACCCGGAAACCATGATTATGCCACAAGCTAATCACTACCAAAATTATTAACAAGGCAATAATATAGCATAGTCTACTAATAAAGTGTGTAAAGAGTTTACACACCTGTTTCTACCGAAATTCTTAGATCCCGAAGATTCGATCTATGATGCTAGATCTCTTGACCTATAATCGGCCAACAATCATGGTTAGGGACTTAGGCCTATTCGGCCAAACCAAATTAATACCAAAGGCTCCTTTGTGGACTTACCTTAAACGAATTTGATTCCCAAACAAATCCCGAAATCGTCACTTGATTAAGACTCTGCCGAAATTCCTTTAACAACCCACAAAAAGATCAGTCACCACATATATTACATAACATGGCCTTTGGTCGAAAGTCATAGCCTACATACCGAGCTTACCTTAAATCCCGGAAGACCTCTCAATTCTTCTTAATGCTGGCTTCTAAAAAGGGTTACAAAACCAAGATCCTGAATAATTTGGTCATACAGAAATTCATGGTTAAGCCTCATGGTTTCGGCTAGCCATAATAAGAATAAAGATTAAACTTAGAGAGATCCCTTACCACACTATGAAAATCGGCAGCACCTTAGTTAGGGAGGGGAGATTCGGCCTAATCACAAGATGGAAGGGCCGGAATTTCTTGAGTGGAAGAGGGGGTAAGTTCGGCTAATAGGAATAAGAAAAAGAGAAAGAAGAGATGTAGGGAATTAATGGTGGTTTCGGCTTTGTAAAAGAAGAAGAAAATTAGATGGGAGATGAGGGAGATTCGGCCAGCAACCAAATGAAAAAAAGAAAACTTGCTGAATGATTTTTGGCACTCCCTTATTTAACATTAAACCGAAAATGGATGGCCCTAGAGAGTCCCTATTTGGGCCATTGCTTCCCATGTGATAAAACTTTATCTTTTAATTATCCCTTAATCCCTTCCTTAAACAAATAAAATAAAAATAAAGTATAACAACATCACAACTCTTCTCTAGTCGAAAATAAAAAGGAAAACAATGCTTTATCCTTATCATAAGAGTCCTACATGCAGCCTTCACTTTCCCTTTCAATGCACGCCAGCTTTGAAAAAATAAAAACCCAACTGCTGTTTCTTGGGTTCGAACCTAGGACCTCACTACCGCAACCCCCTTGCACGCCCCATGCCATGTTTCCCAATCGACTTTCATGCTCTTCAATCTCACCATTTAATTTTTAAAGCCTCCATACTTGGCCCATTTTCCCTTAACGCCAAAAGCCCCAAAAATAAAACACTCCTTGTGTCCATCATGACTCGAACCCGAGTCCATACACCAAGGCCTTTTAAGTGGCGCTCCAAGCCACTCCACTAACCCGACTTTCATGTCATAAACCCCTTTCATTTAATTTTAAAGCCTTCCTACTTAAGCCCATCACCTCATATATAAAAATAAAACGCCAAAAACGCTGCTCCTACCATTCGAACCTATGACCTGCGCCCATCCTCACCTCCAACACTTAAGTGGCGCATGAAAGCCACCTTGCCACTTAATCCTTTGTGTCATGCCTCCCCCCTCCAAATTTTTACTTAACCCCTTTCTCACCTAGCTCCCTCCTTTTAACATTTAAAAAAAAATTTCCAATCCTAAGTCAGGCCTAGCTCGGGGTTATTTCTAGACCCTAAAACATACTTAGCAATCAAAATATTCATTCTTCAAGCACACACACATGGGAAAATAATTAAATTACAAACAACCCCTAATTTAGAGTGTTACATGTATGTTAAGCATGACCATACTGATATTGTTTGCATGAATATATGTTATGGGTAATGAGAGGAGGGGGAGTTTGATCTATCGGACTGTCACCAGTAATTTGGTATCACACGGTGGGTTGGCCCCACATATTATAATATTGTGACTATGTCTCAGTGGTTTGGCACCACCAGTGGTTTGGTACCATATATGTTTATTTGTGACTCTGGTCACCAGTGGTTTGGCACCACCAGTGGTTTGGTACCACAAGGGGTAGATTTGGGAGATATGGATGGATATCTAGGTTGATGGGTTGCATGACATACATATTTGTATATGAAATTGTGTAAGAGCATAACGTCTTTTGGGATGGGGGTTTACACACTGAGTCTAGGTGACTCACCTCTTCCTTTATATTTTGCAGATAAACCTTAGATCGTGGATTTGGAGCCGGGGTGGACTCGAGGTGGCCATGCTCAGCATTCATTTTATTTTAATGTTTTCTATATGGACTTAATTATTTTCTTTAATTTGGGTTTTAGTTCTACAATAAGGCCGCTTAAGTATTATTTTGGGACATTTTATTTAGTTGTTTCTTAAAGTTTCCATAAGTATGCCAGTAAAACTACGAAATTGGGTGTTTTCAAAACTCTAAACAAATACTTGTTTTCTAAAGTGTACACTGGCTAAGTATTAAATACGGAGTAACAATAAGGCAACCAAGTTTTTCTAGAACAAGTTTCAACATGTTTTAGACATCACAAGATCCAACGACATTTTCTTCAAAATGTTATAATAGAACTCTCTTTAACCAAGTCGACAAATCGATTTTCAAAACATTTTCTTTCCCGTGGCACACTAGATTCGATCGTAGGGTTTTGACCGGGTTTGAGGTGTTACATTTTGGTATCAGAGCCAGGTTTAAAAGCTCAGATGTAGGTATGAGGCCCAAAATATGTTTTAAGATTCTGTAAAATGATTTTTAGATAATGAATATCTCAAAAAGCGTGGCACCTAAGTCTCTGGTGCCGATCCACCCAGGTAAGTACCCTAACCTTTGGTATGATATGTGTATGTTGGGCTTCGTCAGTTTTAGACATAGACAAGCATGATAGTACTGATGGACCATAGGGCTAGTTTGCACAACTTCTTAATTACATAAGACTTAAGTCTAATCAAACAAACATGTGAGTAAGTCGCCGAGTTAGGGTGTGGCAATAGCCATACGCATGTCTAGGATTGGGTTCAAGGAGAGCTTGGTATTTAAGCAGTCCCAGTGACTCACCTCCTCTTCGCTCGAACCTTACCTGGTGGTTAGTGATTGTTCACTCTAACCATGAGGACTTGTTCACAGGCTAAACCTTATAGTTAAAACCCGAAAGGGATCAACCACCCTGTTTTGAAAAAAAAACCCTAGTTTTGAAATTACCAAATTACCCCTTGATTTGTAATAACTACCCTAAATTTGAAAAAAAGACCAAAATACCCTTAAGTTGTAAAATTACCAAATTACCCCTAACTTAAAAAATTATCGAAATACCCCTGAATTACAAAAAATTACCAAAATACCCCTGTTTCACAAAAATTACCAAAATACCCTTATTTTGAAAAATCACCTGAAACTTTCTTTTGGAAAATTACAAAAATACCCCTATAGGTTAAAATTACGAAAATACCCTCGGGTAGTGAAATGATAAAAATACCCCTACAAGTTGAATATGGCTCATGGATGTTGTTTGTATGATGAATGTACTGAGAATTAGGAGATAAGCCTGAAACTAAAGCTATAGGTAGGTTCAAATTCGAAAGAATCACTTTTAAAACTATCTTCCATAAAATTATTCGTGGATAAACAGGGAAAAGAGTTAATAATTCATAAAATTCTTAATCAGATAAGCGCGATCGAGAAGAATGAGTACAAGAGGTCGTAGATGTCCGTCGCGTGGCCGTGGTAGGGGTAGGATGACCTTGTCAGAGCCAGTAGGGTCTGGCCATGGGTCAGGGAACGTGATGTCGGATCTGCCGGCAGGGGAAGTAGAGTTTCAAGACTAAATTGGTGGCAACGATGCGATATCTCGAGCGAGACTATGAGTTTTGGAGAGAGTTACCGGGGCAGGCGCGGGTTTAGGAGCCCGCAAATTCGTGGCTGAGTGACTCCAGGCTAACAGAGCAGAAGTGTTTAGGGGAGTTTCTGGTGTAGCTCCCAACACTGCTGAGTACTGGTTAGAGGTGACAGAGCGTATAATGAATGATTTAGATTTCTCAGTTGAGGAAAAGTTGAAAGGGATAGTGTCTCTTCTCCGAGATGAGTCGATCGATGGTGGCTTACTATTGGGGATGGTGCAAAGACCAATGATATCACCTAGGATTACTTTAAGGTGGCCTACCAGAGGAAGTATGTGGGGGCTAGTTATACTGATGTGCAATGTAGGGCGTTCTTGAATTTGGTTCAGGGGAGTAAGTCGGTACCTGAGTACGAGGCAGAATTCTTGAGGTTAAGTAGGTATGCTCGGGGCATAGTGGCTACGGAACATGAGCGCTGTGTTAGGTTTGAGGATAGGTTAAGAGATGAGCTGCAGGTGTTGATTGCACCTCAGTGGGAAAGGGAATTTACCTTTCGAGTTGACGAACGCACCAGCAACATTTATGGATATGATGAACCGGGTGTTTCAGCCATATTTGGATCGGTTCATCGTAGTATTTATAGATGATATCCTGGTATACTCAAAATTAGAAGAGGAGCACGACGCGTATTTGCGGGTGGTGTTGAAAATTTTAAGGGAAAAGCATTTATACGCAAAGTTTAGTAAGTGTGAGTTCTGGTTGAAGGAAGTTACCTTCTTGCGTCATATGGTGTCAGTTGAGGGGATTAGGGTGGACCCTCGAAAGATTGAGGCTGTATTGGACTGGAAGCCACTAAAGCCTGTGGCGGAGATTCAGAGTTTTCTAGGTTTAGCAGGATATTAACGAAGGTTTGTGGAAGGATTTCTTTAATTGCAGCGCCATTAACTAAGTTGTTAAGGAAAGGGGTTTCGTTTGTATGGTCAGAAAAGCAACAAGAGAGTTTTGAGAGGTTAAAAAGGATTTTGACGGAAGCTTCGGTGTTAATTCAACCTGAAGTAGGGAAAGAGTTTGCGGTTTGTTGTGATGCATCGCATACAGGATTAGGATATGTGCTGAGCAAGAAGGGAAAGTAGTAGCGTATGCTTCTCAACAGTTGAGACCTCACGAGGTGAACTACCCGACACATGATCTAGAATTGGCTATAGTGGTTTTTTCCCTAAAAATTTAGAGACATTATCTGTATGGAGAGAAGCCTATAGTGTACAAGGGTCACAAGAGTTTGAAGTACCTTTTTACACAGAAGGAGCTAAATTTAAGGCAGAGGAGGTGGATCAAGTTGTTGACGGAGTATGACTGCTCGATTGAGTACCACCCGAGAAAAGCTAATGTGGTAGCGGACGCCTTGAGCCGTAAGGTGGTGGCAAAATTAAGAGCCATGTTTTCCCACCTTAGTCTGTACGATGACAGAAGTCTGTTAGTGGAATTGCAAGTGAAGCCAACGTGGGTAGAACAGGTTAAGGAGAAACAGTTAGTAGATAAAGTTTTGAGCGCACGATGTTTGCAAGTGCAGAATGGTGGATTGGAGGGTTATAGCTTGAGCAACGATAGAGTGTTGTGGTTTCAGGGAAAAGTGTGCATGTCTAGAGATGTGGAGTTAAGGCAGAAGATTTTACAAGAGGCACATAGCAGTCCATATGCTATGCATTCGGGAGGTAGTAAGATGTACCGGGATTTACGTGAGCAATTTTGGTGGCCGGGCCTTAAGCGTGAGGTAACAGAATTTGTGGGTAAGTGTCTGACATGTCAGCAAGTCAAGGCTGAGCATCAGCTACCGTCGGGGTTGTTGCAACCAATAAAGATTCCACAGTGGAAGTGGGAAAGGATCACAATGGATTTTGTTAGTGGGCTACCCCTCACACCCACTAAAAAGGATTCAGTTTGGGCTATTGTGGACCGTCTGACGAAGTCTGCTCATTTCATGCCTGTACGTATGGATTTTTCTCTTCAGAAGCTAGCGAGACTATATATAGCGAAGATTGTAAGGTTGCATGGGTGCTAGTGTCGATTATTTCGGACAGAGACCCTAGATTTACGTCAAGGTTCTGGAAGGCTTTGCACCATGCATTGGGCACAAGGTTGGATTTCAATCTGGCGCTCCATCGGTCGGATGGACAATTGGGGAGGGTGATTCAAGTGTTGGAAGACATGCTAAGGGGTTGTGTCTTGGATTTTAAAGGCAGTTGGGAAGAATTCTTACCATTGGCAAAGTTCGCATACAACAATAGTTGTCAGACGAGTATTCAGATGGCACCATACGAAGCGTTGTATGATCGAAAGTGTCGTACCCCTACGTGTTAGACAGAATTGAGGGAGCGGCAGATGTTGGGTCCGGAGTTGGTTGCTGAAACAGAAGATAAGGTGAAGGTGATTCGAGCTCGTTTGAAAGAAGCTTCGGATAGGCAAAAGTCTTATGCCGATCTTAAATGGAAGGATATAGATTTTGCAAAAGGTGACAGGGTTTTCTTGAAGGTGTCGTCGTGGAAGAAGGTTCTGAGTTTTGGTAGGAAAGGCAAGTTAAGCCCTAGATTTATCGGGCCTTATCGGGTTTTGAAGCGAATGGGACCAGTAGCTTGTCAGCTCGAGTTGCCACTAGAGTTGAGTCAAATCCATAATGTGTTTCACATTTCCATGCTTAGACGCTACCGCTCAGATCTGTCTCATATTGTGCCGATAGAGGAAATTGAGGTGATCCCAGACTTATCTTTTGAGGAGGAACCAGTGCAGATCCTAGATCGGGATGTGAAAGTTTTGCATAGGAAATCAGTCCCTTTGGTAAAGGTATTATGGCGGAACCATGGGTCAGAGGAAGCGACATGGGAACCGGAGGATATCATGCAACAGCAATACCCTCAACTCTTTTGACCAGGTAAATTTCGAGGTTGAAATTTATTTAAATGGGGTAGAACTGTAATATCCTAATTTTGGGGGTCTGTGCATTTGGTATGTTGCATGGCTAAATTAGTAGGTTAAAGCCTTGAGGTGTGTATTGGGCTCAGGATTGGGCTTAAACCTGGGTTAAATTGATTATAAATAGTGTTAGTTTATAAATTAAGTATGTTTAGTAGCAAGTTGGGCTTGTGGCCTAAGGTTTGGAGGTGCTATAAGTGGGCATGTAGGTGGCGTCACAAGGGGGAGGAGTTTGGGCCTAGTGTGACCGCTTGGGGCCAAATTGTTGGGTCAAAATTTGGCACTCCTAGGGGAAGGGGGAGGACGGCACATGAGCTACATTTTAGGAGTTTTAAATCTTTTATTTGGGTGACAAAATGCTGATAATTAAGAGGGAAGAGTTGGTTTTAAGGTGGCATCTTTTAAAGGTAAGATAATGGTTAAGTTATCGGGATGGATAAAAACTATCGGGAGGGGAGAGTTGGTGAAGCTCCAACTCGTGAGTGTGTGAGTGTGCCAAATTATTAGCCAAATTATCATTTTTTCTTTCTTTAATTAGTTCTTTTCTTTCTCATCTTTTCTCTCGTCGAAATTCCCATTCTCTTTTGAAGTGTTCTTTCTTGCAACTCTCTAATATTTTCTTCTTTCCTTCATTCTTCTTCTCCCAAAAACCTTCTAAAAGTCGAATCCCCTATTCATACTTTCTTCTCTCTTAGCCGGATCTACAAGGTGGGTTTTCCCGAAGGTGCACCATAAGCCGAATACTCCTCTCTAGTTGGTAAGTTTCTTGTAGTTGTTACTACGATATCTCTCTCAGATTATTCCTAAACCGAATCACCCCCTAATGCGTTGATTGATGATTTACTTTGAGTCGGGTCAGAATCTCTTCTTGCAGAGAGTCCAAGTACCGAGTGGTGGAAAAGCCAAGGTGGGTTGGTATAGGTTCGCCGAATGGCCTTTCTTGTTCTTTATTCTTTTGGCGAATATCATAAGGTGTTTAATTGGTTGCGATTAAGGGGTTGGTTTAATATATGGGTGTTGGCCGAATATAGGTAGGGTGGTGAAGCTTTCTTAAAATCTTTTGGGATTCAGCAAATTAGGTAAGGGTTCGTTTTAAGTGTTATAATTATTTAGTTAATTGGATCTCATTGTTTAAATGGTTTAGTGACCAAGGAGTTGTTATGGACACTAATAATAGTCAACCGATAGGAGGGGTTGGATCTACAAACCCAATGCCAAAATACAAGAAACGATCAGTATCGGGAGTACGAGATTGGCCATCCGGGTGTGGGTCGACATCAGAAGTAAATCGTAGGCCGATAGTTGTAGTCTCGGTGTGATGAGTATAGAAGCGAGAAAAGCGCTAGTACGAGAACCTGTGTGTAACTCTTACACACTTTCTTTACTTAATATGTTAAATGTTATGTGTTGTTAAAAGCCAGAATGACGACAATGGTGGCCAAAATACCCTTATGGGTTACAGGCGTGGATGCCAGGTAAGTTGTTATGTTTCTTGTGTTGATTGTGATCTATGTGTAATACCCCAAACCCGACCCAAACATTACGACCGAATTCGGTGTGTTACAGAGAAAAACATTTTGAAAATCCCTTTTTAGCTGATTTAATTTTAAAGTAAAAGATACTTGTCTTATGTTAAAACCATTGAGGTGTATGAATAAACCACACTTAGTTTTGTTTAAAAATCTTATTAAGTCGAGTTGTTACCCAATTTATTAATGTACCCGATGGTACGAAAGAAAAACATTCACGTTTAAATTTAAGAAAAACTTGTTCAACATTACCAAAGTCATTAAGTATTTGAAACAAATTATCCAAAGCATGTAAAGTAATCAAAATATAATCTTAGAAGGCCTTATTACAACTTGAACAAAATAAACCAAAAATAAATAGAATTAAATTAAAGTTCATTAAAATCACATTTCCACTGCATGGCCACCTCGAGTCCATCCGGCTCCTCATCCGCAATCTACGTGTCACCTGAAAAAAAAATGTTAAAGGAGAAGGTGAGTCACCAAGACTCAATGTGTAACCCTTCCCCGATTTAGTGCAACAACATACACAATTTATAACAAATTAACATGCACTAAATTATGCACCCAACCTAGCCATCCAAACACCTTTCTCTACCCCGTGTGGTACCAAACCACTGGTGGTGCCAAACCACTGGTGACTTAAAGTCACGATACTCATCAATAATTGTGGTGCCAAACCACTAGTGGGGCCAACCCACGTGTGATACCAAATCACTGGCGTCGATCCCATAATACAATCCGTGGGGCCAACCCATTGTGGTGCTAAGCCACTGGGACGAGACGCTATGAGGTGCCAAACCTCCGTGACCGTAGTCACGAAATGTGGTACCAAACCATCGGTGTCAAAATCGACACGAATATCACTTCCCCTCCACTCATATATCCCACATCAATCCATGATATTTAATGTAAATCATGCCAACATGCTTATTTAGCAACATATTCTGGATTTATCATTAACCATATATTTAAGTCGCATATACCAAATATGTCATGCTTCCCAAAAGCATCATAAAGAACTCATAACGACAAGGACTTACCTGAATCCTTGCTTATACCATTATGGTATTACATCCAAATCTACATCATTCCGATTAGCACACACAATGTATTTAGCACGCTTATTAATTATAAAGTGTGTATGTACACACGATGCCAACGATAGCTCTAAATCCCAAAAAACCAATCAACCACACAAGATTCCCTTGCCCTATATTCGCCATTACCTAAAGTTAGTACCAAGGCCATTCGCCAAACCAAAATAATCTCAAGGGTTATCATTTGAAACCCGAGACCTTACCTACACGTCCCTTGAATACAAGCCACCACACCAAGTGTTTCTGCTTCCCTATAATCGGCAATCACATGTTAATAGCCTTCGGCTTAACGAATACCTAAAGGAAAAAGATTACTAAATCAAGTCCTTATCACCACTTACCAACCGATCAACCGAGAAAGAAGGCTACGCTTGATTGTTTCCAAGTCCTGGAGATCCTTCCTCTCAAACCGATTGCAAAAGACAAACCCAAGGAGATCAACACCACTCTATTATTCGACCAAGGTGAAAGCTAAATAGGAGAAGGGAATTTCGGGACACCAAAAGGGAATAGATTCGGTTAGAGAGAAAGAAAAAGAGATGGAAGAAAGGACTTAGGGATTTGGAAAAAAGGCTAAGAAGAAGAAAAAGATCTTTGGAAAATTTTGAGCAATTGCCTAGGGAAATTGACCAGAGAACTTGTGAAAGAAAAGAAAATATTTGTGAATGATTTGGCACTCCTTTGTGTAACACTAAACAAAATTAGATGGCCCTAGAGAGTCCTCATTCGCCATAACCTCTCCCTTTTGTGATAATTCACCTTCAATTATCAAAGATTTAAACAAAGTTTATCTAACTTCTTATCTCCTAGCTACTCTCAATAATTTAAATGAAAATAAAATTGCAAATGCCACTCTCTTCCAGCCGATTAAGTGCAAAAAAATAAGCTTTATCCTTATCATTTAAGGAACCCAAAATTAAGCCATCACCTCTCTCCATTCACGTCGGCCTTGGGGGAAAAAATAAAAACTAAAGCTATTTGCTATGTTGGCTCGAACTCAGACCTACATACTGACCCCCTAAACGCCTTGCCACTCTTCCATTTAGACTTTCATGTCATGAGCCTTGCAGAAATTTCTTTAAAGCCTTACTACCTAAGCCCATCACCTCTTATATAAAAAAAAAAACGCAAAATGCTCCTCCGTCACTCGAACTTGTGACCGCCGCTTTAAATTCTTAAGTGGCGCCTAAGCCATTCCAACCACCGGACTTTCATGCCCTCAACCACATCATTTAATTTTAAGACCTTCCTTCCGCCCCTTCTCTTTAACGCCAACAAAACCCAAAATACAAACTCTTCCCTCTTCTTCATCGCCAAACTCGATCCTAAGACCTCTCTTGCATCAACCTTAGGCGCACCAAGCCAATTGTGCCAAGCCAAATCTTTGTGTTAAATTCCCTTCGAAAATTTTCTTAACCCCTATCTCACCTAGCTTTCCTCCTTTAAGCACTTAAAAAGAAATTTTTAATACCAGGTCAGGCCTAGCTTGGGTTTAATTCTAGACCTTAGAACATGCCAAATTAATCATAACATTTATTTCTTCAAGCACACACACATATGGGAACAAATAATTAAATTTTCAAACAACCCCTAATTCAGGATGTTACAGTTCTACCCCCTTAAAAGAATTTCGGCCTCGAAATTACCTCGATTAGAAGAGTTGGGGGTATTGCTGCCACATCACATCCTCGGGTTCCCACGTGGCCTCTTCCGTTCCATGATTCCGCCATAACACCTTTACCAAAGGCACTGACTTCCTACGTAGAACTTTGACATCACGATCCAAGATTTGTACTGGCTCCTCCTCGAACGACAAGTCCGGACTCACCTCAATTTTCGCTACAGGTACTATGTGTGAGGGATCTGATCGATAGCGCCTCAGCATCGAGACATGGAAGACATCATGGATCTGGCTCAACTCTGCCGGCAACTCCAGCTGGTAAGCTACCGGTCCCACGCGTTTCAACACTGTATATAGCCCAATAAACCTAGGGCTTAGCTTCCCTTTTCGCCCAAATCTCAATACCCTTTTCTAAGGCGACACCTTCAGAAAAACTTTATCTCCTACTACATATTCCATCTCCTTACGCTTAAGATCAGCATACGATTTCTGCCTATCCGACGCTTCCTTAAGACGAGCCTGAATTGCCCTAACTTTATCTTCGATTTTTGTTACCAATTCTGGACCCAAAACTTGTCGTTCACCCAAATACGTCCAACACGTAGGAGTACGGCACTTTCGTCCATACAGTGCTTCATATGGTGCCATCCGGATACTCGCTGATAACTATTGTTATAAGCGAATTACGCAAGATGAGGTACTCTTCCCAACTACCATCGAAATCCGAACACAACCTCTTAGCATATCTTTTAAAACTCAGATGACCCTTTCCGATTGCCGTCGGTGTGGATGGAATGTCAGAGTGAAATCCAATCGCTGCATCCAAAGCCCGATGCAACGCTTTCTATAACCTTGACGTAACTGGGATCCCTATCTCGAGATGATCGACATCGGCACCCCATGCAACCTCACTTTTTTGACACATACAACTTAGCTAGCTTCAAGTGAGTAATCCACCTCACGGTATGAAGTGAGTGATTTAGTCGAGACGATCCACAATCACCCAAACTACGCCCTTCTTGTTTGGCGTAAGGGTAGCCCATTGAAAAATCTATAGTGATCCTCTCCCATTTCCACTGAGGGATCTTCACTAGTTGAAGTAAACCCGATGGCAACTGATGTTTAGCCTTAACCTGCTGACATGTCAGACACTTCCCCACAAATTCAGTTACCTCGCGCTTCAGCCCTCGCCACCAGAATTATTTTCACAAATCTCCGTACATCTTGCTACCTCCAGGATGCATAGCGTATGGGCTGCTATGTGCATCTCGAAGAATTTTCTGCCTCAATTCCACATCTTTCGGCATACAAGCTCGCCCTTGAAAGCATAATACTCCATCATCGGACAAACTATACCCTTCTAAACCACCATTTTGAACTTGTATTCTTCGCGCATTCAAACTTTCATCTACCAACTATTTTTCCTTAATCTTCTCGATCCAAGTCGGCTTAACTTGTAGTTTTGCCAAAAGACTTCCATCGTCGTATAGACTGAGGTGAGCAAACATTGCCCTTAAGTCCGTCATAACTTTCTGACTCAAAGCGTCAGCCACCACGTTAGCTTTGCCCGGATGGTACTCGATTGAGCGATCGTAGTCCTTCAATGACTCAATCCATCGTTGTCGCCTCAAGTTCAAATCCTTACGAGTTAAAAGATACCTCGGACTTTTGTGATCCGTAGACTATCGACTTCTCCCCATACAGGTAATGCCTCCATATTTTCAAAGCGAAGACTACTGCCACTAATTCCAAGTCGTGAGTCGGATAGTTAACCTCATGCGGTCTTAGGCGACGGGATGCATAGGCCACTACCTTCCCTTCTGCATCAATACACATCCCAACCCCGTATGGGACGATCACAAGAAATCAGAACAACTTCCCCCTCAAAGTTATACGTAATGGAGCTTCAATGAATCTTCCGTAGCTTATCAAAACTTTCCTGTTGTTTCTCCGACCATACAAATGGAACTCTCTTTTTTAATAACTTAGTTAATGGGGCTGCGATTAAAGAGAACCCTTCCACAAATCTTCGATAGTATCCCGCGCACCGTAAAACTTCTAATTTCGCCATCGACTTAGGCGGTTTCCACTCCAACACCGCTTCAACCTTGCGAGGGTCCACTCTAATCCTTCCACGACACCACGTGACCTAAGAAAGCCACCTCCTAAGCCAAAATTCGCACTTCATGAATTTGGCATATAATCGCTTCTCCTCAAGACTTGTAGAACTATACGTAAATGCATGTCATGCTTCTCCTCCGTCTTTGAATAAACCAATATGTCGTCTATAAACACCATGACAAATTGATCCAAGTACTGCTGAAACACCCTATTCATTAAGTCCGTGAACGCTACAGGTGCGTTGGTCAACCCAAATGGCATCACCAGAAACTCGTAATGCCTATACCGAGTACGAAATGCCATCTTGTGAACATCAACCTCCTTTACCTTAAGTTGATGATAACCCGACCTAAGGTCTATCTTCGAGAAAATCGATGCATCCTTCAGTTGATCAAACAAGTTATCAATCCGGGGTAACAGATACTTATTTTTGATCGTTAACTTGTTTAGCTGACGGTAGTCGATACACATCCGCATCGACCTGTCTTTCTTCTTGACAAACAGTACAGGTGCTTCCCATGGAGATATACTTGGTCGGGTAAACCCTCAGTCCAAGAGTTCCTGAATTTGAGCTTTCAGCTCCACCAATTCCTTTGGTACCATTCGGTAGGGTGCTATAGACACAGGCGCCGTTCCGGGCAATAAGTCTATACCGAATTCAACTTCCCGATCAAGAGGCAAACCCGAAAGTTCTTCTGGAAACACATCAGTGAATTCCCTTACCGTTCGGACCTTCTCAACTGCTGACTCCTTAGCCTCCAAGGCACATATTCGAACCAAAAATGCCTCACACCCTTTCCTGACCATCTTCTCCGCCTTCAACGCAGACACCACGTTGGATAGGTAATCCCTTCTATTACCTATCATGACCACTTCATCACCCTCAGCCATCTTCAGAACCATGCGCTTAGCAGCGCAATCCAACCTTGCCTGATGCTTAACCAACCAGTCCATTCCAAGAATTAAATCGAACTCCCCAAACGGCAGTTCCATCAGATCAGCCACAAACACTACCCCTTAGAGTTCTAGGGGTACATCTCTATATAGCTTGTTTACAACTACAGAGTGACCTAGAGGGCTAATTACTGTCATCTCCCTAGAAGTAGTCTCAAAGTCTATGTTCATGGTCTCTACCACACTACTAGCAATGTATGAATGCGTTGAACCCACATCAATTAATGCAACATATGAAAGACCAAAAAATTAGGAACGTACCGGTTATGATGTCTGGTGCGTCACCCTCCTCTCGCCGCCTTGCTGCATAGACTAAACCATGCTGCCTTGCTTCTGTGTTGCCTGCCCCTCTTCCCGGAGTTCTGCGACCTCGATTAGAACCATTGTTTCCTCTACCATTACCACGACCCCTCTGCGATGGTCCTACATTTCTAACCTGAGCACGGTTCTGACCCTCTAGCTGATTCTTAGCCAACTTTCGAGGACAATCCCTTACACGGTGATCCAAAGATCTACATTCAAAGCATCCCCTTTCACCGGTCCAACAACCTCCCCAATGTGATATTCCACAGCGATTACACTGAGCTGGTCTCTGATTAGTAGCCATGGGCCTTCTTGCCTGATTCGGCCCACTCGCCTAGCCCTTTCTCACAGATTACTACCCGATCCGGACGATCCAAAGCCTCTTTTCTACTTGTTCCTATCGAAGTTACGTCTTACGGACTCCTTGACCCCTTGGCTACTTTAGCCTTTTCTACTAAAACAAGAACTCACGCTCTGCCGTGGAGCAATCAATGACCTCAAATCATCCCTAAGTCCGTCTTCAAAGGACACACCGCTCATGCTCGTTGATACAATTCCCTCGAGCATAGCGGCTCAACCTCAAAAATTCGCCTCATACTCGACACGATCTTATTTCCTTGTACCAACCTGGAAGGCTTTTCTCTGCATCAATGTAGCTGGTGCCCACGCACTTCTTCCGATAAGCGACTTTGAAATACTCCCAAGTAAGGTCATCCGTCAGAGCACCATCTCGAACCGTGAGCCACCATCGATATGACTCATCCTTTAGAAGCGACACCGCTCCTTTCACTTCTCCTCATTCGCCGATCAAGATCATCCATGATCCTCTCATTGATTCCAACCAAGATTCCGCAAGACTGGTGCCACTCCGATACACCCCGGAATACCTCAGCTTCGTTGGATTAGAGTCGCTCGGTATAGATTTCTGAGCTCTCATACCTCCACTTGCTCCAGCCACCATCTCAAGGGCTCACAACACGGCTTGCAATACCGCTTCACCCCCCGTCTGATCCTGCTCCTCAGCTCCAAAAGTTGGGCGTGGTGGTGGCGGTGGTACCTCATTCTCAGATCCCTGACCCGACCTCACGGGTTCTGACACGGTCATCCTGCCCCTACCGCGTCTACATTGGCCACGTCCTCTAGAGCTCATTCTAACTATTGCGCTTTAATCTGATTAAGAAATTTTTATGGATTAGTACTTGTTTCACTTAGTTACCCGCGAAGAAATTTTATGAAGAGAGTTTAATAGAGATTCTTTCGATCAATCAAAGTTTTAGGTCCTCTATCCTAGTTCACATAGGAAAGCACATCCATTCCCTAATACCTTTCATACATACTCACTCTTTCGGGCATTTCTGTCCGTTTCTATTCTAAGGGTATTTTCGTTATTTTCCTACAGGGGTATTTTCGTAATAAACCAGAGAATTTTGAGAACTTTTAATAAATCAAGGATTTTAAAAATTCCCAAACTAGAGGTTATTTTAAAAATTTATCGAATTAAAGGTACGGCAAAATTTTGGAACCCATGGGTATTTTGGTAATTTTGTCAATCAGGGGTAATTTTGTAAATTTCCAAAGTCAGGGTATTGTTTTGAAATACAGAATTTTGGATACTTTTGCAAAGTAAGAGAATTTTATTGAAATCGAGGTAGTACAGTAATTTTAGAAACCAAGGGCATTTTCGTAATTTTGCCACTAGGGGCATTTTGGTAATTTTGGTAAATTGAAAATATTTTGAAAATTTTCCAGAAATAAATTTTTGTTTCTATTTAAAAGGGTATTGAAATGATTTTTAAAACTTAGAGTTTTCATAAAACATGGCTAATCCCTTTCGGGTTTTAGTTATTGTGTTTAGCTTTATGACCGAGTCCTCTTGATTAGGGTGAACAAAGCTACGCACTGTAGGATTCTGTGAAGAGGAGGTGAGTCACGAGGACCGCTAAGTACCAAGCTCTTCCGGATCCAATCCTAGACATGCGCACTGTGGTTACCACACCCTAACCTCGTGACTTGGTCGTATGTTTGTTTAATTAAGCCATTAAAGTCTTATGTGATTTGTTAGAGTAAACTAGTCCTAAAGTTTAAAGCACTTATCATACTATCTACGTTCCATACCTACCCTTCTACAAATAATAATCCACAAAGAAGTCATAAGTACTTACCTAGGCGGATTGGTGCCGGAGACTCGGTGCCATGCCGTTTCACAACCAAAAATATTTCACAAAGGCCTCACAAAACATTTTGGGCCTTGGGCCCCACAAAATGAAGCTTTGAACTGGCTCTGATACAAATTTTGTAATACCCCAAACCCGGCCCAAACATTACGATTTAATTCGGTGTGTTACAGAGAAAAACATTTTGAAAATCCCTTTTTAGCCGATTTAATTTTAAAGTAAAAGATACTTGTCTTGTGTTAAAACCATTGAGGTGTATGAATAAACCACACTTAGTTTTGTTTAAAAATCTTATTAAGTCGAAGTTGTTACCCAATTTATTAATGTACCGATGGTACGAAAGAAAAAACATTCACGTTTAAATTTAAGAAAAACTTGTTCAACATTACCAAAGTCATTAAGTATTTGAAACAAATTATCCAAAGCATGTAAAGTAATCAAAATATAATCTTAAGAGGCCTTATAACAACTTGAACAAAATAAACCAAAAATAAATAGAATTAAATTAAAGTTCATTAAAATCACATTTCCACTGCATGGCCACCTTGAGTCCATCCGGCTCCTCATCCGCGATCTACGTGTCACCTGAAAAAAATGTTAAAGGAGAAGGTGAGTCACCAAGACTCAATGTGTAACCCTTCCCCGATTTAGTGCAACAACATACACAATTTATAACAAATTAACATGCACTAAATTATGCACCCAACCTAGCCATCCAAACACCTTTCTCTACCCCGTGTGGTACCAAACCACTGGTGACTTAAAGTCACGATACTCATCAATAATTGTGGTGCCAAACCACTGGAGGGCCAACCCACGTGTGATACCAAATCACTGGCGTCGATCCCATAATACAATCCGTGGGGCCAACCCACTATCGTGCTAAGCCACTGGACGAGACGCTATGAGGTGCCAAACCTCCTGAGGTGCCAAACCTCCGGAGGTGCTAAACCTCCGTGATTTGTAGTCACAAAATGTGGTACCAAACCACGGTGTCCGTCGACACGAATATCACTTCCCTCCACTCATATATCCCACATCAATCCATGATATTTAATGTAAATCATGCCAACATGCTTATTTAGCAACATACATCGGATTTATCATTAACCATATATTTAAGTCACATATACCAAATATGTCATGCTTCCCAAAAGCATCATAAAGAACTCATAACGACAAGGACTTACAGAATCCTTGCTTATACCATTATGGTATTACATCCAAATCTACATCATTCTAGATTAGCACACACAATGTATTTAGCAGTTATTAATTATAAAGTGTGTATGTACACACCGATGCCAACGATAGCTCTAAATCCGAAAAAACCAATCGCCACACAAGATTCCCTTGCCCTATATTCGCCATTACCTAAAGTTAGTACCAAGGCCATTCGCCAAACCAAAATAATCTCAAGGGTTATCATTTGAAACACGAGACCTTACCTACACGTCCCTTGAATACAAGCCACCACACCAAGTGTTTCTGCTTCCCTATAATCGGCAATCACATGTTAATAGCCTTCGGCTTAACAAATACCTAAAGGAAAAAGATTACTAAATCAAGTCCTTACCACCACTTACCAACCGATCAACTAAGAAAGAAGGCTACGCTTGATTGTTTCCAAGTCCCGGAGATCCTTCCTCTCAAACCGATTGCAAAAGACAAACCCAAGGAGATCAACACCACTCTATTATTCGGCCAAGGTGAAAGCTAAATAGGAGAAGGGAATTTCGGCACACCAAGAGGGAATAGATTCAGTTAGAGAGAAAGAAAAAGAGATGGAAGAAAGGACTTAGGGGATTTCGAAAAAAAGGCTAAGAAGAAGAAAAAGATGCTGGAAAATTTTGAGCAATTGCCTAGGGGAAATTTGGCCAGCAACTTGTGAAAGAAAAGAAAATATTGCTGAATGATTTCGGCACTCCCCTTGTGTAACACTAAACAAAAATTAGATGGCCCTAGAGAGTCCCTCATTTGGCCATAACCTCTCCCCATTTGTGATAATTCAGCCTTCAATTATCAAAGATTTAATCAAAGTTTATCTAACTTCTTATCTCCTAGCTACTCTCAACAATTTAAATGAAAATAAAATTGCAAATGCCACTCTCTTCCAGCCGATTAAGTGCAGAAAAATAAGGTTTATCCTTATCATTTAAGGAACCCAATATTAAGCCATCACCTCTCTCCATTCACGCCTACTTGGGGAAAAAAATAAAACTAGCTAACGCTATCTTTGGCTTGAACTCAAGACCTACAGTCGCCGCCCCTCTAAACTCCCCTTGCCACTCTTCTATTTAGACTTTCATGTCATGAGCCTTGCCCGAAATTTCTTTAAAGCCTTACTACCTAAGCCCATCACCTCTTATATCAAAAAACAAAACGCAAAATGCTCTTCCTATCACTCGAACTTGTGACCTGCCGCTTCTAAATTCTTAAGTGGCGCCCTAAGCCACTCCAACCACCTGGACTTTCATGCCCCTCAACCTTATCATTTAATTTTTAAGACCTTCGTTCCTGGTCCCCTTCTCTTTAACGCCAATAAAACCCAAAAGAAAAACTCTTCCCTCTTCTTACTGCCGAAACTCGATCCTAAGACCTCCCTTGCATCAACCTTAGGCGCACCAAGCCAATTGTGCCAAGCCAAATCTTTGTGTTAAATTCCCTTCGAAAATTTTCTTAACCCCTATCTCACCTAGCTTCCCTCCTTTAAGCACTTAAAAAGAAATTTTTAATACCAGGTCAGGCCTAGCTTGGGTTTAATTCTAGACTTTAGAACATGCCAAATTAATCATAACATTTACTTCTTCAAGCACACACACACATGGGAACAAATAATTAAATTTTCAAACAACCCCTAATTCAGGATGTTACACTATGAGAGCATGATTTTCTGCATACATAATTATGTATGTTAAGCATGATCATACTGATATTGTTCGCATGAATATATGTTATGGGTGATGAGAGGAGGGGGAGTATGATCTATCAGACTGTCACCAGTGATTTGGTATCACACGGTGGGTTGGCCCCACATATTATAATATTGTGACTATGTCTCAGTGGTTTGGCACCACCAGTGGTTTGGTGCCACATATGTTTATTTGTGACTCTGGTCACGGTGGTTTGGCACCTTGATGGTTTGGTACCACAAGGGTAGATTTAGGAGATATGGATGGATATCTAGGTTGATGGGTTGCATGACATACATATTTGTATATGAAATTGTGTAAGAGCATAACGTCTTTTGGGATGGGGTTTACACACTGAGTCTAAGTGACTCACCCCTTCCTTTATATTTTGCAGATAAACCTTAGATCGTGGATTTGGAGCCAGGGTGGACTCGAGGTGGCCATGCTTAGCATTCATTTTATTTTAATATTTTCTATATGGACTTAGTTATTTTCTTTAATTTGGGTTTTAGTTACGTAATAAGGTCGCTAAGTATTATTTTGGGACATTTTATTTAGTTGTTTCTTAAAGTTTCCATAAGTATGCTTAGTAAAACTACTTAAATTGGGTGTTTTCAAAACTCTAAACTAATACTTATTTTCTAAAGTGTACATCGACTAAGTATTAAATACGTAGTAACAATAAGGCAACCAAGTTTTTCTAGAACAAGTTTCAACATGTTTTAGACATCACAAGATCCAACGACGTTTTCTTCAAAATGTTATAATAGAACTCTCTTTAACCAAGTCGACAAATCGGTTTTCAAAACGTTTTCTTTCCCGTGGCACACCAGATTCAATCGTAGGGTTTTGACCGGGTTTGGGGTGTTACACAATCTATATCATTGTGCATTTGAATAAGATTCTATGACATAGCAAAGCACCTACGAATGAGTAATTCTTATAAAGTTCATTATGAACCAATAAAACACCTCGATGAAAACTAACAATAATTCTAGCTTAATATAATAGATGAGTTCCGTATTAAAATTTCATTTCTTCAATGTTTTTATTCTTTATTTTGTTTTAAATAAAAGGATTGTCTAATACACATTATTAACACCAATATAAGTAGTAAAAATTTTCACTCACAAAATAAAAGCCAACATTTCCCTCCCATTTAACCAAACAAGCAAAGCAGATTCACTACCAAAACACCATAAAAATCCATACGTCACATAACTCGGTCTAAAGAGAACCAAAACTGGGGAAAATTAATGACAACACAATATCAGTAAGTGGCAGAAAAAATAAAAAGTTAACTTCAAAAACAATGACCAAGTAAAAACTATACAAATAAAAGATATAAAGCTTACTATCAGAGAAAAACTGAAGATGTTGTTTGGTGATAGAGGCTATTCATCATATGAAGAAGAACAGAAGTTGAGGCTTTAAATCCTTATCTTCGGTCAATAAATGCAACAAGAAGTGGGTGAATGAAGCAGCAGCGAAGGGTTACAAACTGTAGCAGCAAAAAGTTAGAAAAAAGAAGGATTAAAGAAGAAAACTGTAGCAACAGATAAAAACACGAAATAAATATCTAGGTATTAAAGAAGAAAACTAGTGGCGCAAGAGGCACTTGTCAACGACTTCCTTAACAGCAGAGGAGAGATCAACTGAGCGAATTCTGGCAATTAGGGATTTTGGGTAATTTTTGAGGGGAAAACAGTAATGTTAGGGATTTAGGGATTCAGGGTATTCCAGTTCGTAAACACGATAAGGCATTTTAGTGTTTGAATTATTAAAACAAAGCACATGAAAACGGCGATGTTTTCGTCAAAAGCAAAAGATATTTTGCGGTGTTTTTATAGGAGCGCCACTAACGCCTAACATTTAGCGGCGTTTATCAAGTAGCGCCACTAAACCACTTAAAAAAAACGACGTCATCCAACTTATAAGGGGTTTCCAGATGGATGACAAAACGACATCGTTTAACCAGAAAATTTGCCTAAAGTGGAACGACACCGTTTTCCCTAAAGTGGTATGTTTTTTGCGGCGTTTTTTGTCAAAAACGCCACTAATGTCTTTCATATTAATATTTTTAACAGTTTAATTTTTTCTTAAATTCCTTTTTAAACTAATTTTCCTTTTGTTTCAAACAATATACCTTATTTCTAAAAAATAGTAATTTATAGTGAAATTATTTTTAACTTGGCCAATAGAATTAATTTTTTTAAATTGAGTTTTAAGCAATGTAGTTTAATATATGATCTCTTTTATGTTTAAATAATTTAAACTATAATGATAATTTAATATAATAATATTTATATTATCTTTTTGCATTTATATAAGAAATGTAATATCCGAAATTGGGCCTAGTAGGATTAAATGATTGGGCCTTGGGCTTTAGGAAAAATTTGAGTATCATCTTGTTGATTGTGTTAGCTCGGATATGATTTTGTTGTATGCCTAATATAGTCTTGAGAAGGCTTGGAATTAATTGGTTTAGAATAATTTTTAGTATGGAGAATTTAGTGAAGTGGATCAAGTGATTATGATGCTTAAGTTAATTTAAGTGTTTAATGTTAGCATAAATGAGCTAGTAGTAAAGTGGTGTTGGCGCATGAGTAATTGCATGAGGGAAGAGGTTGAATCCATGAATGGCAATAAGGTGACTTTTATTTTTGCATGTGTATGGCATGTGTCGGTCAACTCTAATTAAGATAAGGTTGGACTTTATCATTTATGGATAGTAGACTAAAGGAATAAGGCAAGTTATTAGTTAAGGTATGGAATCAAGAAAATATGGTATGATAAGGGGACAAAAGGCATGGATTAAGGGATGAGGTTTGGAAGCTTTTTAATGGCATTTTGTCCATGAACATGGATGGTTTCATGGACTAGGAGGAGTTGGCCGAATTTATTTTGGAAGGAATTAGGAGGAAGAATAGGAGGAAGATTAGGAGGAAATAAAGAGGAAATTGTGGGATTTATGATGAATATGTGAGTTGGATGGCTAAGGTAGGATAATTGATGATTACTTTATTCATTTTATTTTAGATGATAAGATAAGAGATAAGTTAGGAGGGTGATAAGGGATTAATGTTGGATTATTGTTATTTTTATTAAGGTGATAAATGAGGAGATGATTAAGGGAATATGATAGGATAAGAGATAACATAGGAAATTAGGTGAATGATAATTGTGATTTTATTTTGATTATTTGATTAAGGGGATAAAGGAGAAAATTTTGGGATATGATAGGAGCTATTTTAGTGGCCAATTATGGGTCTCTTTGGTTGGCAAAATTCGGCTAGGAAGGGGGGAGTTAAGTGCCGAAAATGTATAGTATAAATAAGAGGGTGATCTTCTTTGGCATCTTTTTGTTTCTTTATTTCCTTTGTGTCGAAATTGAAATCCTCCATTGTGCCGATTTCTTTTGTGAAACAACCACCTAGTTTTGGCTTTTGTTTTGTGACTGAAACTTCAAAGACTCTTAAAGCCATTGGCATTTTCTTCTTCTCTTCTATTTGGTGTTTTGGCCTAACCTATCCCTCTTTCAGAAACTCTCTTATTTTATTTTGATAGCCGAATATTTCAAACCTCTTTTAAGGGCCATAGTCGAACCATATAGCCTCATTTTCTACTCTATTTCTCTCCATTATTAAAATTGTTGAAACACCATAGTCGAATCTTTATTGGAGGGGCTGTCGAGTATGTGCTTGTGATCTTTTATTCTCTTCAACGTGTAGTGGTAAGTTCTTTCTTTATCATTCGATTTTGAGCTCTTTTTGCTAGTGTGCAAATCATGAGGATAGGCCTAGGGATGGTCGAATATTCTTTAAGCCATGATTTTGTGTTCTTTTGTGTGTAGCCGACGCTAAGGAGCCTTAAAAGAGATCTATCGAGTTTTGAAACATCAAGGTAAGTGATTGATAACATTCGGCCAAAGGCCATAATTTGGGTATTTAAATGTTGAGTATTTTCGATTATGGCTTTTAGGGGCAAGTCTGCTAGATTAAGGAAAGCTTTCGGGATTTAGATCCGTAAGGGGCTAATCATCAGGAATAAGCAAAGCTTTTGGGATTTGGTAGGAGACCAAATTGGCATTAAGGGAGGAGGAAAAACCACGTTCATCATGTTAGATACAAGTAGTTCGGGATTGAGTAAACTGTGCTAAACAGGTGCGTAATTATCGCACTGTTCTCTTGTTGTGTGTATGTGTTATATTTATGTATATGTGATATGATGTGAATGGTAGCCAAGTAAGGGCTAAAATGGTGGATACCCATGATGGGTAATCGTTCAACAGTCGAGATTTTATGACGTTGATTTACATTTGATATATGTATGAAATGTGATGGCATGTGATGTATAATTGTTCAAGTGATATGTTGCCATGATATATATATATGTATGCATGGGACTTGGGATGTGACTATCGAAGGAAAGGGTGTACTTTATGTACGTGGTCTAATGTTAGCCTTGTGCTACATTGGCGCTTGATGTTGGCTATGTGCTTCATCAAGGGAGGTGTTGGCTAGGTGCCACATCTCGGCGGTTGATAGCTGTGTGCATCACCGTGGACTGATTGATATGTGGGATCACTTATGTGATCGGTGGCTCAGCCACGGCCTTGTCAAACAGTCCGCCAAGGTAAGATATGTGGATCACTTGGTTGATCGGTGGATTAGCCATGGCCTTGGGCAGCGGGTTTGCCAAGGTAGGTGTGACGGATGGACATTAGGTTGGGTTGGGCTTCATGTTGCATATTTATGCATTTTGCATGACTGATTATGTGGATCAATGTGGATAAGGGCCAAGCCCAATATGTGGAATTATGTGGATATATTGCCTTATCATCGATATGTAATGATGTGTGGATGTGGGCCAAGCCTATGTGTGGAGGCATGTGAAATAACTATGCACCGAGTCATGTGACTCACCCAAATTTTACCAACATTGCGGTGATGCGTAAGCTTGGACCGGGTTGGAGTGGATCTGAGGTGGCCCATGCGAAGATGTTTTAATTATTTACGTATTTTATATTTTCAGTATTATTAAGTAAGGTTTATTGTAATAAGGGCCTTTTAAGGGATTTGAGGTTTATTATTATGTTTAAAGTGGATTGACGATTAAAGTATTATTTGAAAATATTTTTATTCTCGGTAATTTATACCTTAAAAATATGCATTACAGTTTTTAATTCGGACAGTTTGTAATAATAAAGTTTTACTTAGAATTTTAAACAAACAATGTTTTACAAAGGACAATAAATTTTTATGTTTTTAACTCTAAGTCAAAAGTTTTTCAAACGTTTTCCGTAGTGGCATTTCAAATTCGATCGTAGCGAATGGGTCGGGTTTGGGGTGTTACATTTTGGTATCAGAGCCCGGTTCAAAACTCGGCTTTGAGGGTTTTGGGCCCAAAAACATTTTTTTTAATGGGCTTTTCAAAAATATGGATTTTCACGAAATTTTTCAAAGTTATTCGGCATGGCTTTGTATCTCAGGCCAAGTCCACCGGTAAGTACCTCTAATTGTTGTGTGAATTATTATATGATTGGTATGTGGGTATGATGGGCTCGTAGATTAGTGTATTAAGTTATTGAACTTTAGGATTAGCTTACTCCAACACGTAATTGCATAAAATTTTAAAGCCTAATTAAACAAACCTATGAGTAAGTCATTTGAGTTAGGGTGTGGCAACCATTGTGCGCATGTCTAGGATTGGTTTCGGTGGGAGCTTGGTATTTAAGCAGTCCTAGCGACTCACCTCCTCTCCACTCGAATCCTACCTGGTGCGTAGCTACGGTTCACCCTAACCAAGAGGACTTATTCACGGGCTAAACCCAATAACTTAAACCCGAAAGGGACTAGCCGTATTTTTTTAATAAAAACCCTAGTTTTAAAATCCTTAAGTTACCCTTTTGAATTGAAAAAAATCTATTCTATAAAATTTTCCAAAATATGGCCGATTTACAAAATTACCTAAATACCCCTTGGTAAAATTATGAAAATGCCCTTGGTTTATAAAATTACCATGTTACCTCGACTTTTATGAAAATATTCTTACTTTACAAAATACCAAAACCCTATTTTGCAAAATGTTAAGATACTACGATTTGGAAAATTTACCAAATTACCCCGGTTTACTGAAATTACCAAAGTGACCCGATTACGAAATTCTTGCCATACCTTCGATTTGAGAAAATTTTCAAAATACCTCGAGGTTTGAAATTTCAAAGTGCCTTTGATCTATTAAGATTTTCAAATTGACCCCGATTAATTACTAAAATACCCTATAGGGAAAATGACGAAATTACCCCTGGGTCGGGAATGGTCAGAAATGCCCATAATGATGTGTTGAATGTTGTGGATGAATGTGAATGTGATTCTCTAAATTAGAATAGTGAACTTGAGCTAAAACTTTGATTGATCGAAAGAACCACTATTAAACCTCTTTTCATAAAATTTCTTCGCGGGTAATCAGCGGAACAAAGACTAATGCATAAAACTTATTAAGGCAAATTAGATCGCGATTGTAGACATGAGTTCTAGGGGACGTGGTGGTCGTGGATGTAGTAAAGGCCGAGGTGCTAGGGCTAGATCTTCGACAGCACCGAGGCATATTTCCGGAAAGGAGGCGTTAGCATCGCTAGTGGCTGAGACGGGGTCTCATGATCGAGTTGGGATTGATGAGTTAGATAGTTAGGAAGTGTATTAGTTTTATTAAGATCAGAGTGCACAGCAGTAGCGTAGTGTGGTGAGTTAGGACGTACAATTGTTTGTTAGTAAGTAATTTCGAGGAAGAAATTATTTTTAAGGAGGGTAGAATTGTAATATCCCGAAATTGGGCCTAGTAGGATTGGGCCGATTGGGCCTTGGGCTTTAGGAAAAATTTGAGTATCATCTTGTTGATTGTGTTAGCTCAGATATGATTTTGTTGTATGCCTAATATAGTCTTGAGAAGGCTTGGAATTAATTGGTTTAGAATAATTTTTAGTATGGAGAATTTAGTGAAGTGGATCAAGTGATTATGATGCTTAAGTTAATTTAAGTGTTTAATGTTAGCATAAATGAGCTAGTAGTAAAGTGGTGTTGGCGCATGAGTAATTGCATGAGGGAAGAGGTTGAATCCCGTGAATGGCAATAAGGTGACTTTTATTTTGCATGTGTATGGCATGTGTCGGTCAACTCTAATTAAGATAAGGTTGGACTTTATCATTTATGGATAGTAGACTAAAGGAATAAGGCAAGTTATTAGTTAAGGTATGGAATCAAGAAAATATGGTATGATAAGGGGACAAAAGGCATGGATTAAGGGATGAGGTTTGGAAACTTTTTAATGGCATTTTGTCCATGAACATGGACGGTTTCATGGACTAGGGGGAGTTGGCCGAATTTATTTTGGAAGGAATTAGGAGGAAGAATAGGAGGAAGATTAGGAGGAAATAAAGAGGAAATTGTGGGATTTATGATGAATATGTGAGTTGGATGGCTAAGGTAGGATAATTGATGATTACTTTATTCATTTTATTTTAGATGATAAGATAAGAGATAAGTTAGGAGGGTGATAAGGGATTAATGTTGGATTATTGTTATTTTATTAAGGTGATAAATGAGGAGATGATTAAGGGAATATGATAGGATAAGAGATAACATAGGAAATTAGGTGAATGATAATTGTGATTTTATTTTGATTATTTGATTAAGGGGATAAAGGAGAAAATTTTGGGATATGATAGGAGCTGTTTTAGTGGCCAATTATGGGTCTCTTTGGTTGGCAAAATTAGCTAGGAAGGGGGAGTTAAGTGCCAAAAGTGTATAGTATAAATAAGAGGGTGATCTTCTTTGGCATCTTTTTGTTTTTTTATTTCCTTTGTGTTGAAATTGAAATCCTCCATTGTGCCAATTTCTTTTTGTGAAACAGCCACCTAGTTTCGGCTTTTGTTTTGTGACCGAAACTTCAAAGACTCTTAAAGCCATTGGCATTTTCTTCTTCTCTTCTATTTGGTGTTTTGGCCTAACCTATCCCTCTTTCGGAAACTCTCTTCTTTTATTTTGATAGCCGAATATTTCAACCCTCTTTTAAGGGCCATAGCCGAACCATATAGCCTCATTTTCTACTCTATTTCTCTCCATTATTAAAATTGCCGAAACACCATAGTCGAATCTTTATTGGAGGGGCTGTCGACTATGTGCTTGTGATCTTTTATTCTCTTCAACGTGTAGTGGTAAGTTCTTTCTTTATCATTCGGTTTTGAGCTCTTTTTGCTAGTGTGCCGAAATCATGAGGATAGGCCTAGGGATGGCCAAATATTCTTTAAGCCATGATTATGTGTTCTTTTGTGTGTAGCCGACGCTAAGGAGCCTTAAAAGAGATCTATCGGGTTTTGGAACATCAAGGTAAGTGATTGATAACATTCGGCCAAGGGCCATAATTTGGGTATTTAAGTGTTGACTGTTTTCGATTATGGCTTTTAGGGGCAAGTCGACTAGATTAAGGAAAGCTTTCAGGATTTAGATCCGTAAGGGGCTAATCGTCAGGAATAAGCAAAGCTTTCGGGATTTGGTAGGAGACCAAATCGGCATTAAGGGAGGAGGAAAAACCCCGTTCATCGTGTTAGATACAAGTAGTTCGGGATTGAGTAAACTATGCTAAACAGGTGCATAGTTATCGCACTGTTCTCTTGTTGTGTGTATGTGTTATATTTATGTATATGTGATATGATGTGAATGGTAGTCGAAGTAAGGGCTAAAATGGTGGATACCCATGATGGGTAATCGTTCAACCAGGTCAGTATTTTATGACGTTGATTTACATTTGATATATGTATGAAATGTGATGGCATGTGATGTATAATTGTTCAAGTGATATGTTGCCATGATATATATGTATGCATGGGACTTGGGATGTGACTATCGAAGGAAAGGGTGTACTTTATGTACGTGGTCTAATGTTAGCCTTGTGCTACATTGGCGCTTGATGTTGGCTATGTGCTTCATCAAGGGAGGTGTTGGCTAGGTGCCACATCTCGGCGGTTGATAGCTGTGTGCATCACCGTGGACTGATTGATATGTGGGATCACTTATGTGATCGGTGGCTCACCACGGCCTTGTCTGCAGTGCGCCAAGGTAAGATATGTGGATCACTTGGTTGATCGGTGGATTAGCCACTACCTTGGGCGTGGGTTTGCCAAGGTAGGTGTGACGGATGGACATTAGGTTGGGTTGGGCTTCATGTTGCATATTTATGCATTTTGCATGACTGATTATGTGGATCAATGTGGATAAGGGCCAAGCCCAATATGTGGAATTATGTGGATATATTGCCTTATCATCTGATATGTAATGATGTGTGGATGTGGGCCAAGCCTATGTGTGGAGGCATGTGAAATAACTATGCACTGAGTCTGTGTGACTCACCCAAATTTTTACCAACATTGCAGGTGATGCGTAAGCTTGGACCGGGTTGGAGTGGATACGAGGTGGCCCATGCAGAAGATGTTTTTAATTATTTACGTATTTTATATTTTCAGTATTATTAAGTAAGGTTTATTGTAATAAGGGCCTTTTAAGGGATTTGAGGTTTATTATTATGTTTAAAGTGGATTGACGATTAAAGTATTATTTGAAAATATTTTTATTCTCGGTAATTTATACCTTAAAAATATGCATTACAGTTTTTAATTCGGACAGTTTGTAATAATAAAGTTTTACTTAGAATTTTAAACAAACAATGTTTTACAAAGGACAATAAGTTTTTATGTTTTTAACTCTAAGTCAAAAGTTTTTCAAACGTTTTCAGATGGCATTTCAAATTCGATCAGTAGCGAATGGGCGGGTTTGGGGTGTTACATAAACCCTAATCCCTAAAGCCCATAAACCCTACAACTTACCTTATCCCTTCCACTCTAAACCCCAAAACCTAAAACCCTAAACACATAACACCGAACTTTAAACACTACACCACCATAAACACTAAAACCTTAAACCATAAACCATTATAAACCTATAAACAAGAAACCTTAAATTAACCATAAACTACAAACCATTAATACCTAAACTATAAACATTAAACCCTAAGCCCTACGACCTACATCTTACACCCTAGATCCTAAACGCTAAACCCTTAACACAAGGTCAAAAATATTAAACACTAAACGTAAATTAAAATTGAATTATTAGATGAGATCGTAATGCTTTTTTTTGTTTTGAAATAAGGTTTTAATAAGAGTAACCTTTAGTGGCGTTTTTGAAAAAAATGCCGGTAATACTTACATTTAGCAGCGTTTTTCTATAAAAACGCCACAATCGTTCCATTTTAGGCGGTGTTTTTACCAAAAATGCCACTATTTTTCTTAAAATTTTATGTTGTAATTAAAACGAGGACGTTTGTGTTGAAATAAAAATTATATTTGCGGCGCGTTTTAAATAAAACGCCGCTAAAAGTGCGCTCTTTATGCGCTTTTATTAAAAATGCCACTAATATTTTACATTTTAGTGTTATTAAAACGAAGACGTTTTGTTTTGAAATAAAAAATTATATTTTATGCTTTTAAATAAAACGCCACTAAAAGTGTATCTTTTTGCGGCGTTTTTAATAAAACCGCCACTAATTTTTTACATTCTTTGTACTGTTATTAAAACGAAGATGTTTTGTTCTAAAATAGAAAAATATATTTATGCGCTTTTTAATTAAAACGCCACTAAAAGTGCATCTTTTGCGTCATTTTTAATAAAAACGCCACTAATTTTTTACATTTTTTAGTGGAATCAAAACGAGGATGTTTTGTGTTGAAATAAAATATTATTTTTGAGGCATTTTTAAATAAAACGCCACTAAAAGTGCACCTTTTGCGGCGTTTTTGATAAAAACGTCACTATTTTTTTATATTTTTTATTCTGTTAAATAAACGAAGACGTTTTGTTCTGAACTAAAAATATATATTTGCGGCGTTTTTAAATAAAATGCCACTAAAAGTGCATCTGTTGCGGCGTTTTTGATAAAATCGCCACTAATTTTTTACATTTTTATAGTGCAATTAAAACGAGGACGTTTTATGTTGAAATAAAAAATTATTTTCGCGGCATTTTTGACTAAAACGCCACTAAAAGTGCATCTTTTGCAGCGTTTTTACTAAAAACGCCACTACCCTTTTAGATTTTTTTTGTTGTTATTAAAATGACGTCATGTTGTTTTGGAAATTAAAATTTTTTGCGGCGTTTATGGCCTAAGCGCCTCTATTTCGTACCTTTGCATCGTTTGTTGAAAAAACGCCGCTATATATCAATCTTTTGTGGCGTTTTCTTCTTAGCGCCGCTGAAGTCTATATTTTGCGGCGTTTTTATTTAAAACGCCACTAAAAACACCGCTAATAGTAATAGCTCTTTTGGAAAACCACCATTGTTCTAAATACAAGTTGTTCTAAACTAACTATTCCTAAAACGCCATTATTCTAAACAATAGCTTTTCTAAACTTTAGTTGTTCTCGAATAACAACTACACTGGATGACAATTGTTCTAACTAATGCCCTATTTTGAATATTGCTATTTTGGACATAGTTTTTCTTTGAACAATAGTTGTTCTGAACAAAAACAAGAGTTGTTGCTTCAGAAAAGATACGCTTGGTAACAAAATTCATGAAATATAATATTTTTATTTCAAGGAAAAGATAAATTGCTAGTAATCAAAATTGAGTATCTATATCTTGCCCTACATGAGAATTCTTAGTAAAGAAAATCTCATGCAAGAACATGAGACAACATTGTAAAGTATCTAAGCGAGGAAAGGGCGGCGGAATCGTCGATTTAATCTGGGACTCCGACCAATTTTAAATAAGCAATTACACCGCTATGAACGTTTCTAACATAAACACTTTTGAGCTATCTTGTTGTATGGAATTTTTAGAAAAATCATATATGTATCGTAGGTGGAACTATCACAAGATGAAGCGATGCAAAAGTTGCGGAAGTTCGTGGTTTTCTTCCCCACCTCATGATGACATTATTCAAAAAGGTTGGGGGTTCCAATGGAAGAAAACGGGAAATTCATAAGGCCGACAAAGAACTTAATAGGTGACTCTCTGTACACACAATATGTTAAGCTTAATCGAAAACATATTAAGGATTGGAACCAACGACGAAAACAAAAGATGGATGTGTCGACATCTTTGAGAAAAACAACATCAATAGCTCAGAAAGGACTATAGGAAGTGAAATCTCAAACTCTGAGTGGATGATTAGATGGATGCAAGAATTGGGACCAATCATTCAAGAGTTTGTGCAACAAAATAATATTAGAATACCAAATTATCCGTAAAAATACGGTTCCAAGACACCTCACAATAGATCCGATGAGTAGGATAGTGAAAATGAGAAAGGAAATGAGACGGAAGAATAGAAGGAAGAGGACAATGACACTGAGCAGGATTTTCCCAAGGAGGATGATGACTATAAGGCGGCATCTGTAGCAATCTTTGAAGAGAGGGCTAGTCATCCCAGCCTTACCTGGCATGCAAATTTGTCGGTACACGTATCAGGAAAAGGAAAAGCTCCGATGGAAAGGGGGCAATCGCCTCACTTGGACGATTCTAAAAATTAACAAACTTTTAATTTTATTTTTGATTTTGTAAAACAATTAATTAGGATGATTTTATTTTATTATTTTATTAGTAGGATTAACAGTAGTTGTATATTTTTTTTTTCTATTTTGAAATTTTCTATGTAGGAACCTCACACAAAAGAAGCACGACATATACAAGCTTTAAACGAATGAGGAAGGAAGCACGCACCATAAGGTTATAGCATCGTCGTGATCAATTGAGTAACTTCTTTCCTTATTTACTTAAGGGTTGCACATTAGGGACAATATGCTATCTAAAATGTAGGGCAACATATGATATCTCATTTTTATTTTATGCTTTTTCTTTTATTTTTCTTGTCAAATTGTGCTTGAGCTTATAGAATTACAAGTGATTGGTTAAGAGCATGTATATAGGTTGATTATATTTACTGGAAATTTGGCATGATCGTGTTAGTTATTAGAATAATAAGTTCTATATCTTAAACTGTAAATAAGCATTAAGTGATTGAATATACCAAATGACATAGAAAATATCGGGAAACAAGCATGCTAGTATGTATGAAAAATGGTTTAAATTGTGATTGCTTGATTGATTTGTGAATATTGAGATATTTAGGGATGACCTAAGCCATTGTTTGGTATGACTCCGAGCCAAAAAGCTAACCTTATTCATCAATCCTTAGTACCTATTTTGAGCCAGAAAACACTTCTTAATGAAATTTTATACAAAACCCGAGTCAAAATATAAATTTGTACTTATCCGTTTTCTTTGGTCCCTGAATTGCACAAATTTAGATGTTTGACCTTACATATTGAGGGATAGGTAGATACATCATGGTAATTTTGTAAAAATCAAAGTGAAATAGGAAGAAACAACATGATATAGTGATTATAGATTTAGCCAAAAAGTGCAAAATAAGAGAAAAAATTAGAAAAAATTAAAATGAGTAGAAAAAGGACTTAAGTAATGAAAAAGAAAGCATTGTGAGTGAGAGATGATGAAAAAGTCAAAAGTGACTAAAAAACAAAGTCACAACAATATAAATCTCAATCATTAATGCACAAAAACTCGTGAGCTGACCTTGGTTACTTTATCATGTTATGATTTCCAACATGGAGAAATAAAGAAGGTGAAAGAAGGAGAAATAAGGTGGTGAGCGAGTAAGGGTTATTAAGGGGGAGAATAGGGAGCAATACTATGTGTCAAACTAAATTTGTGCTTGAAATTGTTTTGATGCTTCTTGCTCTTGAATTCCATACCAACCCCAAGCCTCGGAACATTACAAGTCGAAATTTTTTATGTGACCTAGGTAAATCTATTCATGAATTGACATTATATTAAGTAATTGTGATGATGATTGTTTGTATTCTGCTAGGATAATCAAATTACCTATATGATTTATTGATGTATCCATATATTTGAGGACCTTACTATTTGTACACTTTGTAATATACTGAACTTAGGTGTTTGAAACTGAAAATGGTAAGTCATTTATATATCATGCCAGAAGTACATGTATGTATGATTTTTCCTAGCTATGAGTTCCAAAACTTGTCCTTGTATCATATTTGCTCAAGATTCATCTTTTATCTTTCATTTTTATGTTTCTTTGCTTGAGGACAAGTAATGAATTAAGTGTGGGGGAGTTTGATTTTCCACAATTTGTTGTAGTAAATTAAACTAGTTTTCATACTTAAGGAGCTTCAATATGAGAAATTTTATAAAGTTTTATTTAGTTTTTCAATTTTAGCTTTCAATTAATAAGAAGTGTGATTTGAGCCATTTATATGACCTTAGGGGCCGAAGTAGGCCTAAGGGAAGGCTAATATGTTTAGTGAGTGTGAAGGACAACATTCGGAGGCATGAGAACATAAGACTGGTCACCATCTTACAACAAGAATGTTCGAAGTCATAACATAGTATACAGGACACCAAAATATCAAGACTGCCTTCGGTGTCACGACATAGATAGAGGATGTCATGACACACCCTTGAATCTGATCCTGTGAATCTGATCCTGAGCCAAGAAAACTACCATTTTTATCGCGACATAGGGTAGAGGATGTCACAACACTAGCCTTGTACAAGAAGAATTAACAAGGTGAGGGTGTTTTGGTCTGCACATTAAAATTTAGTGTAAAAACATCAACCGAACTAGGGCTAGGGATGACGACTAACCCTAATATTATAAATAGGCCTCATTAAACACTTAGAAAACATCTTTCTTGTAACTTAGAATTTTCCTTTCAGTTTTTAGTTTCTTTTTTATTTAGGATTTCTTTTTATTTTTATTTTCATCAATGTTCTTTGGAAAATATGATTTGTGGATTCAACAAACTCTTTGTGGATTTCAAAGACTTCATTATTCAATACAATTCAGGATTTCTCTAAACTTATACTCTTCATTTATTCTTCATGTTTATTTTAATCATCAAGTTTATGTTGTTTAGGGGATCCATGAGGAAGTAATCCTCTTATGGGGGATTAGCAAGTGGATGTGGGAATAATTAATTTCTATGTTGGATTTCTTAGTATATCAACTATTTAGGATAGAAAGGGTTTAAACCTTAGGCCTGACAACCCTAGGAAGTCATCTAGGTGGAAATTAACCCAAAATTGGTACTACCTCTCCGTGAACCCCTTACCCCAATCCGGTCTGGATTGTGAGGTCGAGATATAAGTAGTTCTTATTGCCTCATTAGTTTAGTGGAAGATTGAGAGATCCTGCTAGGGTAACGACTAGTTGATTGAATAGAACCTGATATAGGAATTAGTTATGACCACTGAGGCAAGTTAATCTCCCATGCTTAGATTTGATTGAGTCGACATATTAATTTTTGATTTTTATTATTTTATGCACTTTTATTTATTTTCTTATAAAAAAATCAAATTCTTTTCACTTTATGATTTGTCATACTATAATTTATTTAAATAACTAATTAGATCTATTTACGTTTATGTAACGTCTGAATAAATTAAGTGTTTTTGTGAAAATTGACACAAATGTGTATTTGCTTCATGGTTAAGTGTTCTAGGTGTTTGTATGAGGTCTTGGGTTCAAATCTCCTTTTGGCAAAATTTTGTTATTTTAGATCCAAGCCTTATCCTTGTTGAGTGGGCTTATATAAAATTACCTGTTAATCCATATCAGAATGAGCTTGCTGGTTTGGGTGGTAAGGAGTTAGTGTGTTGGAGGTCCTATGTTCGAATCCCTGCGTGAGCATGGGTGATAAATTTTTGCTCCGGTTGTCTGAGAGAGTTTGGGTGGAGTTAGAATTTGGAAGTGGTTAAAGGTTAGTGGATTAGTTAGTAGGATAATAGGGGGTTGAGATTTAGTATGATACAGTACACCAAAACAGACTTTTAGCGGCATTTTAGGCTTTTAGTAGAGTTTATAAGTGCCACTAATAGTAAAGCGCCGCAAAAAATGCCGCTAAAACAAACGCCGCAAACTTTAGCGGCGTTTATGAGAAAAAAATGCTGCTAAAGGTCCTGACTTTTAGCGGCGCTTTTCCCACAAACGCCGCTAAAGGTCCTGACTTTTAGTGGCGCTTTTCCCAAAAATGCCGCTAATTTGTATAGATTTGCAATACATAATTTTTCCAATATCATACCCTTCCTACATTAAACCCAACCAAAAATATCAAATGTGGCATATAATTCCAACAAAAAAAAGCAAATGTAGCATAAAAATCTCACCAAAGGCATTAATTCTAAATGATACTTCAAATTCAATAAAAGATATATGATATAAATTAACAAATGAATTCTTACAATAATGTTAAATGTAACAATGTTAAAATGATCTTAGAACGACAAAATAAATGTCTAAGATGGTGGCCTCTGCGAATGCTGAAACATCTTCATCATAGTCTGAAGTCAGAGCTGGAGTTCATCATACATTCTATTCTACTCGCCTCCCTCATTCTCGCCTCCGCTCTAAGTTGAGAAATTTGCTCAACCGTGTTTCGCTTGTAACTTAGCTATCTCGGTCTTTCGACCTACGAACTTCAAATTCGAGATTGACTCCCGAAGGCATGTATTGCTAGGAGTCGGATCCAAAATATTGGCCTGGGTAACACCAAATCCTTGAAATCGAACCCACCATACCTTTCAGACCCAAAACATCGATAATAAAAAATAGCAAATGTAGCATATAATTCCAGCGAAAAAACGACAAATGTAGCATAAAAATTCCAACCATATCTTTCAGGACCCAAAACATCAGTAATAATTCTGTTATCGATATCCTTAAGATTAACAGAACTATCAGTCGAAGCAGCCGCTTCATACTCTGCCTTCTTCTCTTTTAGTTTCTCCTAATAAATCAATTAAAGAGTTAGAAACGAAATATACAATAAGAAAGAATGCAACATAACTTAACATTATTAATTTAAAACTACTAACGAAGAATTAAACTATTATAATTAAACATTATAAATATTTATAATAAATCAAATTTTATTAAGTAAATATACCATAATCTGTAACACCCCAAACCCGACCTAGACGTTCTAAACGGATCGGCATGTCACATGAAAGGAATGTCTAAAAAAAATTTGTGCGTTCGTTAAAAAGTTCATATTCTTTTTGAAACTCCACGTTTTGTGGTTTGTTTATAAAAGCCGATTCATTTCAACGCCCATTTTACAAAGTTGTTATTAATTTGAATAAAATTGTATTTGTTGTGAAAATCGAGCTTAAGTAATTTTGAATAAAAATGGTTTATTATCATTTTAGGAAAATCCCATATTGAACATTTAATAATAAACAGTAACCAAATCAAAGCTAAAACCAAATAAAATACAAAAGCCTTATTACATAACAAAATCACAAAATTAATAGTAAGTCTAAATAAATGAAACGAGTTTACGGAAAAACATTGCAGGGCCACCACAAGTCTGCATCGGCTCCCAAATCCGCGATCTAATGATTACCTGAAACATTTAAAAAGAGGGGGTGAGTCATCGAGACTTAGTGTGTAATTCCCTTACCATTTATAATCTGGCCTAAGCCCACAGATCTATATTAGCCCAATGTCATGGCATATCAAGAATGAGTGCAATGCAATTAATCCACATGATTCCACAAATGGGCTTGGCCCCAAACCGCATAAATCCACATACCACACATGATTATGCAAATGCACCCCAAACCTAGGTCCATCCTCTACACACCCCGTAACTACCACCACACACCAGGGGATTACTAAATTGACCCTCTAACCTCTACACACCAATTCGGCAATCAATGCTATCCACCAAGTGGTCTAGCCACTGGTCCACGTGTTTAAATCGTAATATAATCCACAACGTGACCGTAGTCAACGTTAATCCATGATGTAGCCCGTAGCTATCATCAATCCACAATGAGGCACTCAGCCATCACCAACCACGATGTGGCACAAAGCCGACACCAACCATGATGAGGCACAAAGCCGATCATCAATCCACGTGAGGCATATAGCCAACATCAATCTACGATGAGACACATAGCCAACATCAATCCACGATGAGGCACAAAGCCAACATCAATCCACGATGTAGCTCAAGGCTGACATCAATCCACGTACATAAATGTACACCATTTCTTTCATTAAATATAACCCAATCCCCATGCACATACAATGAAACACCCCAAACCCGGCCCATGAGAATGGACTGGATCTGGTATGTTCCTCGAAGTAACCCGGTCCAAAATCCTTCGAATATTTTGAAAACTGTGAGTTTTGGAAGATAGCTCGTTGTGGGTTGGGCTTGAGTTGAAAACAAAATTTATTTTTATAACAGAAGCCCATTTATTTCAAGTGACAAAATATTTAAACTCATTTCCTATTAAGTGGGCTTACTCTTTATAAAGCCCTAAACTCATAACATAGTAATTATCATAGAAATAAAAATTCGTCACGGTGGCCTTATTACATAAAATGAAACCCAAAATATTAAATTGTACAGTACTTAAAAAAATAAAATAAATATTCAAATTAAATTGATCTTCAAGTCGATCATGGCCACCACAAGTTCTGCCGTCCCGGTCCATTACTGCTCATCACCTGAAACATATTCCCACAACGGGGTGAGTCGATGGACTCAGTGTGTAACCAACACTAAACATAATAGAATTAGGCACACCATAAAAATCATATGCATATAACAATTTCAAGGTAATGATGCAAACCCGAACCCAAACCTATATGCCATCCGCTACACTCCACCCGTACCAACCTGTACACCGTGGGGACTACTAAGTCAACCCTCCTTCCGCTACACTCCATCGAAGGCGTCATTGCAATGACGTGCTCATCGCCCATCGATAATATTGTGGCATAGCCACCATCGTAATGTAACCGGTTACCACTTAGTGAGACCAAGTCATCACATTCACTTAGTGAGACCGAAGTCATCACATTCACTTAGTGAGACCAAGTCATCACTTTCACTTATAACGTTGGTGAGACCGTAGTCAACACCTTCTTCCCTTTCACATAAATCCGAATGCCCCAAATTACAAATATCATGCATAACATATTTTTATTTCACTTGCACATCACTTTTCACTTGTATAACATTTATTTCAAATCCTAGTAGAAGTAGGAAAAGCGTGCCTTAGCACTTTGTACCATAATATGGCACTTTAGCCACTTTCTTTCACTTTCACATTAGCATATATAGCATATATAAACCATAAAACTATTAAGTATAGTGTGGAATACACACCTGATTTGTTTAGCGATTCCTTGAGATTTCGAAAGCAAGATCTAGCGTTTAGATCCTAATTCCTACATTTGGTTTGTCAAATATTACTTAGCATAAATTCTATTTTGGGCTATAGTATCCAAATCCTAGTAGGATTTGTAAAGAGGCTTACCTTTGATGCCGATTTGATGTTTATTCAAATCCCGGAATCTTTGTTTTCCTTCCTTTGATATTCGACCAACCTTGAAACCTCAACATAAATTAGTTTTCGCTTTTAATAATTACGAGATCTAATCTTAGTAATCACATAACTTTGGCGAATACCTTTAGGGACTTACCTTATGGATTTTTTAAATCAAAACTTCACCTCCTTTTTCCTTGTAATCGGCCAACCTAGATTTTTGAATAGGTTAGCTTTTTGATCAATCTGATCTAATTGACTAATGGTTTGGCCTTGGCAGAATGTCTTACTTACCTTTAAATCCGAAGTCGATTTGATTCTGCCAAATCACTTGTTAGATTTGAACTATTATTTAACTATGGAAAGAACCTTTTGCCGAATGTATGGTGATGTTCTTACCTCGTTTTGAATCTTGATGATCTCTTTTAATATTCGGCTATGGCTCTATTTGGGATCTCAAAGCTTTGGCTTTTGTGGAGGAACGAGAGAAGAAAAGAAAAGAAAGGAAAAGAGATGGAGAGACCTTGACAAGGAGGATTCGGCTAAGAAAAGAAGAAGAAAGAAAAAAAAAATAAGTTGTTGTTGCTTTGATTAGGAGGTTTCGGCAAGAATGATGAAGAGAAGAGAATGGCTTTTACTTTTCTCTTCTTTAGCCGAATCTATTAGCCTTAGAGTCCCTATTTCAGCCAATTCTTCACTTGTGATAAGGTTTAGTTTTATCAATATGAAACTCCAACAAATCTCCTAATTAGTCAAGAGTTTTATTGAATGGAAACTCCTCCCCTTGTGCCGCCCAACCTCCACTTATGGAGACAAAATTTTATTTCTTTTATTTGTTTCTAGATGACTCAATTCAGCCCAAAACCTCTTTGCATTTGGGCCATTTCCTAGGGCCTTAGGTGGCATCTTGAGCCACATTTCCAAGTTCGTTATTGGGTCAAAGTTTATGTTCTTTATATTTTAGGGTCACTTGGCCCTAAGCTCCCCTTTGGGCTCTTGATTCGGCATTAAGGGGTCAATTTTAAGTTTCCTAAAATTTTCAGCGGCTCAGATTTTCCAAGTTTCCAAAATGTTTAGTTTCCTATTTTGGCTTGGTTTCCAAAATGTTTAGTTTCCTATTTTGGTTTGGTTTCCAAAATGTTTAGTTTCCTATTTTGGTTTGGTTTCCAAAATGTCTAAGTTTCCGAAAATGTTCATTTCCATTTCCATTTTCATTTCCATTTCCATTTCCATTTCCATTTCCATTTTCATTTCCATTTTCATTTTCATTTCCATTTTCATTTCCATTTCCATTTCCATTTTCATGCATTTCTAGGTTTCCAAAAGTATCAAAAATTTATTCTTAGTACTTGAAACTTGTCATTTCATACAATTAAACTGGAAATGCATAGGCCCTATTCAGGATGTTACGATTCTACCCCTTAAACAAAATTTCGTCCTCGAAATTTTCTAACTAAACAATTGAGGGTATTCTTGTCTCATGGTCTCCTCGACTCCCACGAAGCTTCTTCCGATCCATGATTGCGCTATAATACTTTAACTAAAGGAACGGACTTCCTTCGTAGTACTTTCACATCACGTTCGTAATCCAATCGGCTCTTCCTCGTAGGTTAAGTCCGGCCTTAGTTCCACTTCTTCTCTTGGTACTATGTGAGAGGGATCCGATCGGAACGACGTAGCATGGACACATGGAATCGTCATGCATTTGTTGCAACTCGGTGGCAACTCTAGTGGTATGCCACTTGGTCCCACTCGCTTTAGTACCCGATAGGGCCCGATGAATCTTGGGCTTAATTTCCCTTCCGACCAAACCTCATCACTTTCTTCCATGGTGAGACTTTTAGAAACACTTGGTCTCCTACTTCAAATTCTATTTCCTTCCGTTTGAGGCTTGGCATAAGACTTACATCTATCCGAGGCTTCTTTAACCGTGTTTGAATTATTTCAACCTTCTCCTCTGTTTTCGCCACTATCTACGGTCCTAAAACTCGACGTTCTCCTAACTCAGTCCAACAAGTAGAGTACGACACCTTCGTCGATACAATGCTTCATATGGTGCCATTCGAATGCTAGCTCGATAAGCGTTGTTGTAGGCGAACTCGCTAAAGGCAAGTAGTCCTCCCAACTTCCTCGAAAATCCATCACACATCCTCTCAACATATCCTCCAACACTTGTATTACTCGTTCAGACTGCCCATCCGATTGTGGATGAAAGGCCGTAGTGAAATCCAACTTGGTGCCTAAAGCTTGATGAAGTGCCTTCCAAAATCGAGATGTAAACCTTGGGTCTCTATCAGAGATGATCGACATTGGTACTCCATGTAACCTCACAATTTCTGCCACATATAACTTGGCTAGCTTTTGAAGAGGATAGTCTATTCTCTTTGGGATAAAATGTGCGGACTTAGTCAAGCGGTCTACTATAACCCATACCGAGTCCTTCTTAGTAGGCGTAAGGGAAGCCCACTAACTAAGTCCATGGTAATTCTTTCCCACTTCCATTTGTGGAATCTGGATTGGTGAAGCAATCTCGATGGAACTTGGTGTTCAACCTTAACTTGCGACACGTTCGACATCTTCCACAAATTCGTAACTTCTCTTTTAAGGTCCGCCACCAAAATTGTTCTCTTAAGTCTCTCAGACGACTTAATGCCTCCGGATGCATAGCATAAGGGCTACTATGCGCTTCTCAAGGATCTTACATCTTAACTCCTTGTCTCTTGGCATACATACTTTCCTCTCAGTAGCATAATACTCCTTCATCGTTAATCTCATAGTCCTCTAACTCTCCGATTCGTGCTTTTTGTAGCTTAACATTCAAATCTTCATCAACCAAGCTGCCCTCTTTACTTCCTTCAACCATGTTGGCTTGACTTGTAACTCGACCAATAAACTTCCATCCTCATATAAGCTTAAATGAGCGAACATTGCTCTTAAATCATCACCACCTTCCTACTTAAAGCATCACCACTACATTCGCCTTGCTCGGATGATATTCTATCGAGCGATCATAGTCTTTTAGTAATTCCACCCACCTTCACGCCTCAAGTTTAACTCCTTTTGAGTCAACAGATACTTGAGACTCTTGTGGTGCGTGTAGATCACCGATCTTTCTCCATCTGAGATAATGCCTCCACACCTTGAGGGCGAAAACCACTCGCCGCCAATTCCAAGTCATGGGTTGGGTAGTTCACTTCATGCGGCTTAAGCGCCGGGACGCATAGCGACTACCTTGCCATCTTGCATAAGAACACATCCTAACCCGTATGTGACGCATCACAAGATACCACAAAATCCTTTCACCGCCTCGGGTTGAATCCACACCGAGCTTCATTAATACCCTTTTAAGTTTTTCAAAACTCTCTTGTTGCTTATCTGTCCACACAAAGGGTACTTCCTTCCTCAACAATTTTGTTAATGGCGCGGCTATCGACGAGAATCCTTCCACGAACCTTCGGTAATAGCCTGCCAACCCTAAGAAACTACGAATCTCTGCCACCAACTTAGGTGGTTTCCAATCCAACACCGCTTCGATTTTCTTAGGATCCACCCTTATTCCCTCGGCAGACACCACGTGTCCTAAGAAAGCAACTTCTCTAAGCCAAAATTCACACTTGCTGAATTTGGCATAAAGCTTCTTCTCCCTTAATACTTGTAACACAATTCGGAGATGCTCGTCATGCTCCTCTTCAGACTTGGAGTATACCAAGATATCATCGATGAATACCACAACAAACCTGTCTAAGTAAGGTTGGAACACTCGATTCATCATATCCATGAACGCGGCTGGAGCGTTTGTCAACCCAAACGGCATTACCACAAACTCAAAGTGACCATATCTTGTCCTAAAAGCGGTCTTATGGATATCAGCCTCCTTCACCTTCAACTGATGGTATCCCGACCGTAAATCGATCTTCGAAAACACTGCGGCTCCCTTCAGCTGATCGAACAAGTCATCGATCCTTGGCAAGGGATACTTGTTCTTGATGGTCAGCTTATTTAGTTGACGATAGTCTATGCACATACGCATAGTTCCGTCCTTCTTCTTCACAAATAAGACCGGTGCTCCCCACGGAGACACACTGGGCCGAATAAACCCTCGATCCAATAATTCCTGGATTTGAGCCTTAAGCTCCACTAACTCCTTTGGCGCCATTCGGTATGGAGCAATCGACACAGGCGCTGTTCCTGGTAGTAAGTCTATTCCAAATTCAACTTCTATCTCGGGGTATTCCTGGTAATTCCTCTCGAAACACATCCTCAAAGTCCCTTACTGTTCGACTACTTTGACACCCTCCTCATTTCCATCCAACGCACTTACAAAGGCTAAGAACGCCTCGTACCCTTTACGCACCATCCTTTCCGCCTTAAGCACCGAAACTACATTAGTCAAATAGTTCCTTCTTTCTCCTATCATAATGACCACCTCATCCTCAGGGGTTCTTAGTTCCATTCGTTTAGCCGCACAATCCAACACGGCTCGATGTTCTACTAACCAATCCATACCAAGTATAAGGTCAAATTCCCCGAAGGGTAATTCCATTAAGTCAGCCCGAAAGCTCACCCCCTGAATTTCTAGGGTATATTCGAAAGATCTTATTTACCACTATAGTTTGACCTAATGGGCTTACTACCGTCATCTCTTTATCGAAAGTTCAGAGTCTAGGCCTAGTGTCTCAACTACACTACAGCAACATAAGAATGGGTCGAGCCCACATCAATTAAAGCATAATAGGTTTACTATGAATGAGGAACGTCTGGGTTATGACGTCCGTGGCGTCTTCATCCTCCTACGACGAATCGCATAAACCAAACCCTATTGTCTTGCCTCAAGATTGGTGGCACCTCCGCCACGCCCTCCGCCAAAGATTATTAACTCGTTATTTGAACCTCGACCTCGTTGAGGTCATTGTCCTCCCTACCACTGATTAACATTACGTGTTCTTTGGTCATCATCATCCGATATCTTGGACGGTCCTTGAGCATATGGTCCTTAGACCCACATTTAAGACATGCTCCTATCTTTTCCAACACTCCCCGAGTGCTTCCTTCCACAATATTCACAAGAACGACATCGCCTCGGTTTCAACTTGCTGACCCTTTGACCCCTCAGTTCTGGGCCTTTTCTGCACATTTCCCGACGATCCATAACCTCTCTTGGGTCTATTCCTGTCAGCATTCTGCCTAGTCGAGTCCTTGATTCCTTCAGCTACTTTAGCCTTTTCAACCAACGTGGAGAACTCCCTCTCCTGATGTGGAGCTATCAACAACCTTAGGTCATCCCTTAATCCGTCCTCAAAACGGACACAGCGCTCATGTTCAGTCGCGACTACTCCTCGAGCATATCGACTTAACCTCAGAAATTCAGCCTCATATGCCGCCACTGATTTGTTCCCCTGAACTAGTCCTAGAAAAGCTTTTCGCTGCTCATCAATATACCGAGTGCCGACATACTTCTTCCGATATGCCTCTTTAGCATATTCCCACGTCAGATCCTCTGCCGTGGCACCATCACTGAACGATTAGCCACCATTGGTATGCTTCATCACGTAATGTGGCTACCATTCCTTTCAACTTCTCCTCAGGGGTCAGGTCGAGTTCATCCATAATACGCTCAGTTGCTTCCATCCAATACTCGGCGGTACTGGGTGCCACACCGGACACTCCACGAAACACCTCGGCCCCGTTGGCTCGGAGTCGCCGGTGACTTTCGAGCTCTGAATTTCCACCGTGCCACCACCATTTCCAATACTGCAACATGGCTCGCGACATGCCTCATCCCGTCCGAGCTTCGCCGCCGGCGTTAACGGTAAGGGGTGGTGGTGGCGGTGGTAACTCATTGTCGAACCTTGACACGATCTAACGGGTTACGACGCTTATTCTTCCTCTACTGGCCACCCGGCGCCGCGTCCTCTAGAACTCATTTTCTAGCGTCAAAATCGATTAAGAAATTTTATGGATTAGTCTTTGTTCCACTTGTTTATTAGCGAAGGAGTTTTATGGAAAGAGTTTTAAGAGTGGTTCTTTCGTATTCATACAAACACACAGTCTTTTCCATTCATTCATTCATCCATCAAACAAGTATGAACTTTCGTTCATTCAGAGAAATGTTGTAGTTGTTGTTGTTGTTGTTGTTTTCCTCTACCCGGGGTATTTTCGTAATTTTGTCCTACAGGGGCATTTTCGTATTTTTTTTTTTTTTGAAGAAACACGTTCCTTGGTGTTTTTGTCAAAAATTATTTTTGAAAATTTTGAAGTCTAGGGTAATTTGGAAAAAGTTTTAAATCTGGGGTTATTTCGGTAGTTTTTAACCTCAAGGGTATTTTGGTAAATTTTTATAAATCAGGGTAAATTTGTAAAATTTAATAAATCAGTGGTATTTCAAAAGTGGGAAAACTCGAGGGTTCTTTTCAAAATTGTTCCTTCAAAATGGGAATGTTGCAAAAATTTTGAAATTGTGGTCATGTTGGTAATTTTAGTGAGTTAGGGGCAATTTTATAATTTTCCATAAATCAAGGTATATTGATATTTTGCAAGTTAGGGCTTTTGGAATGTTTATAAAATAATAAAATTTTGATAAAACTGTTGAGTAGTTGAATCATTTTATAAACTAAGGGCATTTTGGTAATTTTACCACTAAGGGCATTTTGTAATTTGTATGGATCAAAATTTTTTTCAAAATAAATGTGTCTTGTAATAGTTTTTCGTGAATTAAAGATAAGAGAAAGAGAGTGATTTAAGAATTTTAATATCAAGTGTTAAAAAATGGCTAATTCCTTTCGGGTTTTAGTTCTTGAGTTTAGCCTATGGTGAGCCTTCTTGGTCGGGGTGAACCAAAGCTACGCACTGTGCAGTGATTCGAGTGGAGAGGAGGTGAGTCACGCGATCGCTTAAATACCAAGCTCCCACGAAACCATTCCTAGACATGCGTCACAGGGTTGCCACACCGTTAAGTCCTCTAGGTTAGGGTGAACCAAGCTACGCACTGTAGGATTCAAGAAGAGGAGGTGAGTCACTAGGACCTGCTTAAATACCAAGCTCTTCAGATCCACTCCTAGACATGCGTACCATGGTTGCCACACCCTAGCTTAATTGACTTAGTCATAGGTTGGTTTAGTGCCTTAAATCTTATGTGTTTGTGTTTGAGTAGTCTAATCCTAGGGTTCAAGTTCCTACCATGCTATTCTACGTTCCATGCCTTTTCTACCCTTATATAAATCATGTAATCACACATAGAGTTGGGGTACTTACCGTGGATCATGGGTTCGGAGACTTATGGGCCATGTCTTTGTACTGCCTATTTGTAAAAATACTTTCATAGAACTCATTTGGCCTTGTTTTAAAATGTTTTGGGCCTTAGGCCACGTGCCGAGAGTTTGAACTGGCTCGATACTAAATCGAAACACCCCAAACCGGCCCATGAGAATGGATGGATCTGGTATGTTCCTCAAGTAACCGGTCCAAAATCCTTGAATATTTTGAAAAGCTGTGAGTTTTGGAAGATAGCTCGTTGTGGGTTGGGCTTGAGTTGAAAACAAAATTTATTTTTATAATGAAGCCCATTTATTTCAAGTGACAAAATATTTAAACTCATTTCCTATTAAGTGGGCTTACTCTTTATAAAGCCCTAAACTCATAACATAGTAATTATCGTAGAAATAAAAATTAATCACGGTGGCCTTATTACATAAAATGAAACCCAAAATATTAAATTATACAAGACTTAAAAAATAAAATAAATATTCAAATTAAATTGATCTTCAAGTCGATCATGGCCACCACAAGTTCTGCCGTCCGGTCCATTCTCGCTCATCACCAAACATATTCCCACAACGGGGTGAGTCGATGGACTCGGTGTGTAACCAACACTAAACATAATAGAATTAGGCACACCATAAAAATCATATGCATATAACAATTTCAAGGTAATGATGCAAACCCGAACCCAAACCTATATGCCATCCGCTACACTCCACCCGTACCAACTTTGTACACCGTAGGGACTACTAAGTCAACCCCTTCCGCTACACTCCATCGAAGGCGTCATTGCAATCGGCGTGCTCATCGCCCATCGATAATATTGTGGCATAGCCACCATCGTAATGTAACCGGTTACCACTTAGTGAGACCAAGTCATCACATTCACTTAGTGAGACCAAGTCATCACATTCACTTAGTGAGACCAAGTCATCACTTTCACTTATAACGTTGGTGAGACCGTAGTCAACACCTTCTTCCCTTTCACATAAATCCCGAATGCCCCAAATTACAAATATCATGCATAACATATTTTTATTTCACTTGCACATCACTTTTCACTTGTATAACATTTATTTCGAAATCCTAGTAGAAGTAGAAAAACGTACCTTAGCACTTTGTACCATAATATGGCACTTTAGCCACTTTCTTTCACTTTCACATTAGCATATATAGCATATATAAACCATAAAACTATTAAGTATAGTGTGGAATACACACCTGATTTGTTTAGCGATTCCTTGAGATTTCGAAAGCAAGATCTAGCGTTTAGATCCTAATTCCTACATTTGGTTTGTCAAATATTACTTAGCATAAATTCTATTTTGGGCTATAGTATCCAAATCCTAGTAGGATTTGTAAAGAGGCTTACCTTTGATGCCGATTTGATGTTTATTCAAATCCGGAATCTTTGTTTTCCTTCCTTTGATATTCGGCCAACCTTGAAACCTCAACATAAATTAGTTTTCGGCTTTTAATAATTACAGATCTAATCTTAGTAATCACATAACTTTGGCCGAATACCTTTAGGGACTTACCTTATGGATTTTTTAAAATCCCAAACTTCACCTCCTTTTCCTTGTAATCGGCCAACCTAGATTTTTGAATAGGTTAGCTTTTGATCAATCGATCTAATTGACTAATGGTTTGGCCTTGGTAGAATGTCTTACTTACCTTTAAATCCAGAAGTCGATTTGATTCTGCCGAAATCACTTGTTAGATTTGAACTATTATTTAACTATGGAAAGAACCTTTTTGCGAATGTATGGTGATGTTCTTACCTCGTTTTGAATCCGGATGATCTCTTTTAATATTCGGCTATGGCTCTATTTGGGATCTCAAAGCTTTGGCTTTTGTGGAGGAACAAGAGAAGAAAAGAAAAGAAAGGAAAAGAGATGGAGAGACCTTGACAAGGAGGATTCGCTAAGAAAAGAAGAAGAAAGAAAAAAAAAATAAGTTGTTGTTGCTTTGATTAGGAGGTTTCGGCAAGAATGATGAAGAGAAGAGAATGGCTTTTACTTTTCTCTTCTTTAGCCGAATCTATTAGCCTTAGAGTCCCTATTTCAGCCAATTCTTCACTTGTGATAAGGTTTAGTTTTATCAATATGAAACTCCATCAAATCTCCTAATTAGTCAAGAGTTTTTATTGAATGGAAACTCCTCCCCCTTGTGCCTTCCAACCCTCCACTTATGGAGACAAAATTTTATTTCTTTTATTTGTTTCCTAGATGACTCAATTCAGGCCCAAAAACCTCTTTGCATTTGGGCCATTTCCTAGGGCCTTAGGTGGCATCTTCAGGCCACATTTCCAAGTTCGTTATTGGGTCAAAGTTTATGTTCTTTATATTTTTAGGTCACTTGCCCTAAGCTCCCCTTTGGGCTCTTGAGTTCGGCATTAGGGTCAATTTTAAGTTTCCTAAAATTTTCCTTGGCTCTGTATTTTCAAGTTTCCAAAATGTTTAGTTTCCTATTTTGGCTTGGTTTCCAAAATGTTTAGTTTCCTATTTTGGTTTGGTTTCCAAAATGTTTAGTTTCCTATTTTGGTTTGGTTTCCAAATGTCTAAGTTTAGAAAATGTTCATTTCATTTCCATTTTCATTTCCATTTCCATTTCCATTTCCATTTCCATTTTCATTTCCATTTTCATTTTCATTTCCATTTTCATTTCCATTTCCATTTCCATTTTCATGCATTTCTAGGTTTCAAAAGTATCAAAATTTATTCTTAGTACTTGAAACTTGTCATTTCATACAATTAAACCGAAATGCATAGGCCTATTCAGATGTTACATACAATATATTATGATGAAATGACAATGTAATCATTATGAACATATCGGACAACGATGAAACTAATTTCCATCATAATCGTAATAATAATATACAACATAATCAAGCTAACCAACCTCAAGAGTATACTTGATAATTTTACCTACCAAGGTATTTTTGTAATTTACCCACCAAGGGTATTTTCAGAATTTGCACTGCAATGGCCTTTTCGAAGGCCTAATGTCGCCCCGAGCGACTCAGCTACCATTTCTGGTCCTTACCGGACTATTGGACCTAAAAATCGATTTTGGCCCATTTGGGCCCACACGCTCGTGTGGCCCACCTAGCACAAATCTGGCCACGTATATAAGTTCCACCTAGTCTAGTTCAACATATATTAAATAATCATACAATTTATTCATGCGGGCCTATGGGCCTATTGGGCCCACTTCAGCCCATTGTGGCCCAAGCAACCCAACCCACAATAATACTACTGATGGCCTCAACTATCGCGTCGAAGCCCAACACGTGCGCTCGCGCGCTCGTGTGGCTACTATTACCGTGATTGGTACTTCGGCATTTGCCGCTCTACAACTAGAGTAGAGAGAGTTACACACCTAATAGGACTCTGGTGTTAATCTGCGCTCTGACCACTCCTATGCCCAAATGCCCTCCAAGATGTGTTTACTCTCCTCCTAAGATGCTCTTTATATAGCTAGCTCTTCACCTTCATTCTTTGTGTCTTTTCGATGTGGGATCCATTCGCCAGTAGAGTTTAAATTCAACTGAAACTCTTACCGTCCAATCCGCAAAATAAATACTCCCTTGCTTCTCATGAGATTGAACCTGTGCCCTTGTAGCATAATCCACACTGCTAACCACTTGGCCACAAGCTCCTCTTGTGTCTTAAACCATGCGCAACTAAATATAAACTATGGCCTAAATTCTAAGATCCAAGTAAAAAGAAACCAAAATGCAAAAGCCAAGACTTGAACCTTGGACCTCCTTCCTTCCTTGTGGCGTCATCCCCCTTGTCTCTTATGTGGCGTCACTTGCCACTACACCACACACTCCACTTGTGTCATTTTCCTCCACTTTTTATTCTTAAGGCCTACCTGCCCACTTCTAGGGTTTTTTTCCTGCCTAAAACCAAAATTTCCCTAAAGCCTAAATTTGATCTCGGGACTTCCTAGAAGCCCTCTTGTAATATCCCGGGTTAAGGGGCTATTTCGATTTGGCATTGTTTGCATGTTTAATTGCTTGCTATGATGTTGTTTTGGTGTTTTCGGGATTTAGTTGTAGGCTAGGTGTGAGCCTGGGTAGGTGGTGAAATGCTTGTTTTTGGGCTTTAGGGGATAGAAGCAGAAGGTGTTGGGGTTTATAAATAAATTAAGTGAATTTAAAGCACAAGTGAAGAGCTGGCAGAGTGGCAAGGGAGGAGCTTGGTGTGGCGTCATCTACAGGTGAGGGAGGTCCAGAGTTCAAGTCGTAGAGCTCCCATTTTGTCACCCATTTTGGACGGCATGGAGGAAGAGGTAGAAGGCAAGTGGAATTCTACCATGGACTTGGTCAAACCGTTCAAAAGTGAGGTGGAGAGTGAAAGTAGGAGGGAGACTTGGTCTTTGCCATTTGAATTAGTGGTGTGTGAGTAATTGGGGGGAGTTGGCCGGATTTGGTGAGAGTTTGGGGGGAGAGGGAGTGTGTGGCCGGGTTTGAGGAGTGTTTGGGGAGCTTGGGAAGTGCCGAAATCTCCTTTGTGCATGTGTGTGTGTGTTTTCGGTCATATGCTTGTAGCTTAAGCTGAAACTTGTACTCTCTTTCTTTTTGCCCATATTCTCTCTTCTTGGAACCGAAAACCCAAAGCTTGGGTATTGCAGAATGCACTTGTAGCTCTTTTGTTTTTCTTTTTGTTTCATTTGAAGCCAATGCCTCTCCACCCTCTGCTTCTTTTGTCAACTTTGTTAAACCGAAACCTCTAGCACCTTATTGCCGAAAGTAAACCTTGTTTCTTCCTTCTTCTTTCCTTTGGGTAAGCGAAACCTATATCCTTCTTCTCACATTTTTCTTCCTCTTTCTTTAATTGTACAAAGTCGAAAGTAAGGGTGTTAAGCACTCAAGCAGAACCTTCTCATTTGCTGGTCGTTTCCTTCTCATTTTCTTTCTTTGTGCTTTCACAACCTTGTCCGATTTCCTTTGTTCCATACCATCTCTTTAAACAAAAACCAGCCTTTGTTCTTCATCATTTTTAAGCCGAATCCAGCATTTTCTTTCCTCTTTTCTTGAAGCCGAATGCTCTCTCCTCTTTCACCTTTCTTTCTTCTTGAAGCTTTGTAAGCCGAAACATCATCCATTTGTTCTCTTCATCAAAACCGAAAGTGACCCCTTCATTCATCTATTTTATTGCTTGTCTTTTCCGAAACCTGTTAGCCGAATCATTCTCCTCTGGGTTGGGTGGCCGAATATTTGGTGGTGTTGGGAGCTTGGTTCCACTCGTTTGGTAGGGGGTAAGTACTAGGCCGAATGGCCATTTCTCTTCTTTTTCTCACCTTGCCGATTCTTATTACGTTGATGGCCGATTGTGATTGTTGGAAGGTGCTAATCTTTTATAAACCAATTCTTATTATAGGACATCAAAGGTTCCAAAGCAAGCAAGAGGAGCCGTTTTCTTCTGTCAGTTGATTAGTAAGTGGAGGTTAAGTGATTGGTTGTTAGTTCATTCTCTTAATCCTTGGTTAGTCAAAGCTTCAAGAGATTAATGTTTCCTTCTTGATAGGTGGGCCGATTGTCTAAGGGAACCACTCTTTGGTTCGGGATTTGGTAGGAAACCAAATCAGGTGAAAGGTAAGGGCTTTCGACAAACCCTTTTTGGTCTAAATGGTGTTGGCGAATGTGTAGATGTCTAACCCCTATGTTTTGGTCGATTGTAGAAGCAAGTACTCGAGGGACTTAGATTGCTTTTTGTCGATTTCTAGACTCGTATTTACCGTGTGTGTAAACTAACACACTTCGCATTTAGTAATATGATTAATAACCCGTGTGATGATTAATGAAACAGTTGATGATTGATATGATACCCTAATGGGTATGATTACGGACTCGGGTAAGTCAATATTATTATTATGAGTTTCTTGATGATCTATGTGATACCATGGTCGTGGCTATATGTGACATGGGATATGAGGTTACACATGATAGCATGATATGCATGATTACATGATATACATGATTACATGAGTATGGTATGTTGATGGGTGATCTGAGTGGAGGGAGCAAGTGATATTTTGTCCGACGAGCACCGGTGCTTTGGTAGCACACTTTGTGACTTTGGGTCACCGAGGTTTGGCACCTCATTGCGACTTGTCACATGGTTTAACCACCGTGGGTTGGCCCCACTTGAGATATGGGATCGTCTGCTAGTGATTTGGTATCACACGATGGGTTGGCCCCATCATCGATTTGTGACTTCGGTCACCGTGCTTTAGTAGCACAATTGTGTCTTTGGGACACCGGTGGTTTGGCACCACATTGACGGATATTGTGTCTTTGGGACACCAAAGTGTTTTGGTAACACATTGTGACTATATGTCACCGGTGGTTTGGCACCACCGGTGGTTTGGTACCACACGGGTAGAAAAGGCGATATGGATGGTTAGGATCGGGTTGCATTAATTATGTTGCTTTGTATGATGTGTGTTAGCATGTTGTTTTTGGGGCGGGGTTTACTGAGTCACTCGACTCACCCTCTCCTTTGACATTTCGGGTGACTCGTGAGCCGCGGACATGGAGCCGGATGGACTCGGGGTGCACATGCCAGCTTTAATAAAGGACTATTGAATTTGGGTACTTTAGCTTATTTATTTTACTTGGGTTTTATATTGGATTTGTAAAAGGCCTTTAATTTATGTTTTGAGATGTTTATGTTTTAATTAGATTTTAATATGCCTTAACAAAACAAGTTGGTATGAATTTTACTAAAACTTGGAAAGATAATGATTTCAAAATTATAACATAATGTGTTTTAAACCATACCATCGGGTATCACACTATGTCTTTATAATAAGCAAATTCAAATGATTTTCAAATCAAACTTGTATTACTCCTAAGTCTAAAAAGGTTTTAAGTAACACTAAGAAACTATTAAGGTTTAAATGGGTTAAACTCGTTTAACCACACATTCTGGATAAATTTTCAAAGCTCTCTGGGTTTTCAAATACAACATAAATTTTTAATCAAAACCTACTCAAGTTTTCCTCAAATACAAAGTTTCGCAAAGTGTTTCATCAAGACTTCTAGACTTCAACCTAAACCACCCAAAACCTTTTTCCCCAGAGCATACAGTTCGATGCGTGGTGTATTGACCGGTTTGGGGTGTTACATTTGTGGTATCGAGCCAAGTTCAAAAGCTTTTTGTGGGCCCGAGGCCCAAAATGTTTTAAAACTATAATTTTCAAGTATTCATTTTTTAAAGTATGGTTTGAAGGGCATGGCACCGAGTCACCGCATTCGCCGCCTGTAAGTACCCGTACTATTTGTTGTGATATTGATTGATATGATTGGCCGACTAGTAGGACTACTCTAGAGGCTGGCCCGATAGGACTCTGTGGACTCATGAAAACAAAGCTTCTTTAAAATTCATAAGACTTTGCTTTAAACATGTGGAATAATGACTGATACATAAAATTCTCTAATTGAGCATTTAGATTTAGTCATGAGTACCCGAGGTGGACGTGGTCGTGGACGTGGTCGCAGTAGGATGATTGCTTTGAGCCCGTAGGTTCTGGCGAGGTTCGAGAATGAGGTACTGCCCGCCACCGGTGGAGGTGGTGAGTTCAAAGAGCGCACCGGCGATGATGCACGATTGTCACAGCGACGTCTTGCTGGTCTTAGAAAGGGTAGCTGGAGCAGTGGGGGCGTAGGAGCTAGGAAATCGTGCTCGAGCGACTTGGGCAAATGGGGTGAATTCTTCGAGGTGTCTCGGTGTTGCTCCTAGCATCGCCGAAAATCGCTAGAAGCGACGTAAGCGAATCATGGACGATTTGGACCTAACTACCGAGGAAAAATTAAAGGATCGATCACTTCTTGGGATGAGTCATACCGGTGGTGGCTCACGGTCCGTGATAAATACCGCAATTGAAGATCGACATGGGATTATTTTCGGCCGCTTATCGGAAGAAATCGTCGAGCTAACTACATAAATGAGCGTGAAAGCATTTAAAAGTTAGTCCAGGAGCAAATCAGACGGAGTATGAGGTAGAGTTTCGAGGCCGAGTCGGTATGCCGGTATGGTGGCTCTTGAAGAGGAAAGGTGCGTTCGCTTTTGAGGATGGCTGCGAGACGAGTTAAGATTGTTGATTGCGCCCCAGCAGGAGCGTGAATTTGCGGTTCTGGTTGAAAAGGCGAAGGTTGCCGAGGGCATTAAAGAGTCTGTGAGGCAGAGTATGGATAGAAACCGTCATAAACGGAGTTTTGGATCTTTTGGGTCATCGGGTAATCAATGAAGAGGGCTAGACCGAGTGGGCCGAATCAGTCGGGTAGGTTTGTTGCTGCTAGGCAGGGACCGCCGCAGTGTAACCGTTGTGGAAAGGCTCACTGGGGAGGATGTTGGACCGATGGCAGAGGCTGTTTTGAGTGTGGCTCGCTGGACCACCGAGTGAGGGATTGTCCGCGCAAGTTAGCTAGAATTCAGTCAGAGAATCAGGGCCGTAATCAGTACAGAAATAATGGACCACCGCCCAGAGGGCCGAGGTAATGGCAGAGGAGGTAATAGTTTCGGTGGGTAGTGGAGCACCGCAGAGGTGCAGTAGTTCGAGGCCGCATACTGGATTGGTATATCTTCGAGGCGCCGAGAGGAGGCGACGCACGGGACGTCATTACGTGACGTTTTTGATTTTGGTTCTCCTTATCTGCTTTAATTGATGTGGGTTCTACGACTCTTATGTTGCCGATGAGTATAGTAGAGACAATGGATTTAGACTCGAGATATCTTCTAGGCGGATGACCGTGATAAGCCCTCAGGTCACTCAGTAGTGGTAGATAAAGCGTATAGAGACGCACCTCTAGAACTCAAGGATAATATTTGAGGTCGACTGATGGAGCGCCATTCGGGGAGTTCGATCTAATTCTCGGAATGGATTGGTGGGTAAGTATCAGAAGTTGGATCGCGCGGCTAAGCGCATGGTTTTGAGCACGGTTGGGGTGATGAGGTAGTTACGATCGGTAATAGGAGAAACTATCATCCAATGTGGTATCCGCTCGAAAAGTCGAGAAAATGGTCGAAAAAATTTGCAAGCATATATGGTGCATGTGTATGCCTTGGAGGCTAAGGAGTCTTCCGTGAAGACTGTTTGAGACGATTAGGGAATTTGTGGATGTGTTTCGAGGAGCTTGGGTTTGCCACCAGATCGGGAGGTAGAGTTAGGGATAGATCATATCTTAATCGCACCGTATCCATTGCTCCGTCTGAGATGGCACCTAAAGAATTAGTGGAGCTTAAGGCTCAAATCCAGAGTTGTTGGACCAAGGTTTTATCAAAGCAAGTATTTCGCCATGGGGAGCGCGGTATTTTTTGTAAAGAAGAAAGAGCGGTACTATGCGGATGTGCATGACTACCGCTAATCGAATAAGTCGACGATCAAAACAAGTATCCACTACCACGGATAGATGACTTGTTTGATCGGTGAAGAAGCGTCGATTTTCAAGATCGACCTAAGGTCCGGATATCACCGTTGAAGGTAAAAGAGGCGGATATCGAAGGCGGCATTTCAGTACTCGGTATGGGCACTTTGAGTTCTTGGTGATGCCGTTCGGGTTAACTAACGCACGGCAGCTTTCATGGATCGATGAATAGGGTGTTCCATCAGTACCTAGATCAGTTCGTGGTAGTTTTTATCGACGACATCTTAGTATATTCAAGGACTGAGGAGGAACATGATGCTCATTTGCGGGTGGTATTGCGATTCTAAGGAGAAACATTTCTATCGCGAAGTTCAAGAATGCGAGTTCTGGCTTAGGGAGGTGACATTCTTGGGTCATGTAGTATCGGCTGAGGGGATTAGAGTGGATCCTCGAAAGATAGAGACCGTTCTGGATTGAAAGCCGCCTAAGTCAGTAGCGGAGGTTCGGAGTTTTACGGGTTGGCGAGGATACTACTAAGAAGGTTTGTAGAGGGTTTCTCATTAATTGCAAAGACCGATGACCAAATTGTTGAGAAAGGAGTTCCATTTATTTGGACCGAGAAACAAGCAGGAGAGCTTCGATAAGTTAAAGAAGATTTTGACCAAGCTCGGTTCGATTCAACTTTGAGGTCGGTAAGGAATTTACTGATTATCGCGATGCATCACATACGGGCTTGGGTTGTGTGTTGATGCAGGAAGGAAGGTGGTGGCTTACGATCCCGGCAAACCGAGGCCACATGAGGTCAATTATCCCACACGATTTGGAGCTTGCATCGTAGTATTTGCCTTAAAGATATGGAGGCATTACTTATACGGAGAAAGATCGATAGTCTATACGGACCATAAGAGTCTCAAGTACCTTCCGACTCGAAAGACTTGAATCGAGACGGTACGGTGGATTGATTTCTTTGAAAGACTACGATTGCTCAATTGAGTATCATCCGCAAGGCTAACGTCGTGGCGCACGCGTTGAGCCGTAAGGTTGTTTCGGATTTGAGGCGTTGTTTGCCCACTTGAGTTTGTACGACGACGGAGTATTTTAGCGTAATCGCAGTTAAACCTACTTGGGTCGAGCAGATCAGAGAAAAGCAGTTGTTAGATGAGGTTTTGAGCGCGCAGAGGACTCAGGTGCAAAGTGATGGGTTGAAGGGGTATAGCTTGTCTAGTGATGGGGTTCTGTGTTTCTAGGGAAGGCTTGTATGCCGAGAGATGCTGAATTGAGGCAAGATTCTTCAGATGCACATAGCACTTTCACGCTATGCATCCCGGAGGTAGCAAAATGTATAAGGATCTCGTGGAACGATTACGGTGGCCGAGTCCGAAAAAGGAGGTGACAGAGTTTGTAGGAAAGTGTCGACTTGTCGCCAGTCAAGGTGAGCATCGATTGTTGCGTCTGGGTTGCTTCACCCGGTGAAGATTCCGCATGGAAGTGGGAAAGAATAACTATGGATTTCGTCGGTGGATTACCGCTACACCGAGCAAGAAGATTGATTTGGGTAGTTGTGGATCGGTGACTAAATCGGCTCACTTTATTCCGGTGAGGTGGATTACTCACTTGAGAGGTTGGCGAAGTTGTATGTGTCGAGATTGTGAGATCTGCACGGGTGCCCGACGATCGATCATCTCGGATAGGGACCCTGATTCACGCCAAGGTTCGGAAGGCGTTACATCGAGCTCGGGTACACGGTTAGATTTCAAGACCGCATTTCATCCGCAGATCGACGGGCAATCGAAAGGGTTATCTGAGATATTGGAGGACATTCTTCGAGGTGTGTTTTGGACTTGAGGGTAGTTGGGAGGAATATCTACCGTTATTGAGTTCGCCTACAACAATGCCTACCAAGCGAGCATTAAGATGGCACCTTATGAGGCGTTAGACGGAGGGAAGTGTCGTTCACCGACTTGTTGGACGAGTTAAGTGAACGCCGCTTATTGGGACCGAGTTGGTTCTTCGAGACCAAGACAAGGTTAAGTTGATTCAGCTCGATCAAGGAAGCTTCAACCGCAGAAGTCCTATGCCGATCTTAAACGGAGGGATATTGAGTTTGTGGGAGATCGGGTTTTCTGAAGGTCTCACCGTGGAAGAAAGTATTAAGGTTCGGAAGAAAGGCAAGCTTAGTCCGAGGTTTATTGGGCCATATAAGGTACTAAGACGAGTGGGACTATTCGTATCATTTCGAGTTGCCGGTGAGTTAAGTCAAATTCACGACGTGTTCCACGCTTCGATGCTTGGCGATATCGCTCGATCCATCACATGTAACAATGAGAGGAGATCAAGTAAACCGGATATGTCCATAGAGGAAGAGCCCAGATGATTTTGGATCGAGATGTGAAGGTTCTACGCAGAAGTCTCAGTGCCTCTCGTTAAGGTTCTTTGGCGAAATCATGGCGTGGAAGAAGCTACGTGGGAACCCGAGGATATGATGAGACAGCAATACCCGCAACTCTTTCTAGACGGTGTAATTTCGAGGTCGAAATTCTTTTAAGGGGGGTAGAACTGTAATATCCCGGGTTAAGGGGCTATTTCGATTTGGCATTGTTTGCATGTTTAATTGCTTGCTATGATGTTGTTTTGGTGTTTTCGGGATTTAGTTGTAGGCTAGGTGTGAGCCTGGGTAGGTGGTGAAATGCTTGTTTTTGGGCTTTAGGGATAGAAGCGAAGGTGTTGGGGTTTATAAATAAATTAAGTGAATTTAAAGCACAAGTGAAGAGCTGGCAGAGTGGCAAGGGAGGAGCTTGGTGTGGCGTCATCTACAGGTGAGGGAGGTCCAGAGTTCAAGTCGTAGAGCTCCCATTTTGTCACCCATTTTGGACGGCATGGAGGAAGAGGTAGAAGGCAAGTGGAATTCTACCATGGACTTGGTCAAACCGTTCAAAAGTGAGGTGGAGAGTGAAAGTAGGAGGGAGACTTGGTCTTTGCCATTTGAATTAGTGGTGTGTGAGTAATTGGGGGGAGTTGGCCGGATTTGGTGAGAGTTTGGGGGGAGAGGGAGTGTGTGGCCGGTTTTGAGGAGTGTTTGGGGGAGCTTGGGAAGTGCCGAAATCTCCTTTGTGCATGTGTGTGTGTGTTTTCGGTCATATGCTTGTAGCTTAAGCCGAAACTTGTACTCTCTTTCTTTTTGCCCATATTCTCTCTTCTTGGAACCGAAAACCCAAAGCTTGGGTATTGCCGAATGCACTTGTAGCTCTTTTGTTTTTCTTTTTGTTTCATTTGGAAGCCGAATGCCTCTCCCACCCTCTGCTTCTTTTGTCAACTTTGTTAAACCGAAACCTCTAGCACCTTATTGCCGAAAGTAAACCTTGTTTCTTCCTTCTTCTTTCCTTTGGGTAGTCAAACCTATATCCCTTCTTCTCACATTTTTCTTCCTCTTTCTTTAATTGTACAAAGCCGAAAGTAAGGGTGTTAAGCACTCAAGCCGAACCTTCTCATTTGCTGGTCGTTTCCTTCTCATTTTCTTTCTTTGTGCTTTCACAACCTTGTGCCGATTTCCCTTTGTTCCATACCATCTCTTTTAAACAAAAACCAGCCTTTGTTCTTCATCATTTTTGAGCCGAATCCAAGATTTTCTTTCCTCTTTCTTGAAGCGAATGCTCTCTCCTCTTTCACCTTTCTTTCTTCTTGAAGCTTTGTGTCAAACATCATCCATTTGTTCTCTTCATCAAAACCGAAAGTGACCCCTTCATTCATCTATTTTATTGCTTGTCTTTTCCAAACACATTAGTCAATCATTCTCCTCCGGGTTGGGTGGCGAATATTTGGTGGTGTTGGGAGCTTGGTTCCACTCTGTTTGGTAGGGGTAAGTACTAGGCGAATGGCCATTTCTCTTCTTTTTCTCACCTTGCCGATTCTTATTACGTTGATGGCCGATTGTGATTGTTGGAAGGTGCTAATCTTTTATAAACCAATTCTTATTATAGGACATCAAAGGTTTCAAAGCAAGCAAGAGGAGCCGCTTTTCTTCGTCGGTTGATTAGTAAGTGGAGGTTAAGTGATTGGTTGTTAGTTCATTCTCTTAATCCTTGGTTAGTCAAAGCTTCAAGAGATTAATGTTTCCTTCTTGATAGGTGGGCCGATTGTCTAAGGGAACCACTCTTTGGTTCTGGATTTGGTAGGAAACCAAATCGGTGAAAGGTAAGGGCTTTCGACAAACCCTTTTGGTCTAAATGGTGTTGGCGAATGTGTAGATGTCTAACCCTATGTTTTGGTCGATTGTAGAAGCTAGTACTCGAGGGACTTAGATTGCTTTTGTCAGATTTCTAGACTCGTATTTACGGTGTGTAAACTAACACACTTCGCTTAGTAATATGATTAATAACCGTGTGATGATTAATGAAACGTTGATGATTGATATGATACCCTAATGGGTATGATTACGGACTCGGGTAAGTCAAGATTATTATTATGAGTTTACTGATGATCTATGTGATACCATGGCTGTGGCTATATGTGACATGGGATATGAGGTTACACATGATAGCATGATATGCATGATTACATGATATACATGATTACATGAGTATGGTATGTTGATGGGTGATACGAGTGGAGGGAGCAGTGATATTTTTGTGCTGACGAGCACCAGTGCTTTGGTAGCACACTTTGTGACTTTGGGTCACCAGAGGTTTGGCACCTCATTGCGACTTGTCCTGTGGTTTAACCACCGTGGGTTGGCCCCACTTGAGATATGGGATCGCTCGCTAGTGATTTGGTATCACACGATGGGTTGGCCCCATCATCGAGTTGTGACTTTCGGTCACCGGTGCTTTGGTAGCACAATTGTGTCTTTGGGACACCAAAGTGGTTTGGCACCACATTGACGGATATTGTGTCTTTGGGACACCAAAGTGTTTTGGTAACACATTGTGACTATATGTCACCGGTGGTTTGGCACCACCAATGGTTTGGTACCACACGGGTAGAAAAGGCGATATGGATGGTTAGGATCGGGTTGCATTAATTATGTTGCTTTGTATGATGTGTGTTAGCATGTTGTTTTTGGGAGCGGTGGTTTACACATCGAGTCACTCGACTCACCCTCTCCTTTGACATTTCAGTGACTCGTGAGACGCGACATGGAGCCGGATGGACTCGGGGTGCACATGCCAGCTTTAATAAAGGACTATTGAATTTGGGTACTTTAGCTTATTTATTTTACTTGGGTTTTATATTGGATTTGTAAAAGGCCTTTAATTTATGTTTTGAGATGTTTATGTTTTAATTAGATTTTTAATATGCCTTAACAAAACAAGTTGGTATGAATTTTACTAAAACTTGGAAAGATAATGATTTCAAAATTATAACGCAATGTGTTTTTAAACCATACCATCTGTATCACACTATGTCTTTATAGTAAGCAAATTCAAATGATTTTCAAATCAAACTTGTATTACTCCTAAGTCTAAAAAGGTTTTAAGTAACACTAAGAAACTATTAAGGTTTAAATGGGTTAAACTCGTTTAACCACACATTCAGATAAATTTTCAAAGCTCTCGGGTTTTCAAATACAACATAAATTTTAATCAAAACCTACTCAAGTTTTCCTCAAATACAAAGTTTCGCAAAGTGTTTCATCAAGACTTCTAGACTTCAACCTAAACCACCCAAAACCTTTTTCCTCAGAGTATACCGATTCGATTCGTGGTGTATTGACCGGGTTTGGGGTGTTACACCTCTAACCTTCCAAAATCACGAACCTCGACCGGATCCGAATGTTCCTCGATGTAACCCGGTTCAAAAATTCTTTTGTTACTTTGAAAACTGTGTGTTTTGGAGATAGTTTGTTTATGGGTTGGGCTCGAGTTGAAAATAAGTTTATTTTATATCGAAACCCATTTATTTCAGTGACAAAATATTTAAGCTTATTTTAAATTAAATGGACTTATTCTTTAAATACCCTAAAAACGTAACTTAGTAATTAAAACAAAAATAAAATCATCACTATGGCCTTATTACATAAACAAAACCCAAAATAAAATTATACAAGACTTAAATAAAATAAAATGTCCATAATAAATAATTCTTCAAGAGCATGGCCACCACAAGTTTCGCCGTCCGGTCCATCATCTGTTCATCACCAAACATGTGCTCATTAACAGGGTGAGTCGATAGACTCAATGTGTAACCAACACCAAAATATAATAGAATTAGGCATACCATACACATCATGTTCAAATAATAATTCAAGATAATGATGCAAACCCGAACCCAAACCTATATGCCATCCGCTACACTCCACCTGTACCAACCTGCACACCGTGGGGACTACTAAGACAACCCTCCATCCGCTACACACCATCGAAGGTAGTCGCTGCAGTCGACGTGCTCATCGCCCACATAAAATTCGTGGCATAGCCACTCGATAATTGTGTCATGAGACACCACATTCGAGATAATGTAACCGAGGTTACCATATTCAGATAATGTGACCGAAGTCACCACATTCGGTTAGTGAGACCGAAGTCATCACATTCACTTAGTGAGACCGAAGTCATCACATTCACTTAGGGAGCCCGAAGTCATCACATTCACTTAGTGAGACCGAAGTCATCACATTCACTTCCCTTTTCTCAAATAACCCGAATGCCCCATATTATTCATATCATGCATATCATACTTAAATTCATATTCATGTCACTTTTCACATGTTAAGTATAACATATTTCGTAATCCTAGTAGGAGTAGGAAAACGACTGAGTACTTTGTACCATAACATGGTACTTTAGCCACATTCTTACACTTTCATATTAACACATATATCAAGTTTAAGCCATAAATCTATTAAGATTAGTGTGGGGTACACACGATACCTTAGCCATATTCTTACACTTTTATATTAGCACATATAATAAAATTAAAGCCGTAAATCTATCAAGATTTAGTGTGGGGCACACACCTGATTCGCTTAACAACTTCACTGAAATCCCGAAATTTGATCTACTGCCTTAGATCTCAAGTTCCTACATTCGGCCAACCTTAGTATGTTAATATAAGGCCTATTCGACCATAAAACCAAATCCTAGTTGGATTTGTGCACTTACCTTAATGCCGATTGAATAAAAATCAAATCCCGAAAACTTGTATTCTTCCCCTTTGAAATCGGCTAATCACTAGATCCCTTGAATCAGTTAGTTTTCGGTTAAAACAAATAGATCTAAGTACTTAAGATAGGGCCTTGGCTGAATATGTGAATACACTTACCTTGGAGTTCTCAAATCCCGAAACTTTGCTTATGCTCCTTCCTTGTATTCGGCCAACTCTAGATCCCTTTAACATATTAGTTTTTGGCTTTTAAGATAATAAAAGATAGATCCAAACATTAAAATAAGCCTTGGCCGAATGCTATAGGTACTTACCTTGTGGATTTTTAAATCCCGAAACTCACCAAATAACTAAGGAACACGTGGCCTATGGTGTACCTTCGGGAAAAGAATTGCTCCTTCTTTGTAGTCGACACTTAGTAAATCCCGAAAGATCTCTTCAAGGTTTCGGCAATAATATATTGAGGATATTAGAATCTTAATTTTGACAGACTTAAAAGAAATAAAATGAGAATCGAACCTAATCATACCCTTACTGAAGAATTCAACAGCACCTAAGCTTGAAGCCACTTGAGATATTCGAGTATGGCTTTGATGTGTAACACAAAGTTTCGGCTTTTGTAACTATGAAGAAATCAGCTAGGGCTTTGCTTATTTTCGGCTTTTGAGGCTATAAAGAATTTGGCTTGAGAAGAAGAAAATCTTGGAGAGGAGAGGAGAAAGAAATTCGGTAGAAGAAAATAGAGGGAGAATGAATGAAGAATAGCCCTATTCTCTTCCTTTTATAGCCGAAATTACTAGGCCAAGAATCCTTTGCTTGGCCACCACTCTTCCTTATGTGATAACTTTATCTCTTTAATTAAAATTAAAGAATAATCCTTCAATTATCTCTTTGAAAATAATCTAAAATAAGTCATCATTTATCCACCTATTTAGCTGAGTTTTAAGGAGAATTAAACTCTTCCTTTAAGAGTCCCTACCGTCCATTGCTTCATCTTTAAGTAATTAAATAAAATTACTTAAAGTCTTAGCTAGATGTCGCCCACCCCTTCCCTTGATGAGCCAAATTTTAAACTTGTTCTTATTGGACTCCTTGTGGCCACACGAGGCCCAAATCATCCACCTAAGTGGCGCCACTCTTTGGGCTTTAAGTGGTATCTTCAGCCACTTTTCCAAGCCTGCTTGTGTGTCAAATTTCACATACTTTTTCTCTTAAGGCCACTTTGCCTTAATTTCCTCTTTTAAACTTTAAAACTTGATATTTCTAAGTCATTTCTAAGTTTCCAAAAATTTTCGTTTGGCTTTTAAACTTGACATTTCCTAGGTTTCCAAAATGTTCACTTTCCTCTTTAACTTAAGTTTCCAAAATGTTCACTTTCCTCTTTTAGCTAATCATTTCCAAGTTTCCAAAATATTTACTTTCCTCTTTTGAAACTTAACATTTATAAATCATTTCTTACATTTCCAAGACATTTCCCTACATTTCCTTACATTTCCCTGTATTTCCTTACATTTCCATACATTTCCTTACATTTCCATACATTTACATACATTTCCATACATTTCCATACATTTCCATACATTTCCATACATTTACATACATTTCTTACATTTTCATACATTTCCTTACATTTCCATACATTTCCATACATTTCCAAGGTTCTAAAATGCACACCACACATCCATATCATAGTAAACATGCTATTTCATAAAATTAAGCAAAATGCACATAATGGGATTTGAACCTCTTCCTCAAAGTACTTCACTTGATGCCATAACCTTGCACCTTAGGTGGCGCCCTTGCCACTTTTCCACATCACTTCTTGTTTTTAACTTAAAACCAATAATTGTCCAAAGCTTTCTTCCATCCTAGGATTTTAAAACCCTTAATTCACTTCCAAACACCGCTAAAACCTACTACTCATGAATTATGCACAAACGCATAACCCCTAATCTAGGATGTTACAGTTCTACCCTCCTTAAAAATAATTTCGTCTTCAAATTACTTATTAACAATCAGACAATCCTTCTCACCAAGACTATGCTTACGCAAGACTGATCTTAATAGAACCATCATACTTTCTGGCACAATCTCTAAGTTCACGCCCTTAGAACTTATTTAACGTCATGATTTAATCTAATTAAGAAGTTTTATGTATTAAAAAATTTTGTTTCACTGATTAACCGCGAAGAATTTTATGGAAAGAATTTTTAGAAGTGGTTCTTTCGTATTCATACATGCACACAGTCTTTACATTCATACATCCATCAATCAATTATGAACTTTCATTCATTCACAGAAATGTTGTAGTTTTCATTGTTGCTGTTTTCTCACTACCCAGGGGTATTTTTGTAATTTTTCCTACAGGGGTATTTTCATAATTTTTCAAAAGAAAAAAAAAAGTTCCTTGGTGATTTTGTCAAAAAGTATTTTGGAATTTTTAAATTCCCGGGGTATTTTGGAAAGTTTTGAAATTTGGGGGTATTTCGATAATTTTGGACCTCGGGGGTATTTTGGTAATAAACCAGGGTAAATTTGTAAAGTTCAATAGTTCCGGGGTATTTCCAAATTTTTCAAAACTTTGAGAGTTCTTTTTTTTGAGAATTGTACCTTCCAAAACGGTGATGTTGCAAAAAATTTGGAAACCATGGTCATTTTGGTAATTTTGTAAGTTAGGGGCAATTTTGTAATTTTCCAAAATCAAGGTACCTTGAATTTTTCATAAAATAGAATTTTTGGACATTTTGCAAAATAGAGAAATTTTACTAAAATTGAGGGTAATATGGTAATTTTAAAAATCAAGGGCATTTTGTAATTTTATCACTAGGGGTATTTTTGTAAATTTTATAAATCGAAAATATTTTAAGAAAATTTTATAAAATAATCTTTTTCAAATCAAGAGGATAATTTAGAAATTTTAAAACTAGGGTTTTCATAAAATACGGCTAGTCCCTTTCGGGTTTTAGTAGGGGTTTAGCCCGTGTATAAGTCCTCTTGGTTAAGGTGAACCGAGGCTACGCACTGTAGGATTCGAGTGGGTAGGAGGTGAGTCACCTGACCGCTTAAATACCAAGCTCCCACCGAAACCAATCCTAGACATGCGTACCATGGTTGCCACACCCTAACTCGGCGACTCAACCATGTGTTTGTTTAATTAGATATTTAAGTCTTATGTATTTGTTGGGGTACACTAGTCCTAGGGTTCAAATACTTAATCTCTATTCTACGTTCCAATTTATTTCTACCCTTCTACAAGTCATAAATCACACACTGGATAGAAGTACTTACCCGGTGGACTTGGTTGGAGACTTAGTGGGCCATGCCGTAAAAAACTCGAAAATTTTTCGTAAAATTCCTTTTGGGCTTACTTTGAAAATGTTTTAGGCCTTAAACCCAAGGCCAAGAGTTTAAAATTGGGCTCTGATACCAAACTGAAACACCCCACACCCGGCCCACGAGCCTGGATCGGATCTGGTATGTTCCTCGATGTAACCCGGTTCAAAAATCTTTTGTTACTTTGAAAACTGTGTGTTTTGAAGATAGTTTGTTTGTGGGTTGGGCTCGAGTTGAAAATAAGTTTATTTTTATATCAAAAACCAATTTATTTAAGGTGACAAAATATTTAAGCTTATTTTAAATTAAATGGACTTGTTCTTTAAATACCCTAAAATCGTAACTTAGTAATTAAAACAAAAATAAAATCATCACTATGGCCTTATTACATAAACAAAACCCAAAATAAAATTATACAATACTTAAATAAAATAAAATGTCCATAATAAATAATTCTTCAAGCGAGAGCATGGCCACCACAAGTTCTCGTCGTCCGGCCCATCACCTTTTCATCACCAAACATGTGCCCACAACGGGTGAGTCGATAGACTCAATGTGTAACCAACACCAAAATATAATAGAATTAGGCATACCATACACATCATGTTCAAATAATAATTCATGATAATGATGCAAACCCGAACCCAAACCTATATGCCATCCGCTACACTCCACCCATACCAACCTGCACACCGTGGGGACTACTAAGTCAACCCTCCATCCGCTACACACCATCGAAGGCAGTCGCTGCAGTCGACGTGCTCATCGCCCACATAAAATTCGTGGCATAGCCACTAGATAATTGTGTCATGAGACACCACATTCAGATAATGTAACCGAGGTTACCACATTCAGATAATGTGACCGAAGTCACCACATTCACTTAGTGAGACCGAAGTCATCACATTCACTTAGTGAGGCCGAAGCCATCACATTCACTTAGGGAGACCGAAGTCATCACATTCACTTAGTGAGACCGAAGTCATCACATTCACTTCCCCTTGCTCAAATAACCCGAATGCCCCATATTTTTCATATCATGCATATCATACTTAAATTCACATTCATGTCACTTTTCACATGTTAAGTATAACATATTTCAGTAATCCTAGTAGGAGTAGGAAACGTGCACGAGTACTTTGTACCATAACATGGTGCTTTAGCCACATTCTTACACTTTCATATTAACACATATATCAAGTTTAAGCCATAAATCTATTAAGTTTAGTGGGGTACACGATACCTTAGCCATATTCTTACACTTTTATATTAGCATATATAATAAAATTAAAGTCAGAATCTATCAAGATTTAGTGTGGGGTACACACCGATTCGCTTAACAACTTCACTTTGAAATCACGAAATCGATCCATCGCCTTAGATCTCAAGGTCCTACATTCGGCCAACCTTAGTATGTTAATATAAGGCCTATTCGACCATAAAACCAAATCCGAGTAGGATTTGTGCACTTACCTTAATGCCGATTGAATAAAAATTAAATCCCGGAAACTTGTATTCTTCCCCTTTGAAATCGGCTAATCACTAGATCCCTTGAATCAGTTAGTTTTCGGTTAAAACAAATAGATCTAAGTACTTAAGGTAGGGCCTTGGCTGAATATGTGAATACACTTACCTTGGAGTTCTCAAATCCCGAAACTTTGCTTATGCTCCTTCCTTGTATTCGGCCAACTCTAGATCCCTTTAACATATTAGTTTTCGGCTTTTAAGATAATAAAAGATATATCCAAACACTAAAATAAGCCTTGGCCGAATGCTATAGGTACTTACCTTGTGGATTTTTAAATCCCGAAACTCACTGAATAACTAGGGAACACGTGGCCTATGGTGTACCTTCGGGAAAAGAATTTCTCTTTCTTTGTAGTCGACACTTAGTAAATCTCAAAAGATCTCTTCAAGGTTTCGGCAATAATATATTGAGGATATTAGAATCTTAATTTCAATGCACTTAAAAGAAATAGAATGAGAATTGAACCTAATCTTACCCTTCATCAAGAATTCGACAAAGACCTAAGCTTGAAGCCACTTGAGATATTCTGGCTATGGCTTTGATGTGTAACACAAAGTTTCAGCTTTTGTAACTATGAATAAATCAGCTAGGGCTTTGCTTATTTTCGGCTTTTGAGGCTATGAAGAATTTGGCTTGAGAAGAAGAAAATCTTGGAGAGGAGAGGAGAAAGAAATTCTAGTAGAAGAAAATAGAGGAGAATGAATGAAGAATAGCCCTATTCTCTTCCTTTTATAAATGAAATTACTAGGCCAAGAATCCTTTACTTGGCCACCACTCTTCCTTATGTGATAACTTTATCTCTTTAATTAAAAAATAAAGAATTATCCTTCAATTATCTCTTTGAAAATAATCTAAAATAAGTCATCATTTATCCACCTATTTAGCTGAGTTTTAAGGAGAATTAAACTCTTCCTTTAAGAGTCCCTATTGCCGTCCATTGCTTCATCTTTAAGTAATTAAATAAAAATTACTTAAAGTCTTAGCTAGATGCTGTCCACCCACTTCCCTTGATGAGCCGAATTTTAAACTTGTTCTTATTGGACTCCTTGTGGCCATACGAGGCCCAAATCATCCACCTAAGTGGTGTCACTCACTGGGCTTTAAGTGGTATCTTCAGGCCACTTTTCCAAGCCTGTTTGTGTGTCAAATTTCACATACTTTTTGTCTTAAGGGCACCTTGCCTTAATTTCCTCTTTTAAACTTTAAAACTTGACATTTCTAAGTCATTTCTAAGTTTCAAAAAATTTTCGTTTGGCTCTTTAAACTTGACATTTCCTAGGTTTCCAAAATGTTCACTTTCCTCTTTTAACTTAAGTTTCCAAAATATTCACTTTCCTCTTTTAACTTAAGTTTCCAAAATGTTTACTTTCCTCTTTTAGCTAATCATTTCCAAGTTTCCAAAATATTTACTTTCCTCTTTTTGAAACTTAACATTTCTAAATCATTTCTTACATTTCCAAGACATTTCCTACATTTCCTTACATTTCTCTGCATTTCCTTACATTTCCATACATTTCCTTACATTTCCATACATTTACATACATTTCCATACATTTCTTACATTTCCATACATTTCCATACATTTCCATACATTTCCTTACATTTTCATACATTTCCTTACATTTCCATATATTTCCATACATTTCAAGGTTCTAAAATGCACACCACACATCCATATCACAATAAACATGCTATTTCATAAAATTAAGCAAAATGTACATAATAGGATTGAACCTCTTCCTCAAAGTACTTCACTTGATGCCATAACCCTTGCACCTTAGGTGGCGCCCCTTGCCACTTTTCCACATCACTTCTTGTTTTTAACTTAAAACCAATAATTGTCCAAAGCTTTCTTCCATCCTAGGATTTTAAAACCCTTAATTCACTTCCAAACACCGCCAAAACCTACTACTCATGAATTATGCACAAACGCATAACCCCTAATCTAGGATGTTACACTACGCCTAAGGCCCATTGGGCTCAATCCTACTAGTCCCAATTTCAGGATGTTACATAATCTCTCCAGCTTCGGATGTCATCGGAGACTCATCCTTCTTCCGATGCGTAATGTTAAAAAGCTGAACACGTCCAACTTTTTGACCAGATGAGGCTTCCTAGAGTACAGTAGTAAAAATATAATTTAATAGTATGAATTCATTAATATTTGACAAAATTAATAAATTATAATACCTCGGCCTCAGCTACAGAAGCAAAACTTCTCGACCCTTCCGTGTGCGTGAATTTTTGTTTCTGCTTGCTGCTCATTCCAACACACTCACGGTCCTACATAATGAAATTATTATTACGTATATAGTAAATACTATAAACTGAAAAGTTTATAAGAGTTTAAAACTAGGTAATACCTCTCCTTTCTTTGAGTTCCAAAATCTAACCGTATCTTCCCATTGATACCTCAACATTCCCGGTGGGACATTTCGCAATTTATCCTCGAGGCTTATGTCTTTCTTAAAATATACTTTTCTCAATGTGCTTTTATGGTCTCTCAATTTTTTTCCCAATGTCTTCTTTATATAGTCATCAGAGACCTCCAAAGCAAATCTCTCCTAAAAAAAACATAAGTTTAGAAAGTAAATATAAATGAAACTTCAACCAAAGTATTATAAATTACATTCACGTTTTGTTACCTTAATGTTCTCGAGAGCTTGATTTTTGTTTCCATCAGGCATGTGATGCCATGGCTCATAATTGATGGGCAACATATTTGCATTTCGTGCAATAATGCCCAAATAGCCTGATAGAAGTCGAGCTTTAGGGCCAACAGGCTGGCCATGACTGTTTCTCCTTACTTTCACAAGCTCGACAGGATTTAATTCGTATAAATCTCTAACAAAGATACGTCCGCGACCTCTGCGCCCCACCACTCTCAAATTGAACAATGATATATTATTATATTAAAATTGAAAAATGAATCAATAATAAAAGTCAACATGCATGTAAAATAAACTTAACATTACTTTGTAATTCTGTAGGCTCATCATCTATGTCAGGCACATTCGAGGATCCAACAACTGTTTGCTGTTCATTATTGCCCTCTTCCGAATTTATAGTATTTGTACAATATTTAGATCTCGTAATCTTCTTCTACTCATTTTTCCTCCAATACACATAAAATAGTTGAAATTCTAGTAACAAATAACAACCATAATGGTACATATAAAATAGTTAAATTATATAAAATGACCAAGATTAAAATTATAATATTACATATAAATAAAAAATTGTAAAATCTTACTACATCATAATTCGTAAATATCTTCGTCCACGTCCTAACGAACCCATTGAAATTGTGTACTAGTACTAGGTTTATTTTCATCTAAGTTTTGTTCTGGAAAAGGCAAAGTTTTTGATCTTTTGACGATGTCATCTCTACTTCCATTGCCCATGTCGAACAAGTCTCTAGGGGTGTTTCGAAGTACAACGTACCAACCCTTATCAGTTGGATCTTTCGAGTAAAAAACTTGTTTCACTTGAGAAGAAAATACATACGGCTCATCTATCAGTTATTCTCCAGTGTGAATCAGTTGAGAGAAATTCACCATTGTAAACCCATATTGATCATTTTTAATTCCGCGAGTCGTATTCATATTAGCCCAATCACCTCGAAATAAGATAACTTTGCATTTTCCGTAATAATCCAACTCAATTATGTCAGTAAGAAGTCCGTAATACTCCAGATTCTCCTCGACAGGATTACAGTCCCTAGCACTAGCATAACTTGTAATTGAAGAATTAACAACAAGTCTACAATTTTGGGTTCTCCTCAATCTCTCGCGATACCTTGTATGAAATCTGTATCCATTTATGAGGAAGGCACTATATCTTTTCACTATTCTATTTGGACCTTGTGAAAGCCATTTAACTTCGTCATTTACTTCATTCCGACTCCAAACCTATTGAATTGAAAGTAAATTGAGTAATTATAAATGTTATGAGAAAACATTATTACTTGTCAATGATAACTTCAATTGCATACCATTTGGCTTAACCATTCATAAAATGATTCATGAACAACTTATTAATTTCGTCGATGTAATCTTTGGACCGTGAACGAATTTGTCAATATTTGTTTGTACTCACTATGTTAAAAAAGGTTTACTTTGTTAGAAGACAAACAAATTATAATTGATGAATATTTATCAAATTCTAGAACTTACTTGCGTAATGGTTCCATTGAATCTTGATGAAAAAGAACATATCGATGTCCTTGGACGCACGATCTATTGTCTAATTCTACAATTTCAAATTTGTCGAACGCTTTTCCGAAACTTTGAAATAAATAAGTTTCAGCCAAGTTATGATCTGTGAGCCCAGCATTTCTACTTGGTCTGTTCATTCTTGTTTCAACATCTTCCAAATACCTTGAACAGAAAGTCATACATTCCTCTGCCAAGTAGCCTTCGACAATTGATCCTTCTGGATAACGCTTATTGAGGCAGTAAGACTTCAATTTGGATAGGAACCTAAACACGATATACAACATTATCAAAAGTTGCAACTAAAAGGCATTGATGTGATTGAAGGAATAATTTGCAAATAAAGTAAGACCTTTCTATGGGATACATCCATCGATAGAAAACGGGTCCACCAAGTATTGCTTCACGAGGTAGATGAATTAACAAGTGCACCATAATAGTGAAGAAGGAAGGCAGGAAGATCTTCTCCAAATAGCATAAAGTCAATGCAGCTCGATCTTGTAGTGTCTCAAGTTCTTGAACATCCAAAACTTTGCCACAAATGTCTTTCATTATATTAGATAGTTCAATTACACAAGATGTCACCTTTTTCGACATACAACACTGCATATCAACTGGCAGTAAGTCTTGCATCAAGATGCGATATTCATGCAATTTGAAGCCATATAGTCTTCGATCTTTAAGACTCACACATCGAGATATATTTGATGCATACGCATCCGGGATGTAACATCCTAAAATTTGAGTTTTTATATGTTGCATTATTTTGGTGTTCAGCTAGTTTAATTATCCAATGTGTGTGTTTAAATAGTCCTGAGAAGGCTCGGGATTTATTTGGATTTGGTATAATTTTTGGTATTTAGTACCTTAATGAAATGGAACAAGTGACCTTAAAGCTTAAGGTTATTAAGTGGTAAAAAGTTAGCATTAGCGAGCTATTAGTAAAGAGGATTTTATTGCTTGAGGGAAGGAGTTCGAATCCCTTGGTGTACATGTGAGAATTTTATTTTTTTTCTTTTCTTCCCCATATCGTCAGCCAAGCATTGAACTTATGGTAATGTAACATCCTGAAATTAGGCCTAGTAGGATTGAGCCCAATGGGCCTTAGGCGTAGTAGCGTTTAAAATTTTTTGGAGAATAGGAGATCGGCTTAAGTGCAAGTTGGACCTTTTAGATAAGTGATTTTGGAAGGTTAGGGGGCTTCTATGAAGTCCCGGGATCAAATATTAGCTTTGGGAAAATTTTGGTTTTAGGTGAAAAAAACCTTGGAGGTTGGCGGGTAGGCCTTAAGAATAAAATGTGGAGGAAAATGACACAAGTGGTGTGTGTGGTGTAGTGGCAAAGTGACGCCACAAGGAAGGAAGGAGGTCCAAGGTTCTAGTTGTAGCGTTTGCATTCCTTTTTGATTATTTTTATTAAATGAATTTAGACCTTGGCCATAGGGTTATATTTAGTTGCGCATGGTTTGAGGCACAAGGAGCTAGTTGGTAAAGTGGCTAGCAGCGTGGATTATGTTATAAGGGAGCCTGGGTTCGAATCTCATGAGAAGCAAGGGAGTATTTATTTTACGGAGTGGACGGTAAGAGTTTCAGTTGAATTTAAACTCTCTTGTGAAGGATCCCACATCGGAAAGATACAAGGAATGAAGGTGAAGAGCTAGCTATATAAAGAGCATGCCAGAGAAGGGTTAACATACCTTGGTGGGCGTTGGGCACAGGAGTGGTCGCAATACGGTTTAGCACCGAGTCCTATCGTGTGTAACTCTCTACTCTAGTTGTAGAAGCGGCAGAATGCCGAAGTGCTTGATCCACAGCAATAGTAGTTACACGAGCGTGCGGAAGACGTGTGGGGCTTCAACGCGATAGTTGAGGCCATCAAGAGTATTCTTGTGGGTTAAATTTGCTTGAAATGCGATGGGTCGAAGTGGGCCCAATGGGCCCGTAAGCCCAATTGGAATAAATTGTATGATGATATAGTATATAGTGAACTAGACTAGGTGGAACTCATATCGTGGATAGATTTGTGTTAGGTGGGCCACACGGCGTGTGGGCAGAATGGGCCGAAATCGGGTTTTAGGCCCAACGGTCCAAGTAAAGACCAGAAAATGGTAGTTAGTCGCTCAAGGCGACACTGCACCTTTAGAAAGGCCATTCCATGTACAAAATTACAAAAATACCCTTGGTGGGTAGATTACAAAAAATACCCTTGGTTGGTAAATTACGAAAATACCCTTGGTGGGTAAATTACAAAAATACCCTTGGTGGGTAGATTACGAAAATACCCTTGGTGGGTAAATTACGAAAATACCCTTGGTGGGTAAATTACAAAAATACCCTTGGTAGATAAATTACGAAAATACCCTTGGTGGGTAAATTATGAAAACACCCTTGGTGGGTAAATTACGAAAATACCCTTGGTGGGTAAATTACGAAAATACCCTTGGTGGGTAAATTATGAAAATACCCTAAGTAGGTAAATTACAAAAATACCCTTGCATGGTAAATTACAAAAATATCCTTGGTGGGTAAATTACGAATATACCCTTGGTGGGTAAATTCTGAAAATACCTTTGGTGGATAAATTACAAAAATACCCTTGGTAGGTAAAATTACGGTTATACCCTTAGAGGTTGATTAGCATGATTATATTGTTTTATGTCTATCGATTATGATGGTAATTCATGTTATACTTATATTTGATATTTGTCTAGCATACATGACATAACGCATACAATTATTATGTCATATTGCGGGTATGATGAGAGGAGGGAAGATTGATATCGTGTCTTGGACACGGAGGTTTGGTACCTCCGGTGATTTGGTATCACATTCGTGTCTTGGACACGGAGGTTTGGTACCTCATAGCGTCTCGTCCCTGTGGTTTCACACCACCGTGGGTTGGCCCCACTTTTGAGATATGGGATCGTCGCCAGTGATTTGGTATCACACGATGGGTTGGCCCCATCATTCGATTTGTGTCTTCGGACACGGTGGTTTGGAACCACCGGTGATTTGGTATCACATTCGTGTCTTCGGACACTAGAGGTTTGGCACCTCATGGCGACTTGTCCCGTGGTTAATTCCACAGTGGGTTGGCCCCACTTTTGAGATATGGGATAAATGCGCGGTGATTTGGTATCACACGATGGGTTGGCCCCATCACTTGATTTGTGACTTGGTCACCGGTGTTTTAGTAACACAATTGTGTCTTTGGACACCGGTGGTTTGGCACCACCGGTGGTTTGGTACCACACGGGTAGAAAAGGAGTTATGGATGGCTAGGTTGGGTGCATTATGCATATATATTGCTTTGTTATAATTTGTGTAAGTATGTGGTATTTACGGGAGAGGAATATGCTTTGAGTCTTGGTGACTCACCTTCTCCCTTATCTTTTCAGTGATTCGTGAGTTTGCGGATGAGGAGCCGGATGAACTCGAGGAGGCCATGCAATAAAATTTGGTTTTACATGAATTTCCAATTGGGTACTTTATTTTAATTTGGTTTTATATTTTTATGGATTTGTAATAAGGCTGTTTAATTATGTTTTGGATTATTTTTATGTTTTGAATATGTTTAAAATATGGCTTTTAAATTACTTGGTTAATTTAATAATTGAGCCCAAAGTTTTCTAAACTAAAACTCATAATGGTTTTAAAAATCTTACCATCGGGTAACATGAATAGTTCAATAGTAAAATTACAACTTAAATGTTTTCAACAGATTAAATGATTTCCAAAATTCAAGTTTCTATACTCAATTGCAAACGGATTTTCCAAAATGATATTTTGAATTTTCTTAAAAGATATAAATGTTTTCTATCCTATGATTTATCAACTAAGTTTTAAAGTTTTATGTAATTTCAAGTAAATTTCAATTTTAACTTATTTTCGACAAATAAAGAATTACAAAGAGTTTTCACAAAATTTAATTGTTAATTGATTCTTTCAAAATTATTTTCCTTAGTGACATACCAGTTGATCTAGTGGCGTATTGACCTAGGTTTGGGGTGTTACAAATTGGTATCGAGCCTAGGTTTCAAAAACTTCTACTGTGGGTTATGGGGTTCAAAAAAGTTTGTTTGAAAATACATGTTGTTTGGAAGTATGGCACCTTGAGTCTCGGCATCCAAATCAAGTAAGTTCCTTATTTTATGTTTGTTAAGACAATGTTATGACTGTATTTTTGGTATTTATTTTGTGTGTGCTGGTTTGGATATAGAAATTGTATGTATAAATATCGATTTTCTTTTCATTTAGTTATCTAGTTATGAGAAAGAAGTTTGAGACTTGGTTTATTAGTGTTATTAGATCGAGTCTTGCGTGGCGTAGTGTGGTAGGTTAGGACGTGTATTTGTTAGTTAGTTGGAAATTTCGAGGACGAAATTTCTTTAAGGAGGTAGATTTGTAACATCCCGAAATTAGGCCTAGTAGGATTGAGCCCAATGGGCCTTAGGCGTAGTAGCGTTTAAAATTTTTGGAGAATAGGAGATCGGCTTAAGTGCAAGTTGGACCTTTTAGATAAGTGATTTTGGAAGGTTAGGGGCTTATGAAGTCCCGGATCAAATATTAGCTTTGGGAAAATTTTGGTTTTAGGTGAAAAAAACCTTGGAGGTTGGCGGGTAGGCCTTAAGAATAAAATGTGGAGGAAAATGACACAAGTGGTGTGTGTGGTGTAGTGGCAAAGTGGCGCCACAAGGAAGGAAGGAGGTCCAAGGTTCTAGTTGTAGCGTTTGCATTCCTTTTGATTATTTTATTAAATGAATTTAGACCTTGGCCATAGGGTTATATTTAATTGCGCATGGTTTGAGGACAAGGAGCTAGTTGGTAAAGTGGCTAGCAGCGTGGATTATGTTATAAGGGAGCCTGGGTTGAATCTCATGAGAAGCAAGGGAGTATTTTATTTTGCGGAGTGGACGGTAAGAGTTTCAGTTGAATTTAAACTCTCTTGTGAAGGATCCCACATCGGAAAGATACAAGGAATGAAGGTGAAGAGCTAGCTATATAAAGAGCATGCCAGGAGAAGGGTTAACATACCTTGGTGGGCGTTGGGCACAGGAGTGGTCGCGGCAGATTTAGCACCGAGTCTATCGGTGTGTAACTCTCTACTCTAGTTGTAGGCGGCAAATGCAAGAAGTCTTGATCACGGCAATAGTAGTTACACGAGCGTCATGGCCGCGTGTGGGGCTTCAACGATAGTTGAGGCCATCAAGAGTATTCTTGTGGGTTGAAATTTGCTTGAACGCGATGGGTCAAGTGGGCCCAATGGGCCCGTAGCCCAATTGGAATAAATTGTATGATGATATAGTATATAGTGAACTAGACTAGGTGGAACTCATATCGTGGATAGATTTGTGTTAGGTGGGCCACACGGCGTGTGGGCAGAATGGCCGAAATCGGGTTTAGGCCCAACGGTCAGGTAAAAGGCAGAAAATGGTAGTTGAGTCGCTCAAAGCGACCTGCACCTTTAGAAAGGCCATTCCATGTACAAAATTACAAAATACCCTTGGTGGGTAGATTACAAAAAATACCCTTGGTTGGTAAATTACGAAAATACCCTTGGTGGGTAAATTACAAAATACCCTTGGTGGGTAGATTACGAAAATACCCTTGGTGGGTAAATTACGAAAATACCCTTGGTGGGTAAATTACAAAAATACCCTTGGTAGATAAATTACCGAAAATACCCTTGGTGGGTAAATTATGAAAACACCCTTGGTGGGTAAATTACGAAAATACCCTTGGTGGGTAAATTACGAAAATACCCTTGGTGGGTAAATTATGAAAATACCCTAAGTAGGTAAATTACAAAAATACCCTTGCATGGTAAATTACAAAAATACCCTTGGTGGGTAAATTGCGAATATACCCTTGGTGGGTAAATTACGAAAATACCTTTGGTGGATAAATTACAAAAATACCCTTGGTAGGTAAAATTACGGTTATACCCTTAGAGGTTGATTAGCATGATTATATTGTTTTATGTCTATCTGATTATGATGGTAATTCATGTTATACTTATATTTGATATTTGTCTAGCATACATGACATACTGCATACACGAATTATTATGTCATATTGCACGGGTATGATGAGAGGAGGGGGAAGATTGATATCGTGTCTTCGGACACCAGAGGTTTGGTACCTCCAGTGATTTGGTATCACATTCGTGTCTTCGGACACCAGAGGTTTGGTACCTCATAGCGTCTCGTCCCTGTGGTTTCACACCACCGTGGGTTGGCCCCACTTTTGAGATATGGGATCGTCGCCAGTGATTTGGTATCACACGATGGGTTGGCCCCATCATTCGATTTGTGTCTTCGGACACCAGTGGTTTGGAACCACCAGTGATTTGGTATCACATTCGTGTCTTGGACACGGAGGTTTGGCACCTCATGGCGACTTGTCCCGTGGTTAATTCTACAGGGTTGGCCCCACTTTTGAGATATGGGATAAATGCGCGGTGATTTGGTATCACACGATGGGTTGGCCCCATCACTTGATTTGTGACTTGGTCACCGGTGTTTTAGTAACACAATTGTGTCTTTGGACACGGTGGTTTGGCACCACCGGTGGTTTGGTACCACACAGGGGTAGAAAAGGAGTTATGGATGGCTAGGTTGGGTGCATTATGCATATATATTGCTTTGTTATAATTTGTGTAAGTATGTGGTATTTACGGAGAGGGAATATGCCTTTGAGTCTTGGTGACTCACTTTCTCCCTTATCTTTTCGGTGATTCGTGAGTTTGCGGATGAGGGCGGATGAACTCGAGGAGGCCATGCAATAAAATTTGGTTTTACATGAATTTCCAATTGGGTACTTTATTTTAATTTGGTTTTTATATTTTATGGATTTGTAATAAGGCACATTTAATTATGTTTTGGATTATTTTTATGTTTTGAATATGTTTAAAATATGGCTTTTAAATTACTTGGTTAATTTAATAATTGAGCCCAAAGTTTTCTAAACTAAAACTCATAATGGTTTTAAAAATCTTACCATCGGGTAACATGAATAGTTCAATAGTAAAATTACAACTTAAATGTTTTCAGCAGTTAAATGATTTCCAAAATTCAAGTTTCTATACTCAATTGCAAGCGGATTTTCCAAAATGATATTTTGAATTTTCTTAAAAGATATAAATGTTTTCTATCCTATGATTTATCAACTAAGTTTTAAAGTTTTATGTAATTTGAAGTAAATTTCAATTTTAACTTATTTTAGACAAATAAAGAATTACAAAGAGTTTTTCACAAAATTTAATTGTTAATTCGATTCTTTCAAAAATTATTTTCCTTAGTGACATACCAGATTCGGTCGTGGCGTATTGACCGGGTTTGGGGTGTTACAGGTAAGTTGGACTTTTATTTTTTATTGCAAGGTGGCTAAGAGAAAAGGCAAGCTCGAACATAGGGAAAGGAATCAAATAGAAAAGGCATGTAGGGGGAACATAAGGCTTATAACAAGGGAGATGTTTTGGAAAGTTTGGGTGGCTAAACTTTGACCATTTGGCCATGCACTTGGACAGTTTTAGGGGCTAGAGGGGATGGTCGAATTTTTTGTTAGCATTTGGTAAGGTAGGTGCTAATTGTGGTCATTTTTCATTTTGGCATTTTGGTGTATCAATAGTTTTCCTCTACAAAATCTTTCTCTCCAAATTCTTCTCCCTAGCTGAATGTGTCTTGAGCAATAGGTAAAATTTGTGTTTTGTTTTGGCTATTTCATTTTGACCATTTCAATATTATCTTTCATTCTCCCCAAAAATCTTTTCCTCTTTGTGCCAAAACCATATAATCGCGAAGGGAATTTTTTCTTTCTTTTCTTTTCTTCTCTTAGAATGCATACTAGCCTCAAGACTTTTCTTTGTTCATCTTCCATTCTTGAAAGAAAACCCAAACATAAACACCCTATTTTCTTCTTCTTTTCTTCTTGCAAAACTCTCAAACATCACTCCCTCTTTAATATTTCACCATGGCGAATGTTATTGATCATCATCCTCTCCAATATTTTCACTATAGCGAATCTTCCATCTTTCATTTAACCCTCTTTTCATTCGAGTGGTCATTTTTGAACAATCGGCAAGAACACTCTTTTCAATTCTTTTATTTTTCCTCTATTACCGAAATTCATATGTTGACTTGGGATGGTCTTTTTGACCGAAATCATCATCTTTTCTCCTTCAAACAAAACCTTTCTTCTTGTAGTGGTAGTGGAGTGCCGATTATTTCGACATCGCTTAATCGACTCTAGCCATAGAAAGATTGTGTGAAAAAGGAAAATTCATCGTTCAAGGTAAGGATTTTTCGAAGGGTTCTATATTACTTTTTATTTGTTAAAAATAGTGTTGATTAACCAATTTTATCATAGGGACTCTATCACTCGATTTTCATCCTGTGATCGTAAGGATTTTGTGGTAATCCGACTTAACTCATAAGCTCAATTGGTTATAATAATGAAATATTAGTTTGGACTAATATTTATTTGACAATGGAGGCAAACAAGATCGAATCAAAAGGAGTATTGATTGGTGATCGAAAAAGGAGCGGATATGCAATCTCTTCTAGATTCAAACGAAGGGCTATTTTGGCGATCCGGGATTTTCCACCGGGTTGTGGACCCTCATCCGGTGAAAATCAACTATTCGAGGTTGTTCGCAATCGTGAGGCATCAACGATTTGGGATTTTCCACTGGGTTGTGAATCGTCAACCGGGGAGAACTGGCAAATAGTAGTCATTCGCAATTTCGAGGGTAAAAATTAGGCCGTTTATCTTAGAGTAGATTTACTATAAGTGTTAATGATTTAATCGAGCGTTAAACATATTTTTAGGTGTCGACAATCAAGAAAGTGTAGTGCTTACCGTAATCAGGTGTGTAATCTCACACTGTTTCTCATGGGTTAAATAACTATATCGTATTAATCGCTTGATTAAATCACAAGTTAGTGAAATCGGGTAATCTGGCATATTTATCAATTTATCGGTACAGACTATGAAATCGGTATTAAGACTGTGAAATTTTACGAAATTTCCCTCAATGGGCAAAATCGATAAAAGTGACTATATGGGCCAAATGTGATATTTGATATATATGCCAAATATGATATTTGATATATGGGTCAAGTGTGATATGAGTTATAAGGGCCAAAATGTGATATGGGCCATATTGTGAAAATTTTTATAATGGGCCGTATGTTTGTAATAATTATATGAATGGATTGTTGTAATTGAATATGCATATTATATACATGATTTGCATGGGTTGGGATAATTGATGAAGAGAAGTTTTGGTAGCTTTGCTACAAAATTCTGGTTGCTCTGCTACAAATCTGAAAAATGGCTATGCCATGTAAACTCTGTAAGTCTGGTGGCTTGTCCACAAATTGATATACTACTAAATGCCTATTTTGGTGTGTTGGCGGGGTGGGTGACTAAAGCTCCCCATTGTGTGTCTTTGGTTGGTACGGGTGGTGTGTAGTGGATGGAAATTAGGTTTGGTTTGGGAATTGCATATCACATGCATATTATATATGATATTATGTTATAATTGTAAATGGGCTTCGGCCCAATAAATGCTTAATTGGATTTTTGGCCCAGTGACAACGGTAAGTGGGTTATACACTGAGTTCTAAGTAACTCACCCCATTTTCCTTACCCTTCTCAGGTAATGATCAGTGACAGAGGCTTGGGCCATGGACGACTCAGTGGAGGCCATACTATGAATAATGGGTTATTTAAATTTCGGATTTCTTTTAAGTACTTTTTATCATTTTGCTATTTAAGATTTAGTTGTAATAAGGCCTCTGGATAAATTTTTAATGATGTTTTACTTTTGGATGGATTTTATAAATTGCTTGAATTCTTTAAGTGGGAGTTATCTAAAATTGAAATAAATGTTTTTCTCAAAAGAAAGGGTTACATTCTTAAATATTTTTACTCGGTAAATTTTGTTAAACAATGTTATAAAAAATTTTCCAAAATTATTTTCAAACTCTTGTAAATCTTCTTAAAAGATTAATTTAAATTTTATAAGCTTCATTTTATAAATCCTTACGTCTCAAATTATTAGATTTAACAATCAACCTTAGTTTTCAACTTAAAAAAAACCTCCACATCAAAACATTTTGAAAATTCGATTTCTTTAAATCTTTAAATGACTAGATGTATGTTTATTTCATGTGACATGTCAAATTTGGTCTTAACGCATAGACCGGGTTTGGGGTGTTACATTTTATGGTATCAGAGTCTGGTTCAAAACTCAACTGTGGTTTGAGTTCTAAAACACTTTTTTCAAAACTATTTTGGATTATAGAATGTATGTTTCAAAGGTAGTATGGCACCACGAGTATCCGGCACCAAGTCAAGTAAGTGTATTGAAATTGAATGATTATTATTATGGTATGACTATAGGAACACTCTAGAACTTTTAGTTTTAGATGTTGAAACTATAGAGATTGAGACTATAGGATGCGTTTACGAAAACAACTCTACCTCTTATATCTCATAAAATATCGTTAATAAACACTGGAATAGAGTACTAATTCATAAAACTTGTAATCAGATTGAAACGAAATAGTCAATATGAGCGCTAGAGGATGTGGACGTGGTAGACGTGGCCATGGTAGAGACCGAGGTGCTAGAGTTGTGTCTGAGGCATCGGGACATATGCTGAAAATAGAAGCGTTGGCATCACCTGTGTCGAAAAATGGATCACATGACCGTATGAGAGAAGACATTGCTCTGTCTCAAGCAATGTTACGAGTTTTAGAAAGGGTTGCTGGGGTTAAATCGGGACCAGTAGCTCGTGGATCAATATCAGAGCGACTCAGATCAAATGGTATTAAGACTTTTAGGGGTATTTCGGGAGTAGCCCCAAATGTCACGAAAAATTGGCTCGAGGCTGTGGAGCGGATCATGGATGACCTGAAATGTACTGTCGAACAGAAACTAAGAGGAGCTGTGTCCTTGTTGAGGGATGAGGCGTATCAGTGGTGGTTCACTTTTCGGGAAGGCACTCAGGTCGAATGTGTTACTTGGGAATTCTTCAAAACTGCATTCCAGTAAAAGTATGTCGGGTCAAGTTTATGGATGCATGGAGGAAGGAATTTTTAAATCTGGTTCAAGAAAATAAGATGGTGGCAGCTTATGAAGCAGAATTTCTACGTTTGAGTCGTTATGCTCAGACTATAGTGCCAACTAACCATGAATGCTGTGTCCATTTTGAAGATGGGTTGAATGATGAGTTGCGGGTACTGATAGCCCCACAATAAGAAAAGACTTTTGCCACGCTTGTGGAGAAAGCCAAAATAGCTGAAGAGGCTAAGAACTCGGAGAAGCAAAATCGAGAAAGAGATAGAGGCAGGAATAAGAGGGACTTTAGGTATTCGGGTCCTGCTAAAAGGTTTCAGAAGAGGCCTAGGAATGATGAGTCAGTTCAAGCTAGAGCACCTGCGGCTACCAATCAGATTCAACTATGTGCTGACTGTGGGAGACGACACTCTGGTGAATGCTAGAAGAAAATAGGTGGATGCTTCAAATGTGGCTCTAAGGATCATCAGCTTAAGAATTGTCCTAGATGGACTGCTCCGACTCAAGAAGCTCGTAACCCTGATGTATAGCCAACTAGAGGTGCTCGGCTGACCATCAAGGGCCGTGGACCAGGTCGAGGTGGTAATGGCGCAGTTCGAGGTTAAGGTGCACCGGGTAGAGGTAATAGCTTTAGGTGTATATGGATGCGAGATAGCCAGGGTTAGTTTATGCGGTCAGACACCGAGAGGATGGCGATGCACCTGATGTGATAACCGGTACGTTCTTCATCTCTGATGTACCTGTTACTACTTTGATAGATATCGGATCTACCTATTCGTATGTTGCTAGAGCTATATCTGGAAATCTGAACATTAGATCTAAGATTACTGATTGAGAGATGACGGTAATTAGTCCTTTAGGACAGTCTGTGGTAGTGAATAAATTTTTTAGAGACGTGCCCTTAGAAATTCAAAGAGAAATATTTTTGGCGAATCTGATGGAACTGTCTTTCGACGAGTTCGACCTTATTTTGGGCATGGATTGGTTGGTAAAACACCGGGCGCACTTGGATTGTGCTGCAAAGCGGATGTCGATCAAGACTTTGGAAGATAAAGAAGTGGTAATGATAGGCAAACAGAGAAACTATTTAGCAAATGTGGTATCTGCTTTAAAGGCAGAAAAGTTGGTGCGGAAAGGGTGTGGAGCATTCCTAGCCTTCATTAGTGCTTTGGATGCCAAGGAATTATCGGTGGAAGATGTTAAAACGGTAAAATAAATTTAGATGTCTTTTCCGAGGAACTTTCGGGTTTACCTCTAGACCGAAAAGTAGAGTTTGGCATTGAGCTTTTGCCCGGAACGGCTCCGGTATCCATTGCTCCTTATAGGATGGCGCCGAAGGAGTTAGCGGAGCTTAAGGCTCAAATTCAGGAGTTGTTGGATAGGGGATTCATTCGACCGAGTGTGTCACCGTGGGGAGCACCGGTCTTGTTCGTCAAGAAGAAGGATGGGTCGATGTGTATGTGTATTGATTATAGGCAATTGAATAAATTGATGATCAAGAATAGGTATCCATTGCCGAGCATTGATGACCTATTTGATCAATTGAGAGGAGCTTCAGTTTTCTCGAAGATAGATTTGAGATCGGCTTATCACCAACTCAAGGTTAAAGAGGCGGATATTCATAAGACGACATTTCAAACTCGTTATGGACATTATGAGTTCTTAGTGATGCCGTTTGGATTGACCAATGCACCAGCTGCATTTATGGACATGACGAACCGAGTCTTTCAACCCTACTTAAATTGGTTCGTAGTGGTGTTTATAGATGATATCTTGGTATACTCGAAGAATGAAGAAGAGCATGATTCACATCTACAGATAGTATTGCAAATATTATGGGAAAAGTAACTTTATGCCAAATTCAGTAAGTGTGAATTTTGGCTGAAAAGTGACTTTCTTGGGACATGTTGTGTCAGCCGAAGGAATTAGAGTTGATCCTCGAAAGGTAGAGGCTGTGTTGGATTGGAAACCACCAAGACAAATGGCGAAATTATGAGTTTCCTAAGATTGGTTGGTTATTATAGACGTTTTGTTGAGGGGTTTTCGTTGATTGTCGCATCCCTAACTAAACTATTGCGAAAGGAGTATCATTTGTGTGGGGAATAACAAGAAGAAAGTTTTGAGAAAGCGAAGAAGATTTTGACGGAAGCACCAAGATCGATTCAACCGAGGCTAGAAAAGAGTTTACCGTTTACTACGATGCGTCACACATGGGTTTAGGATGTGTGTTGATGCAAGGTGGAAAAGTGGTGGCCTATGCATCTCCTCGATTACGCATCGAAGTCAACTATCCTACTCATGATTTGGAGTTAGCTGCGGTGGTTTTTGCTCTAAAGATTTGGAGGCCTTATCTCTACGGTGAGAATTCGATCATTTATACGGACCATAAGAGTCTAAAGTACCTCCTTACTCAAAAGGAGTTGAACTTAAGACAGCGGAGGTGGATAGAGCTATTGAAGGATTACGACTTTTCAATCGAGTATCACCCTAGAAAGGCTAATGTGGTGGCAGACGCGTTGAGTCGTAAGGTGATATCGGAGTTGAGAGCAATGTTTACTCATCTCAGTTTGTATGAAGATGGCAGTCTGCTAGCCGAACTTCAGGTGAAACCCATGTGGTTAGGTCAGATCAGGGAAAAGCAGTTATCAGATGAAAAGTTGGGTCCCTTACTTCAGCAAGTGGAAGGTGGTGTAATAAGGGATTTTGGATTTGATAAGGATGGAGTATTGTGTTTTCGCGGAAGAATTTGTATGCCCAAAGATTTAGAATTGAGACAAATGATTTGCGAGAGGCACATAGTAGCCCTTATGCTATGCACCCCAGGGGAAATAAAATGTATCAAGACCTCTCGAAAGCGTAGATTAGTGGCGAGGTTGAAACGGAAGTTCTTGAATATGTGAGTAATCGCTGACTTTTCAACAAGTGAAGGCAGAACACCGATTACCATCAGGATTGTTGCAACCGGTAAAGATTCCATTATGGAAATGGGAACAAATAACGATGGACTTTGTTAGTGGGTTACCTTTATCGCCTACTAAGAAAGATTTCGTTTGGGTAATAGTGGATCGGTTGACTAAGACTACTCATTTTCTACCTGATCAAACGGATTACTCATTGCAAAAGTTGGCCAAGTTGTATGTAGCAGAGATCATGAGGTTGCAGTACGGCATTTCATCCTCAAACGGATGGTCAGTCGGAGAGAGTAATCCAGATCTTGGAAGACATGTTAAGGGGCTATGTGATTGACTTCCGGGGGAGTTGGGAGGATTTTCTACTGTTGGCAGAGTTTGCGTATAACAATAGTTATCAATCTAGTATCCAAATGGTACCCTATGAAGCATTGTATGGTCGTAGGTGCCGTACTCCTACTTGTTGGATTGAATTGTGGGAATGACAGTTATTGGGTCCTGAATTGATATCAAAAACGGAGGAAAAGGTAAAGGTAATTCGGGCACGGTTAAAGGAAGCTTCGGATAGACAAAAATCTTATGTGGATTTGAAACGTAAGGATATTGAGTTTGCAGTGGGGGATCAAGTCTTTCTAAAGGTCTCACCTTGGAAGAAGATCTTCAGATTTGGAAGGAAGGGCAAGTTGAGCCCTTGGTTCATCGGGCTGTACCGTGTGTTGAAGCTTGTAGGACCAGTGGCTTATCAGCTTGAATTACCTCCGGATTTGAGTCAAATCCAAAGTGTTTTCCATGTTTCAATGTTGAGGCGTTATCGATCAGATCCATCTCACATAGTACCGGTAGAGGAAGTTGAGTTAAGGCCTGACTTGTCATTCGAGGAAGAGCCAGTGAAAATTCCAGATTGTGACGTTAAGGTACTGAGAAGGAAGATTGTGCCATTAGTCAAGGTTATATGGCGTAATCACGAAGCGGAGGAAGCTACTTGGGAGCCTGAGGAGACAATTTGACAGCAATATCCTCACCTCTTTTAACCATGTAAATTTTGAGGACGAAATTTTCTTTAAGGGAGGTAGAATTGTAACATCCTAAAATTTGAGTTTTTATATGTTGCATTATTTTGGTGTTTAGCTAGTTTAATTATCCAATGTGTGTGTTTAAATAGTCCTGAGAAGGCTCGAGATTTATTTGGATTTGGTATAATTTTTTTTTACTTAGTACCTTAATGAAATGGAACAAGTGACCTTAAAGCTTAAGGTAATTAAGTGGTAAAAAGTTAGCATAAGCGAGCTATTAGTAAAGAGGAGATGGTGCCATATGTGTTCCTTGAGGGAAGGAGTTCGAATCCCTTGGTGTACATGTGAGAATTTTATTTTATTTTTTGCTTTCCTTCCTCATAGTGTCGGCCAAGCATTGAACTTATGGTAAGTTGAATTTTTATTTTTTATGGCAAGGTGGCTAAGAGAAAAGGCAAGCTTGAACATAGGGAAAGGAATCAAATGGAAAAGGCATGTAGGGGGAACATAAGGCTTATAACAAGGGAGATTTTTTGGAAAGTTTGGGTCGCTAAACTTTGACCATTTGGCCATGCACTTGGACGGTCTTAGGGGCTAGGGGGATGGCCGAATTTTTGGTTAGCATTTGGTAAGGTAGGTGCTAGTTTTGGTCATTTTTCATTTTGGCATTTTGGTGTATCAATAGTTTTCCTCTCCAAAATCTTTCTCTCCAAATTCTTCTCCTTAGCCGAATGTGTCTTGAGCAATAGGTAAAATTTGTGTTTTGTTTTGGCCATTTCATTTTGACCATTTCGATATTATCTTTCATTCTCCCCAAAAATCTTTTCCTCTTTGTGCCGAAACCATACAATCTTGAAGGGCGTTTTTTCTTTCTTTTCTTTTCTTCTATTGCCGAATGCACACTAGCCTCAAGACTTTTTCTTTGTTCATCTTCCATTCTTGAAAGAAAACCCAAAACATAAACACCCTATTTTCTTCTTCTTTTCTTCTTGCAAAAACTCTCAAACATCACTCTCTCTTTAATATTTCACCATGGCCGAATGTTATTGATCATCATCCTCTCCAATATTTTTACTATAGTCGAATCTTCCATCTTCCATTTAACTCTCTTTTTCATTCGAGTGGTCATCTTTGAACAATCGTTAAGAACACTCTTTTCAATTCTTTTATTTTTCCTCTATTGCCGAAATTCATATGTTAACTTGGGAGGGTCTTTTTGACCGAAATCATCATCTTTTCTCTTTCAAACAAACCCTTTCTTCTTGTAGTGGTAGTGGAGTGCCGATTATTTCGACATCGCTTAATCGACTCTAGCCATAGGAAGATCATGTGAAAAAGGAAAATTCATCGTTCAAGGTAAGGATTTTTTTGAAGGGTTCTATATTACTTTTTATTTGTTAAAAATAGTGTTGATTAACTGATTTTATCATAGGGACTCTATCACTCGATTTTCATCCTGTGAACGTAAGGATTTTATGGTAAGCCGACTTAACTCATAAGATCAATTGGTTATAATAATGAAATATTAGTTTGGACTAATATTTATTTGACAATGGAGGCAAACAAGATCGACTCAAAAGGAGTAGTGATTGGTGATCGAAAAAGAAGCGGATTTGCGATCCCTTCTAGATTCAAACGAAGGGCTATTTTGGCAATCCGGGATTTTCCACCGGGTTGTGGACCCTCATCCGATGAAAATCAACTATTCGAGGTTGTTCGCAATCGTGAGGCATCAATGATTCAGGATTTTCCACCAGGTTGTGAACCGTCAACCGGGGAGAACCGGGAAATAGTAGTCATTCACAATTTCGAGGGTAAAAATTAGACCGTTTATCTTAGAGTAGATTTACTATAAGTGTTAATGATCTAATCGAGCGTTAAAAATATTTTTAGGTGTCGACGATCAGGAAAGTGTAGTGCTTACTGTAATCAGGTGTGTAATCTCACACTGTTTCTCATGGGTTAAATAACTATATCATATTAATCGCTTGATTAAATCACAAGTTAGTGAAATCGGGTAATCTGGCATATTTATCAATTTATCGGTAAAGACTATGAAATCGGTATTAAGACTGTGAATTTTACAAAATTGCCCTCAATGGGCCAAATTGATAAAAGTGACTATATGGGCCAAATGTGATATTTGATATATAGGCCAAATGTGATATTTGATATATGGGCCAAGTGTAATATGAGTTATAAGGGCCAAAATGTGATATGGGCCAGATTGTAAAAATTTTTATAATGGGCCGTATGTTTGTAATAAATATATGAATGGATTGTTGTAATTGAATATGCATATTATATACATGATTTGCATGGGTTGGGATAATTGACGAAGAGAAGTTCGGTAGCTTTGCTACAAAATTACGTGGCTCGCCACAAATCGAAAAATGGCTATGCCACGTAAACTCAGAATCTGGTGGCTTGTCCATAAATTGATGTACTGACTAAATGCCTATTTTGGTGTGTTGGCGGTGGGTGACTAAAGCTCCCCACAGTGTGTCTTTGGTTAATGCTGGTGGTGTGTAGCAGATGGAAATTAGGTTTGGTTTGGGAATTGTATATCACATGCATATTATATATGATATTATGTTATAATTGTAAATGGGCTTTGGTAGAATAAATGCTTAATTGGATTTTTGGCCCAATGACAACGAGAAGTGGGTTATACATCTGAGTTCTAAGTAACTCACCCGTTTTCCTTACCCTTCTCGTAATGATCGGTGTGGAGGCTTGGGCCATGGACGACTCAAAGGAGGCCATACTACGAATAATGGGTTATTTAAATTTCAGATTTCTTTTAAGTACTTTTTATCATTTTGCTATGTAAGATTTAGTTGTAATAAGGTCTCGGATAAATTTTAATGATGCTTTATTTTGGATAGATTTTATAAATTGCTTGAATACTTTAAGTGGGAGTTATCTAAAAATGAAATAAATGTTTTTCTTAAAAGAAAGGGGTTACATTCTTAAATATTTTTACTCGAAAAATTTTGTTAAACAATGTTAAAAATTTTTCCAAAATTATTTTCAAACTCTTGTAAATCTTCTTAAAATATTAATTTAAATTTTCTAAGCTTCATTTTATAAATCCTTACATCTCAAATTATTAGATTTAGCAATCAACCTTAGTTTTCAACTTAAAACAAAAACTCCATGTCAAAACGTTTTTGAAAATCTGATTTCTTTAAATCTTTAAATGACTAGATGTATGTTTATTTCGTGTGACATGTCAAATTTGGTCTTAACGCATAAACCGGGTTTGGGGTGCTACATGGGACCTTTATATCCTTCAACACCATACTGAACACTTCTTTCTCCGTCTTTGACATTGAGAAAATAAAGTGACAATCGATATTTCATATTCGAAAGTGCTTGGGGATGAAGCTCACGCCGAATTCCCATGTGGACTAAATCAAGTTGACTTTGATGATTGTCTTTCGATTTTCCATCACCATTCAAAATAGTCCCAATGGTGTTCTCGCAGACATTTTTCTCAATGTGCATGACATCAAGATTATGTCGTAAAATCTGATGCTCCCAATAAGGCAACTCAAAAAAAATACTTATTTTTTTCCACAATTCTGCCTCATTAGGATCATCCTCTTCATCAGATTCATCATCAGATTCATCCCTTGATTTTCTATTTCTTTGCGTGTTGGGTGGCTGGTTCATCTTTCCATAAATGAAATTCATATATTTCAACATAAACAATATTTCAGATCCACCGGCCTGCGAAGGAGCTTCTCGAACTCTTCAAGATCATCAAACCGAGTACTCTGAAATCTAAATCTAGGATTTTTTGGTAACCACCGATGATGCCCCATGTAAGAGAACTTCTTCCCATTATACAACTATTGCGAACATGTTTCCGCAGCACAACAAAGACAAGCATAACGTCCCTTCGTACTCCAACTAGATAAATTGGCATAGGCCGAGAAGTCATTAATAGTCCACATCAAAACTGCACGTAAATTGAAGTTCTCCTTTCTCAGTACATCGTATGTCTCAACACCAGCCCATAATTGTTTTAATTCTTTAATAAGTGGCTACAAATATATGTCAATATCATTTACGGGCCCTTTCTCTCTAGGGATAATCATAGATAAGATAAAATATGACTTTTTCATGCAAACCCATGGCGGTAAATTGTAAGGAACAAGCACCCGGTGCCAAGTCTCAGACGCAGTGCTCATGATTTTGTAAGGGTTAAATCCGTCAGATGCTAGCCCAAGCCTCACACTCCGAGGATCACTTGCAAAGCTTGGAAATTTGGAGTCAAATGATTTTTGAGCTAAAGAATCTGCAGGATGCCTTAACAATCCATCATCGGTTCATCCATCATGGTGCCATGTCATTGACTCGGCTATCTTCGACGATATGAAAAGCCTTTGAAGCCTTGGTATTAGCGGAAAATACTGCAGAATATTAACTGGCTTCTTCCTTAACTGTGTATCATTTTCATCCTCGCTACCATCCTCTGTATTTCTATTCATCCAACGGGATTGACCGCATACATGACAGCACTATTGGTTTTTCCAGTCGCCCCAATACAACATGCAGCCATTTGGGCAACTATGAATTTTGTTGTAGCCAAGGCCCAAATCCTTTATTAGTTTCTTCATGTTTTTAGAAGATTGAGGGATTTTTGCAAACGGGAACATTTCTTGCAAAAACTCTAACAGCATTGTCAAAGAGTTTTCGATCCATCCTCCCAATCATTTTAAGTGAAAATGACGAATACAGAAAGATAGTTTTGAAAATTTAGATCCCTCATACAGTTCTTCGTTCATTTCACCAAGTAACGTGTAGAACTTGCAGCTTCTTCATTTGGTGATCATCGGTACACTTCTTCCCTTTCGGTGAAGGTATTTCCACCAAAATTATAATCATCTGTTGCACCCAAGTCGTGGAAATGATTGCAAACCATCACCGCAGATATTAAATACATCCGCAACATGCCATCCATGTCATCTTCTTTAACATTCTGATTGTAAGCACTATGAGGATAACCTTGATTCATCGATGAAGAGGCTCCACTAGATATACTGTCTCCATGGAAAATTCATTTTTTATACCCCCGAACAAAGCCATCAACAACTAGATGTTTGTAGACAACTTCACGATAATGCCAATTGATATTGCAACACTTCTTACACGGGCAAAGAATCATATTCTCTTAGCTTGCATTTTGAAATGCAAAATTTAGAAAAGTTTCTACTCCATATCAATAGCCGTTGCTTACCCTTGGCAAATTCATCCATGGTCTATCCATTTCGTAGTTGTTGAAGTCTAAAGTTGATGTGATAAATTACGGGTAAGTTGTTTATCTATACAAGTATTATGTAAGTTATGTAAATTGTGTAAGTTATGAAGTTTGATCTTAAAATTATGTAAGTTATGTATTATGTAAGTTAAATAATTTGATGAAAGCTATGAAATTTGATCTTTAACCTCGTATTATGTATTATGTAAGTTATCTAAGTTATGCATTATGTAAGTTATCCGAGTTATGTAAATTATGTAATTTATGTATTTATGTGAGTTATGTAAGTTATGTATATTATGTGAAAAAAATAATATGGGTAACATAATAAAATGAATGAGGAATTTACGTTTTAATATGTTTTTATAGGTTCGAGGATTAACAACCGTTTAATGTTGACCGAGACCTTTGAGAATGACGCAGCCTGAAACACCCCAAACCCGGCCCACAAGCCCTGACCGGATCTGGCATGCTTCTAAAGAAAATCCATACAAATCTTGTTTGAAACTTTGCTAAAAACTTGTGTATTTTTGAATAGTCATTGATTTGGGTTGGGCTCGAAATTAAATTCCTTGTTGATTTTGGTGTCAAAACATTTGATAAATATACTTAAGAAAAATTTAACTTTTAAACTTTAAATTCAATGATAATCGTATCATACTAAGTAATTTAAAAGCATGCATAAACGATTCAATACTTTGGCCTTATTACATCAAATAAAAACCCGAATAATTCGAAACTTAAACATAAATAAAAATAAATCAATCCTTGAGCTTTGCATGGCCACCCTTGAGCTCCTAAATAAAAATAAATCAATCCTTGAGCTTTGCATGGCCACCCTTGAGCTCCTACCGACCCGGTCCATTACTGACCATCACCTGAAAAATAGTCCCACAAGGGGTGAGTCAAACAGACCCAATGTGTACAACCAACACCAAACTCAAATAAATTCGGGCATATCAAATCATACATAATCATATAGCATTAAATAAAATGATGCAATCCGGACCCAAGCCTAGTTATCCATCCGCTACACGTCACCGTACCAACCATCACACCGTGGGGACTACTAAGTCAACCCTCCATCTGCTACACACCACAGAAGGCGATCATTGCAATCGGCGTGCTCATCGCATCTTATAAAATTTGTGGCATAGCCACGGATACATACTTTGTGTCATGAGACACGATATTGAGATATCGTGGTCTTAGGTCACCACATTCAGATATCGTGGTCTTAGGTTACCACATTCAGATATCGTGGTCTTAGGTCACCACATTCAAGATATCGTGGTCTTAGGTCACCACATTCACTTCCCCTTTACATATCACCCATATGCCCCATGTCATACAAATATGCATTAACTATATCATATTCCTTATTCACATTCTTATAATTTCATGTATATGCCATAGCAAAACTTATCATACTCATAGTAGGAGTAGGAAAATGTACCTTAGTGCTGTGTATCATAACATGGTACTTAGCCATATTTTCCACATTTGTATAACATACATACATATTAAACAGTGCATTAAACTTATTAAGAAATAGTGTGGGGTACACACCTGATATACTTATCGAATTTACTGAAATCTCGAAAACTCGTTCTATTGCTTTAGATCTTTAATTCCTATATTTGGCCAACCCTAACATGTTAGTAAAAAGCCATTCGGCTATAAATCCAAATCCTAATAGGATTGTTGTAATCAAATTCTTACCTTGGTGCCGATTGGATTAAAAATCAAACCCCGAAACTTTGTGATCCTCTACCTTGTATTCGGCAAACATTAGATCACTTAAATGTTAGTTTCCAGCTTTTGAATAATGATGAAATAGATCTAGATATCACAATAGGGCCTTGGCCGAATGTACTCATGCACTTACCTTACGATTTTCAAATCTCGAAAAGTGACTGTGGATTGTAGTATCTGTCAAAATGCCTAAAAACTTATGTTAGATTAATTTCTAACATTAAATCGTAAGTAGATAGCCCTTGGCTGAATATGTCTTACCTTGAATCTTTAAAATCCTGAATATCCTTCCTTAAAGTCGACAAGAGACAAATCCCGGAAGAGTCCCTTAATACAAAAGTCGACAGTACCTTTGCTTGAAGCCCCTTAGAAACCTTTTGAGTTTTAATGGAGTAATCGTTTTCAAAGAGGAAAAGAGAGAGAGAGATATGAGCTTTAGGAAGAATCGGCTTATGGTGATCATTGGGAAGGGAATTAGGCTTTTGATGAAAAAGAAGAAGAAAAAGAGGATGAAGAATTCAGCTAGCACAAGGATATTTCGACTTTGGAAAAATAAAAGGAGAAGAGGAGAGGCACTAGAGAATTCGGCAAAGGTAAGAGAAGAAGGAAAGATTGATAAATGGCCTTATTTTCCTCTTTCAGCTAAAATTACTAAGCCTAGATAGTCCCCTTTCTTGGCCATCACTCTCATATCTTTATTTTCCTAGCTTAGCCAAAATTCTAAAAGAATTTGACTACAACTTAAACTCCTACCTTAGTCTCCCTATGCCGTCCAACTCCTTACCTTAGGAGTGCCGAATTTTAACCCATTATTTTAGGCTTCATGTGGCCATACTAGGCCTAAGTTATCCTAGCATATGGCGTCATTTCCAGAGCCCTAAGTGGCGTCTCAGGGCCATTTTTCCAAGCCCGATTTTGTCACATTTCCAAGGTTCCTTACATTTCCTTACATTTCTTTACATTTCCAATCTTACTTAATATTTTCTAAAGCATTTCCTTACATTTCCAAGGTTCCTTACATTTCCTTACATTTCCTTACATTTCCTTACATTTCCTTACATTTCCAAGCTTCCTCTTAAGACTTAATATTTTCTAAAGCATTTCCTTACATTTCCAAGGTTCCTTACATTTCCTTACATTTCCTTACATTTCCAAGCTTCCTCTTAAGACTTAATATTTTCTAAAGCATTTCCTTACATTTCCAAGCTTCCTCTTAAGACTTAATATTTTCTAAAGCATTTCCTTACATTTTCAAGGTTCTAAAATGCACACAACACATTCACAATACATAAGGCATACTATTTCATGTAATTTTAGCCATAGTGCATAAGCCCTAATCTGGGATATTACAGTTCTACCCTCCTTAAAAATAATTTCGTCCTCGAAATTACTTACTAACTAACCACCGGCAATCCTACTCACCGCACCACACTTATGCTGCGCACTCTGATTTTAATAGAATCATCATACTTCCTAGGCACAATCTCTAAGTTGACGTCCCCTAGAACTCATTTCTAACGCTGCGATTTTTAGTCCGATTAAGAAGTTTTATGCATCAGAATTTTGTTCCACTTATTAACCGCGAAAAATTTTATAAAATAAAGTATTTAGAAGTAGTTCTTTTGATCAAACAAAGTTTCAGTTCAAGTTCACTACTCTAATTCAGAGAGTCACATTCATTCCTCAATAGAGGCACATTTAGTCATCCATAGGGACACATCCTTTCATCCACAACACTCACCATGCTACCATGGCCATCTTATTCCTTCCCAACCCAAGGGTAATTTCGTCATTCGTCCTATAGGGTATTTTGGAAATAATTCGAGGTCAATTTGAAAATCTTTACAAATCAAAGGTTATTTCAAATTTTACAAAACCTCGGGGGTTATCTTGAAAATTTGTTTTCCAAATCAGTGGTGTTGCAGAAATTTTAGAAATCGGGGTCATTCTGGTAATTTTGTAAGTCAGGGGTAATTCAGTAATTTTCCAAATCAGGGTATTTCAATATTTCACAAAATAAGGTTGTTGGTATTTTTGTAAAGCAAAAATATTTTAGCAAAAGTCGAGGGTATTTTTGAAAATCTTAAAAACTAAGGGTATTTTAGTAATTTACAACACAGGGGCATTTTAGTAATTTGGAAAATCGAAAAAAATTTTCGAGAAATTTTCAAAATAGATTTTGTTACAAATCGAAGGGGTAATTTAAGGATTTTAAAAAAAACTAAGGTGTTTATAAAATAGTATGGCTAGTCCCTTTCGGGTTTTAATTATCGGTTTAGCCTATGAATAAGTCCTCTTGGTTAGGGTGAAACGTAGCTACGCACCAGGTAGGATTCGAGTAAAGAGGAGGTGAGTCACTAGGACTGCTTAAGTACCAAGATCTTACCGAATCCACTCCTAGACATGCGCACAATGGTTGCCACACCTTAACTCGGTGACTTAGACACAAGTTTGTTTGATTGTCCTTAAGTCTTACGCATGTGTTTGAGTGCCCTAGCCCTAGGGTTCAATAGATCCTAGTTCACTAATCTACCTTCCCAAATATGCCCATAACATTTCATATACAAATCACTTCAACAATTAGAGGTACTTACCTGGTGGACTTCGGGCCGGAGTCTCAGGTGCCATGCCAGAAAGCTTGTTTATTCCTTAGAAAAGTCTATTTTCAAAAGACAGAAAATGTTTTGGGCCCTAAAATCCCTCAAGGCCGAGTTTTGAATCGGGCTCTGATACCAAAATGAAACACCCCAAACCCAGCCCACAAGCCCTGACCGGATTTGGCATGCTTCTAAATAAAATCCATACAAATCTTGTTTGAAACTTTGCTAAAAACTTGTGTATTTTTGAATAGTCATTGATTTGGGTTGGGCTTGAAATTAAATTCCTTGTTGATTTTGGTGTCAAAACATTTGATAAATATACTTAAGAAAAATTTAACTTTTAAACTTTCAATTCGATGATAATTGTATCATACTAAGTAATTTAAAAGCATGCATAAACGATTCAATACTTTGGCCTTATTACATCAAATAAAAACCCGAATAATTCAAAACTTAAACATAAATAAAAATAAATCAATCCTTGAGCTTTGCATGGCCACCCTTGAGCTCTTGCCGAGCCGGTCCATTACTAATCATCACCTGAAAAATAGTCCCACAAGGGGTGAGTCAAACAGACCCAATGAGTACAACCAACACCAAACTTAAATAAATTCAGGCATATCAAATCATACATAATCATATAGCATTAAAAAAAATGATGCAATCTCGGACCCAAGCCTAGTTATCCATCCGCTACACGTCACCCGTACCAACCATCACACCGTGGGGACTACTAAGTCAACCCTCCATCCGCTACACACCATCGAAGGCAGTCGCTGTAGTTGTAACATCCTGAATTAGGGGTTGTTTGTAATTTAATTAATTTCCCATGTGTGTGCTTGAAGGAATAGATATTATGATTTCTAAGCATGTTTAGGGTCTAGAAATAAACCCTAGCTAGGCACGACTTAGGACTAAAAATTTCTTTTAAGTGTTTAAGAGAAGAGAGCTAGGTGAGATAGGGGTTAAGTAAAATTTCGGGTCAAGCATGTCACGAAATAAGGCAAGAGTAAAGTGGTAACCGAGCGCCACTTAAGAGTGGAGGAGAGAATGGGCGCAGTCATGGTGTTGAGTGGTGGAGGGCGTTTTGCGTTTTATTTTATATCGGTGATGGACTTAAGTAGGAAGGCTTTAAAATTAAATGGTGAGGGTTCATGACATGAAAGTCGGGTTGGAAGGAATGGCAGGGGGTGTTGGAAGAAAGGGCTGCGGCAGTCACTCCTTTAGGTCCCAGGTTCGAACCTAAGAGGTAGCAAATGTTTTTATTTTTATTTTATGCAACTGGCATGAAGAAGGGTAAGTTAGTGACCTGATTTTGGACTCTTGAATTGATAAAGATAAGGCTTAAATTTTTGCATGTTTTGGCTGGAGGGAGAGTGATAAGTAGTTTATTTTCACTGTACTTGTTTGATGAGGTGATTAGGAGATAAAGAAGAAAGATAAACCTTGTTTTAATTTTGATAATTAAAGGCTGGAAATTTATCACCAAAAGAAGGTGATGGCCGGATTTGGGACTCTTTAGGGCCATCACTATTTCGGTTTTGTATAGCAAATAAGTGCCAAAAATTCTTCAATTTTCTTTCACTCCAAATTGCTGCTGCCGAATTCTCCTCAGCCATAGAAGGTAAAATTCTTCAAATTCCCTTCTTCTTTTTCTTTCCCTAGCAGCTGAACCCTTTCACTCTCTTTCTTTTCTTCTCCTATTGAGATCTACTTGGCCGAATCTCCTTCCCCCCTAACTAAGGTGCTGCCAAAATCCTTCCTCCTTCATTAGAGTTACTTTGGCCGAATAGCAAGGGAACACAAGTTTCTTTTCGGGATTCTTTTTCAACTGTTTAGTAAGAGGTATGTGGGCATGGCCGAATGATATTTTTTTGGATCTATGGTTATGGCCGAATGGCCTATGATTCTTATTAACTTGATTAAAACCGATTGTAAGGGGGCCGTAACCGATTGAGAGGTCTTTCGGGATTTAAGGTAAGCTTGGTATGTGGGATACATCATTCGACCAAGGGCCATATGTTATTGTTTAAATGCTAAAACTAATGTGTGCCATGGACTTAGGGGCTAATTAAGGCTTCGAGATTTGTTTGGAAATCAAATCCGTTCAAGGTAAGTCCGCAAAAGAGCCTGTGGTATTAACTTGTTATGGCCGAATAGGCCTTTGGTATTAACATTGATAACTGGCTGAATATAGGGTCAAGATCTAGCGACGTAGATCGGATCTTCGGGATCTAGGGATTTCGGTAGTGACAGGTGTGTAAAAACTTACTACACACTTTATTAATTTACATGACTTTATTGTTTGCCTTTTAATCTCTTTGGTTGTGATTAGCTTGTGGCATAATCGTGGTTGCCGGGTAAGTCCCCTAACTTGTGATCTATGATATATGGTTGAGTTGCCATCACATGCTATGTTGTACATAATACATGATATATATGGGATTATGATATTGTATGTAAGCATGATGATGGTGGGATTGATGAGAGGAGGGGGATGATTCTATGGACTATCGCCAGTGGTTTTGACCACAAGATGGGTTGGCCCCATCAGATTATTTGTGACCTATGGTCATCGATGGTTTTGACCACACCGATTGATAAATTGCGACTAAGTCCGGTGGTTTGGTACCACCAATGGTTTTGACCACACTTGATAAATTGTGACCTATGGTCATCAGTGGTTTTGACCACACGATGGGTTGGCCCCATCATTAAATTTGTGACACTAGTCACCAGTGGTTTTGACCACTAGTGGTTTTGACCACACGGGGTAGAAAAAGAGTACGGATGGTTAGTTGGGTTGCATGTGCATGTTTATTAATGACTTGTGTATGAGTTACTCTACCGGGTGGGGGATTACACACTGAGTCTTGGTGATTCACCCCTTCCTTTACCATTTTGCAGATGAGTAGATCGCGGAGATGGAGCCGGAGAGGACTCGAGGCGGCCATGCTTATCAGTGGATTTGAAATTACTTTGTTTAAGTTAATCTTATTTATTTTTCTAAGTCTTTTATTTTGGGTTGTAATAAGGCCGCTAATTATTGTTGGATGTTTATTTTATTGCTTTATTTTACTCATGTTATATTACAAATGGAATTTTATAAAAATTAATTGAACCGGTTAAAAGCAACTTTTAAACTTAATAAATTTCTACTAAGTTTTCAAAAGATGTTACCATCGGGTAACAAAAAAATTCACCACGTCAATCATGATTTTGAAAGTTCCTTAAATTTTAAATGATCAAACAATTTCAAAGGGTTGAACAACCCAACTATATTTATAAAAAGCCCAACTGAGTTTTCAAACACCGTTTTAAATTCCTTAGCCAAATTTTATCAAATTCTCACCAGAAAATCAATGTCCTTCAAAATATTTTACTCCGTGGCATACCAGATCCGGTCAGGACTCATGGGCCGGATTTGGGGTGTTACATTTTTGGTATCAGAGCCCAGTTCAAAACTCGGCTGTGGGGGGCCCAAGGCCCAAAATGGTTGGTTTTTGTTAGTAGGCCTTATTAGAATGTTTTGGGAAACTGTTTTTGGCTTGAATAGCATGGCACCGAGTCTCCGGCACCTATTCGCCCAGGTAAGTAATTCTATCTATTTTCTTTGTGAATATTTGATGAGGGGTAGAAGGGTAAATTGGGAACGTAGACTATTAGAATAGAAATTATTGAACCCTAGGGTTAGCATACCCCAACAAACCATGCATAAGATTTAATAATTCCATAAACAAACCCTGTGAGTTGTCACTGAGCAAGGGATGTGGCAATCGTTATACGCATGTCTAGGATTGGATTCGGTGGGAGCACGGTATTTAAGCGATCTAGTGACTCACCTCCTCCTCACTCGAATCCTACCCATGTAGTAGTAACTGCTCATTCTAGTGAGACGACACACTCACAGGCTAAACTTGATAACTAAAACCCGAAAGGGACTAGCCATTTTGTTTTTGAAATAATTAAAACTTTAGCTTTAAAAAAAAACCAAAATACCCCTTAGTTTGAAAAATGACCAAAATACCCCTGGCTTGAAAATTTCCAAAATACCTTCCAAAATTTCCAAATAGAAAATTTTCAAAATAACATTCCTTTGTGAAATCAATTAGAACCAAATTTTGAAAATCTTTTTATGAAAATGCCCTGACTATGAAAATTACTAAAATACCCCTAGTGGTGAAATTACAAAATTGCCCCTAGCCAACAAAATTACCAAAATGACCCTGATTTTCACAATTTCGCAACATCACTATTTTGGAAAATGTAATTCTCAAAAAGAACCATCAAAGTTTTACAACTTTTACAAATTCACCCTGATTTATGAAAATTACCGAAATACCCCCAGATTTTAAAATTTTTCAAAATACCTCAGGAATTTAAGAGTTCCAAAATATTTTTTGACAAACTCATCCGAAAACTTTTATTTTTGAGAAATTACAAAAATACCCCTGTAGGAAAAATTACGAAAATACCCCTGGGTAGTGGAAAAACAATCACAATGAAATCAACAACGTCTCTTTGAATGAATGAATGGAAAACTGTGTGCATGTATGAAACGAAGGAACCATTCCTAAAACTTCTATCATAAAATTTCTTCGCGGATAACCAAGAGAAATACTAATGCATAAAATTTTTAAACAGATAAACGCAATCGTTAGAATGAGTTCAAGAGGTCATGGACGTTCGCCGCGTGGCCGTGGTAGGGGTAGGATGACCTTGTCGGAGCCAGCAAAATCTGGTCACGGGTCTGAAAATGAGATGCCGGATCTGCCGGCGGCAGAGACTGAGTTCTAAGATCAGACTGGTGGTAACGACGTAGTATCCCAGGTGGTGCTACGAGTGTTGGAATGAGTTGCTAAGGCAGACGCGGGTGCTGGAGCCCGTAAATCTGTGGTTGAACGACTCCGGGCTAACGGAGCAGAAGTATTCAGAGGAGTTTCGGGAGTGGCGCCCAGTACGGCAGAGTATTGGTTGGAATCCACTGAGAGGATTATGGGTGACTTGGATTTCACAGATGAGGAAAAGTTGAAGGGTATCATCTCTTTGCTTCGGGATGAGTCTTACCAGTGGTGGCTCACTGTGAGAGATGGAACGGTGGCAAAAAATCTCACCTGGGAATTCTTCAGAGATGCTTATCAAAAGAAGTATATCGAAACTAGCTACGTGGATACACAGCGGAAGGCTTTCTTGAACCTAGTTCAAGGCAATAAGACGGTGGCTAAGTATGAGGCCGAATTCCTCCGGTTGAGTAGGTATGCTCGTGGTATTGTGGGTACCGAGCTTGAGCATTGTGTCAGATTTAAAGATGGGCTGAGAGACGAGCTGAGGATGATGATAGCTCCACAACAGGAACGGGAGTTCGCGGTCTTAGTGGAGAAATCAAAGGTTGCTGAAGGGGTAAGACAGCCGGTTAGACGGAACCAAGATCGAAATTGGAATAAGAGGAGCTCCGAACCTTCAAAGTTTTTGGGTAATCAGCAGAAGAGGACAAGGTTTGGTGGGTCAGATCAAGCCGCTAGGCCTGCTGCTGCCAATCCTCAATGGCCGACACGGTGTGCTCGGTGTGGCAAGTCTCACACGGGGGAGTGTTGGAATGGTAACCAAGGATGCTTTGAGTGTGGGTCCTTGGAGCACCGAGTTAGAGACTGTCCAAAAAAGGCAACTAGACTGAGATCAAAGGGTCAAGATCGGGCACCGAATAGAAGGGATAACCAACAGCCTCAGAGGGGTCGTGGTGCAGGAAGAGGAGGTAATGGTGCTAGCAGAGGTCGTGGGGCACCAAGGGGAAATACCGGTGGTACTGAGGCTAGACAACCTAGTCTAGTCTATGCCGCGAGGCGTCAAGAGGAGGGCGACGCACCGGATGTCATAACCGGTATGTTCTTGATCTTTGGTGTGCCTTATAATACCTTGATAGACATTGGCTCAACCCACTCGTACATTGCTAGTAGTGTAGTGGAAACTTTGCATCTAGACTCTGAGCTTGCTTCTAGGAAGATGACTGTATTAAGCCCCCTAGGTCACTCTGTAGAAGTAAGTAAACTTTATAGGGACGTACCCCTAGAACTCCAAGGGGTCGTGTTCTTGGCTAATTTGATGAAACTACCATTCTGGGAGTTCGACCTAATCCTCGGGATGGATTGGCTAGTAAAATATCAGGCTAGTCTGGATTGCGCAGCTAAGCGCATGGTAGTAAAGACCGTGGAAGGTGATGAGGTGGTGATGATAGGTAAAAGGAGGGATTACCTGTCTAATGTGGTTTCTGCATTGAAGGCAAAAAGGATGGTTAGAAAGGGTTGTGAAGCTTATGTGGTGCATGTCTGTGCCTTGAAAGCTAAGGATGTTGCTGTGGGTGATGTCCGGACCGTAAGGGACTATGTGGATGTGTTTCCAGAGGAACTTTCGAGTCTACCTCCGGACCGTGAGGTTGAATTTGGGATAGATCTATTACCCGGAACTGCGCCCGTATCTATAACTCCGTATCGGATGGCGCCGATAGAATTGGTAGAGTTGAAGGAAAAAATTCAGGAATTATTGGATAGAGGATTCATCCGACCAAGTGTATCGCCGTGGGGAGCTCCAGTGCTATTTGTCAAGAAGAAGGATGGGACAATGAGGATGTGTATAGACTATCGGTAGCTGAACAAATTAACGATAAAGAACCGGTACCCTTTGCCCAAGATTTACGATCTGTTCGATCAACTCAAAGGGGCATCGGTGTTTTCTAAGATTGACCTTAGGTCAAGGTACCATTAGCTTAAGGTGAAGGAGGCTGATGTTCATAAGATGGCATTCCGTACTTGGTATGGCCACTACGAGTTTCTGGTACTGCCTTTTGGTTTGACAAATGCACCGGTCGCGTTCATGGACATGATGAACTGGGTTTTCCAACCCTATCTGGATCGGTTCATCGTGGTCTTCATAGACGACATTTTGGTGTACTCAAAGTCGGAAGAGGAGCATGACGCACATCTTCATGTGGTTCTACAAGTTCTAAGGGAGAAACAGCTGTACGCTAAGTTCAGCAAATGTGAGTTCTGGCTCAAGGAGGTAACCTTTCTAGGGCATGTAGTTTCAGCTGAGGGCATCAGGGTAGATCCCCGTAAGATTGAGGCGGTATTGGAGTGGAAACCACCAAAGTCGATTCTGAAAATTGAGTTTTTCTGGGTTGGCGAGGATATTACCAAGATTTGTGGAAAATTTCTCCTTAATCGCAGTGCCATTGACTAAGCTGTTGAGAAAAAGAGTTTTGTTTGTATGGGCTGAGAAGCAGGAAGAGAGTTTTGATAAGCTAAAGAGGATTCTGATAGAAGCACCGATCTTGATTTAGCGAGGCGGGGAAGGAGTTCATCAGATATTGTGATGCATCACATCTTGGTTTAGGTGTGTGTTGATGCAAGAAGGAAGGTGGTCGCTTATCGCGCCACGGCAGCTTGAGGCCTCACAAGCTAACTACCCCACACATGACTTGGAATTGGTCTTTGTGGTGTTTGCCTTGAAGATTTGGAGGCACTACTGTATGGGGAGAAGTCGGTGGTGTACACGGATCACAAAGTCGAAGTACCTCGACTCGTAAAGATTTAAATCTGAGGCGTGGAGGTGGATTGAGTTGTCAAGGACTACGATTGCTCAATCGGATACCATCCAGGGAAGGCTAATATGGTAGCTGATGCATTGATTCAAAAGGTGGTAGCAAATTTACGAGCAATGTTTGCTCACCTAAGTCTCTATGAGGATGGGAGCCTTCCGCGTAATTGCAAGTGAAGCCGTCTTGGATTAATGAGGTTAAGGAAAGGCAGATGATCGACGAAGCTTTGAATACTCGAAGGTTGCAAGTACAGAATGGTGAGGCCGTAGGTTTTAGCTTGAGCAGTGATGGAGTGTTGTACTTTCAGGGGAGAGTATGCATGCCTAAGGATAATGAATTGAGGTAGCGAATTCTTAAAGAAGCTCATAGCGGTCGACGCTTATGCACCCGGAAGCGAGAAGATGTATCGGGATTTAAGAGAGTAGTTTTGGTGGCCGAGTCTCAAGCGGGAAGTAACCGAGTTAGTGGGCAAGTGTCCGACTTGCCCGACAAGTTAAGTGAGCATCACCGCCATCGTGGTTATTCTGATAGTAAAGATCCACAATGGAAATGGGAGGAGATTACTATGGATTTCGTAAGTGGGCTTCCCCTTACGCCCAGTAAGAAAGATGCAGTGTGGGTGGTAGTAGACCGGTTGACTAAGTCGGCTCATTTCATACCGGTAAGGGTTGACTATTCACTCCAAAGGCTAGCTAAGTTGTATATCGCTGAGATAGTGCGGTTACATGGAATACCTGTGTCCATTATCTCAGATCAGGATCCTCAGTTCACGTTGAGATTTTGGAAGGTCTTACATCAGGAGTTAGGCACTAAGTTGAATTTCAGTACGACTTTCCATCCGTAGTTCGATGGACAATCTGAGAGGGTAATCCAAGTGTTGGAAGACATGCTGAGGGGCTATGTTTTGGACTTTCGTGGTAGTTGGGAGGAGTACCTACCTTTGGCAGAGTTCGCTTATAACAATAGTTATCAAGCGAGCATTCAGATGGCACCGTATGAGGCGCTGTATTGTCGAAAATGCCATACTCCTGCATGTTGGACAGAACTAAAAGAGCGACAGACGTTGGGTCCAGAGTTAGTGGCAGAGATGAAGGATAAGGTTAGAGTAATTCGGGCTCGTCTTAAGGAGGCGTCGGACAGGCAAAAATCTTACGCCGGTCTTAAGCACAGAGATGTTGAGTATGCAGTGGGTGATAAGGTCTTCTTGAAGGTATCACCTTGGAAGAAGGTGCTGAGGTTTGGCCGGAAGGGTAAGCTAAGCCCTAGATTCATCGGACCATACACGGTGTTGAAACGTGTGGGATCGGTAGCTTACCAGCTCGAGTTACCGTCAAAATTGAGCCAGATCCATGATGTCTTTCATGTTTCGATGCTGAGGTGCTATCGATCAGATCCCTCACATGTAGTGCCAGTTGCGAAAATTGAGGTGAGCCCGGACTTATCTTTCGAAGAGGAGCCGGTACAGATCTTAGATCGAGATGTCAAAGTTCTACGTAGGAAGTCAGTGCCTTTGGTGAAGGTGTTGTGGCGGAATCATGGTACGAAGGAGGCCACATGGGAACCCGAGGATATGATACGGCAGCAACACCCCACTCTTGATCGATCTGTAATTTCGAGGTCAAATTCTTTTTAAGGGGTAGAAGCGTAACATCTGAATTAGGGGTTGTTTGTAATTTAATTAATTTCCCATGTGTGTGCTTGAAGGAATAGATATTATGATTTCTAAGCATGTTTAGGGTCTAGAAATAAACCCGAGCTAGGCCTGACTTAGGACTAAAAATTTCTTTTTAAGTGTTTAAGAGAAGGGAGCTAGGTGAGATAGGGGTTAAGTAAAATTTTGGGTGAAGCATGTCACGAAATAAGGCAGTAGCAAAGTGGTAACCGAGCGCCACTTAAGAGCTGGAGGAGAGAATGGGTGCAGGTCACAGGTTCGAGTGGCTGGAGGGGCGTTTTGCGTTTTATTTTTATATGCGGTGATGGGCTTAAGTAGGAAGGCTTTAAAATTAAATGGTGAGGGTTCATGACATGAAAGTCGGGTTGGAAGGAATGGCAGGGGGTGTTGGAAGAGAGGGCTGCGGTAGTCACTCCTTTAGGTTCCAGGTTCGAACCTAAGAGGCAGCAAATGTTTTTATTTTTATTTTATGCAGCTGGCGTGAAGAAGGGTAAGTTAGTGACCTGATTTTGGACTCTTGAATTGATAAAGATAAGGCTTAAATTTTTGCATGTTTCGGCTGGAGGGAGAGTGATAAGTAGTTTATTTTCATTGTACTTGTTTGATGAGGTGATTAGGAGATAAAGAAGAAAGATAAACCTTGTTTCAATTTTGATAATTAAAGGCTGGAAATTTATCACTAAAAGAAGGTGATGGCCGAATTTGGGACTCTTTAGGGCCATCACTATTTCAGTTTTGTATAGCAAATAAGTGCCAAAATTCTTCAATTTTCTTTCACTCCAAATTGCTGCTGCCGAATTCTCCTCAGCCATAGAAGGTAAAATTCTTCAAATTCCCTTCTTCTTTTTCTTTCCCTAGTAGCCGAACCCTTTCACTCTCTTTCTTTTCTTCTCATATTGAGATCTACTTGGCCGAATCTCCTTCCCCCTAACTAAGGTGCTGCCGAAATCCTTCCTCCTTCATTAGAGTTACTTTGGCCGAATAGCAAGCGAACACAAGTTTCTTTTCGGGATTCTTTTTCAACCGTTGAGTAAGAGGTATGTGGGCATGGCCGAATAATATTTTGTTGGACTATGGTTATGGCCGAATGGCCTATGATTCTTATTAACTTGATTAAAACCGATTGTAGGGGGGCCGTAATCGATTGAGAGGTCTTTCGGGATTTAAGGTAAGCTTGGTATGTAGGATACATCATTCGGCCAAGGGCCATATGTTATTGTTTAAATGCCGAAACTAATGTGTGCCATGGACTTAGGGGCTAATTAAGGCTTCGAGATTTGTTTGGAAATCAAATCCGTTCAAGGTAAGTCCGCAAAAAAGCCTTTGGTATTAACTAGTTATGGTCGAATAGGCCTTTGGTATTAACATTGATAATTGGCCGAATATAGGGTCAAGATCTAGCGACGTAGATCGGATCTTGGGATCTAGGGATTTCGGTAGTGATGTGTGTAAAACTCACTACACACTTTATTAATTTACATGACTTTATTGTTTGCCTTTTAATCTCTTTGGTTGTGATTAGCTTGTGGCATAATCATGGTTGCCGGGTAAGTCCCCTAACTTGTGATCTATGATATATGGTTGAGTTGCCATCACATGCTATGTTGTACATAATGCATGATATATATGGGATTATGATATTGTATGTAAGCATGATAATGGTGGGATTGATGAGAGGAGGGGGATGATTCTATAGACTGTCTGCAGCGGTTTTGACCACAAGATGGGTTGGCCCCATCAGATTTTTTGTGACCTATGGTCATCAGTGGTTTTGACCATACCGATTGATAAATTGTGACTAAGTTCCAGTGGTTTGGTACCACTAGTGGTTTTGACCACATTATGATATTTTGTGACCTATGGTCATCATTGGTTTTGACCACACGATGGGTTGGCCCCATCATTAAATTTGTGACACTAGTCACCAGTGGTTTTGACCACCAGTGGTTTTGACCACACGGGGTAGAAAAGGAGTACGGATGGTTAGTTGGGTTGCATGTGCATGTTTATTAATGACTTGTGTATGAGTTACTCTACCGGGTGGGGGATTACACTGCTGAGTCTTGGTGACTCACCTTCCTTACCATTTTGCGATGAGTAGATCGCGGAGATGGAGCCGAGAGGACTCGGCTGCCATGCTTATCGATGGATTTGAAATTACTTTGTTTAAGTTAATCTTATTTATTTTCTAAGTCTTTTATTTTGGGTTGTAATAAGGCCGCTAATTATTGTTGGATGTTTATTTTATTGCTTTATTTTACTCATGTTATATTACAAATGGAATTTTAGAAAAATTAATTGAACCGGTTAAAAGCAACTTTTCAAACTTAATAAATTTCTACGGGTTTTCAAAAGATGTTACCATCGGGTAACAAAAAAATTCACCACGTCAATCATGATTTTGAAAGTTCCTTAAATTTTAAATGATCAAACAATTTCAAAGGGTTGAACAACCCAACTATATTTATAAAAAGCCCAACTGAGTTTTCAAACACCATTTTAAATTCCTTAGCCAAATTTTATCAAATAATCACCAGAAAATCAATGTCCTTCAAAATATTTTACTCCGTGGCATACTAGATCCGGTTAGGACTCATAGGCCGGGTTTGGGGTGTTACAGCAGTCGACGTGCTCATCGCCCTTATAAAATTCGTGGCATAGCCACCAGACACATACTTTGTGTCATGAGACACCATATTCAGATATCGTGGTCTTAGGTCACCACATTCAGATATCGTGGTCTTAGGTCACCACATTCACTTCCCCTTTACATATCACCCATATGCCCCATGTCATACAAATATGCATTAACTATATCATATTCCTTATTCACATTCTTATAATTTCATGTATATGCCATAGCAAAACTTATCACTCATAGTAGGAGTAGGAAAACGTACCTTAGTATCTTGTACCATAACATGGTACTTAGCCATATTTTCACATTCAGTATAACATACATACATATTAAATGTTGTCTTAAACTTATTAAGAAATAGTGTGGGTACACACCGATATACTTATCGAATTTACTAAAATCTAGAAAACTCGTTCTATTGCTTTAGATCTTTAATTCCTATATTCTAGCCAACCCTAACATGTTAGTAAAAACCCATTCATTATAAATCCAAATCCTAGTAGGATTGTTGTAATCAAATTCTTACCTTGGTGCTGATTGGATTAAAAATCAAATCCCGAAACTTTGTGATCCTCTACCTTGTATTCGGCCAACATTAGATCACTTAAAGGGTTAGTTTCCAGCTTTTGAATAATGATGAAATAGATCTAGATATCACAATAGGGCCTTGGCCGAATGTACTCATGCACTTACCTTACGATTTTCAAATCCCGAAAAGTGACTGTGGATTGTAGTATCTGTCGAAATACCTAAAAACTTATGTTAGATTAATTTCTAACATTAAATCATAAGTAGATAGCCCTTGGCCGAATATTTCTTACCTTGAATCTTTAAAATCCCGAATATCCTTCCTTAAAGTCGACAAGAGACAAATCTCGGAAGAGTCCCTTAATACAAAAGTCGACAGCACCTTTGCTTGAAGCCCCTTAAAGATTCGGCTATGAAGGCTAGCTAGTGCTCAAAAGGCTTGACTTTTGAGTTTTAATGGATGTCAGTTTCAAGGAGAAAAAAAGAGAGAGAGAGATGAGCTTTAGGAAGAATCGACTTATGGTGATCTTTGGGAAGGAATTTGACTTTTAATGAAAAGAAGAAGAAAAGAGGATGAAGAATTGGCTAGCACAAGGATATTTGACTTTGGAAAATAAAAGGAGAAGAGGAGAGGCACTAGAGAATTAAGCAAAGGTAATAGAAGAAGGAAAGATTGATAAATGGCCTTATTTTCCTCTTTCAAATTAGAAATTACTAAGCCTAGAGAGTCCCCTTTCTTGGCCATCACTCTCATATCTTTATTTTCCTAGCTTAGCGAAATTCTAAAAGAATTTGACTTCAACTTAAACTCCTACCTTAGTCTCCCTATGCCATCCAACTCCTTACCTTAGAGTGCCGAATTTTAGCACATTATTTTGGGCTTCATGTGGCCATACTAGGCCCAAGTTATCCTAGCATATGGCGTCATTTCCAGAGCCCTAAGTGGCGTCTCCGGGCCATTTTTCCAAGCCCGATTTTGTCACATTTCCAAGGTTCCTTACATTTCCTTACATTTCCTTACATTTCCTTACATTTCCAAGCTTCCTCTTAAGACTTAATATTTTCTAAAGCATTTCCTTTCATTTCCAAGGTTCCCATCGTAACATCCTAAATAATTGAGTATCATTATGTTGCTAAATGATAGTTCGGGTTACTTGGAGTTAGAATAAATATTATTATTTAAGTGTACTTTAGAGTAAAGAATTGTAAATGACCTTAAGACTTAAATTAATTAAAGTGCTAAAAGATGGTATAAATGAGTTAATAGCATAGTGGTGATGGCGCCATGACTTAGACATGAGGGAGGAGGTTGGAATCTTCTAGCTTGCAACTTGAAAAATTTTATTTTTTTTGCTTCCATCTATCAAGTGTCGGCCAAGAAGTAAACATGGAAAGCTTGACTTCTTTATTTTTGGTATGATGGCTAAAGGATTAAGGAAATATCTAAGTTGAGGAAAGAAATCATTAGGATAAGGTAAGTAAGGGGAACAAATGGCTTGAAATGGGGAGTGTGCTATGGAAAGAAAGGGTGGCAAAAGGTTGGCCTTTGATAGCCAAGTATGTGGACGGTTTTTAGGCAAGGGCTGGTGAATTTTGAAGACATTTAGTTGAATTAGGGGCTAGTTAGGCATATTCTCTTCTTTGGTCATTTGTTAATTTTCTTTTCTTTTCAAAACTTGTTTCTCTCAAATTTCCTCCCCTTAGCAAGAATGCCTATTGAAGAAGGTAAACAATTTTTGTTTTGTTCTCTTTTCTTTTGGTCATTCGGTTTTGACCATTTAGGTTTTAATTCTCTAAAATTTTCCCTAGTCGAAACCATCATCACATAGAAAACTAATTTTCTTATTTTTCCTTCACCTTTGCCGATTGCACACAAGTCTCCAATTTCAATTCTTTGTTCATCTTTCGTTCTTGAAAAGAATCCAAACATAAACACCATATGTTCTTTTACCCTTTTTCATCTATTTCTCTTTACAAAAAGGAATTCTCAAACAAACTTTTCCCTTTTATTTTATCCATGGTCGAATGTTAACCCAATCTTTGTCAAAAATTTCTTTCATTTTCTTTGATCATACCAAATTATTCTTACTCAATTTCTATTTCAATCGTGGATATTAGTGAAACTTTGGAAGGTAGAAACTCAAGGAGATCTTTAGAATTTTGGAACTTTGGAATCAATCTCAAGAATCAAGGTAAGGAGTTTTCCCTTAAGGATTTATATTTATTATATTAGTATAGTATTAATCGATTTCGTTTTAGGGATGCTATCACTCGATCGTTTCTCGAGGAACGAAGATAAATAGTGGTAAGTCAAATCTCAAACCTTACCAAACGTTAACCATATTTCAATATTGGTAGTCGGACTAATGATCGTATATCTTTAGAGACTTTCAAGATAGGGCAGAAAAGGGTAGTCCATAGTCTTGAAAGAGGCGGTTAAAATCCCCTAAATATAAGCGAAGGGCTATTTAGGAATCCGAGATTTTCCACGGGTTGCGGACCATCAACCGAGGGAAATCAATTATTTGAAGTAGTTCGTACTCCCGAGCCTTTGTACGTTAGTGGATTCTCAGCGAGCAACGAATCGATAAACGAAGAGAAACCAAAAATAGAAGTGATTCAAAATCAAAGGGGTAAGGATTTTGATCAAATACCAATAGTATATTTTTGATAAATGATAGTGTTCTAACAGATCGTATTATGTTTAGGTGTTGAAGAGTGGGAAGGTTTAGTACTCACGATATCAAGGTGTGTAACTTCACACTTTTCTCGGGTTGGATGTCATTCGTGGTATTGAGTAAAATCGTAAAGACGACTAAATCGGTATAATACGTATTAATTGGTACCTCGGTGAAAATACATGAAAACGATTAAAATTGTGAAAATTTTGAAAACGCCCTCGAGAAGTTAGTTGTTAATATGTAAATTTTATGTCTCGTAAAAATCGGCCGAAATCTCTGCTAGATCGATAAATGGGCCGAAATCTCTGATAAATGGGCCGAAATCTCTGCTAGATCGATAAATGGGCCGAAATCTCTGCTAGATCGATAAATGGGCCGAAAAGCCTAATAAATTGTTAAATGGGCCGAAAAGCCTGATAAATTGTTAAATGGGCCAAACTCTTAGCTAGATCGTAAATTGGGTTTAAGATGCTAGATTGCTAAATGGGCTAAATGCTATTTTGAAATTTTGGGCCTTAACAAAAACTAGAAATATTGACTCTTATGTTATTTAAGTCTTTTGATAAAATCATCATATGAACATAGACAAATTTTTGCATACATGTTGCATGGGTTGGGATTAATGATGAAGAGAAGAAAGGCCTGTTGCCAAAATCTAGTTCGGTGGCTCTGCCACAAAATAATTAAATGGCTATTTGCCTCTAGTCCGGTGACTCTGCCACAAATATTAATGGCTCAATGCCTCTAGTTCGGTGACTTTGTCACAATCTAGTTCGGTGGCTCTGCCACAAATATAAAATGGCTTAATGCCTACGATTGGTGTGATGGCGGGGTGGGTTGACTTGATCCCCACAGGTGTGATGGTTGGTACGGGGGTGTATAGCGGATGGAAATTAGCTTTGGTGTTGGGAACTTCATTTTTGCATACATATTATTATTTATATTGTTAGTCCTGCTAATGGGCTCAAGCCCAAAACTATGACTTGATGATTTGGCCCAGTGGATAAAGTAAGACACTGAGTTTTGAGTAACTCACTCCCTCAAATTTTTCATCTCAGGTAATGGAAATTGACGTGGACTTGGGCCGAGGATGACTTTGTGGAGGCCATACTGCGAAACATGGGTTAAATAAATTTCGAACTTTTTATTAAGTATTTTCTATAATTTACTATTTTTTTTTTGGTTTGATGTAATAAGGCCTCTATTAATATTTTATGAATTTTTATGTGTGGTTGGTTTACAACTATATTTTGGATATTTTAATATGGGCTTATGATTAATACATGATGTTTTCTTAAAATAATTTGGGTTTTCAAATATATGAAATTCCTTTATCATTTTCTTAAATATTTTGAACTCTTATAAAAATTTACTCTAAGGATTTTAACAATACAATATTAATGATATTTTCAATTAATGTCTTCTTATATACATCAAATTTAAAATACTCTTTTGGTTTTATTAAACCTTGTAATTAAAATGATTTTTTAAATTCGATTCACCGTAATTATTAAGATAGTTCGATTTATGTAACAAACCAAATCTAGTCTTAACGCATAGACCGAGTTTGGGGTGTTACACTTACATTTCCTTACATTTCCTTACATTTCCTTACATTTCCAAGCTTCCTCTTAAGACTTAATATTTTCTAAAGCATTTCCTTACATTTCCAAGGTTCTAAAATGCACACAACACATTCACAATACATAAGGCATACTATTTCATGTAATTTAGCCATAGTGCATAAACCCTAATCCAGGATATTACATGTACCAAATTTTTATAATTAAAATTTAAATATTTTAAAATTATTTATTTATACTTAAATTAAAAATGAATAAATAAAAATTTTATCCAAACTCTATTCAATTTAAATTAAAATCGAAAATCAAAAATCGCTTGATGTGTGAACATATATGGCATGCATTACATTGTATTTTTAAATAATGAAAAAGAAATAAAAATAACTTAACAAAGTAATTAATGAGTAACAAAAATAAATTTTCATTTTAAAAGTTTTAAATTACTTTTTTAAATGAATTTATTTTTATATTGAAACATATTTAAATAAAGATCAATATTATATTGATTAACAAAATATTTATAAGTTTGGAAAACATTCAAAATATTAAATATTAAAATTAAACATTATTAATATAAAAATTAGTAATTAGTAATAAACCAAAAAGCCATATAAATGTAAGTTTTCTTTTAAAAAAAAGAAATTGTTTTTTTAATTTATAAAACATTTATTAAAATAAATATAATTAAATTCATTTTATTGAAAAAGCTCGCCGCTATTATTAGCCCACTACTTTTGTGAGGAGATTAATTAAATCATTACACTATAGGTTATTATTAGGGAAGATAAAGTAAAAAAGATGATGAATTCTTTAATATAATATATAATATATATAGTGACACGTATGCATATATTTGAAAATATTTATTAAAATATGAAATTTATGTTAATCTCTTATCTTCACTTGCAAAATTCAACTTTGTATTATCATTTTTAGTACAATTATGGAAAAAATAGTATGGAAATTATTGCATTATAAGTTGGAAATTTTAATTAAAAATGAATAAATAATTAATTTATTTCTTTATTTTATATACATACCTTTTAACAAATTTTAATTTCTATCATCTTATATGCATGAGTTTAGTCATTTTATTTTACAAATTTTAAAATTTAGGTCTAATTATTATTATTATTATCATTATTATTATTTGTTAAATTAAAGTTAATCACAAACGTAATTTTATATTTTAAATTTAACAACAATAAATTTAACAAAAAAGTATAATAATTAAATTTAAATTTTTAAAATATAAAAATATATAACATATTTTAACAATTAACTTTTATATTTTATTTATATTATTTTTATATCAGTACAGAAACACCCCAAACCCTACCACACACTACAACCGGATCTGGTATGTCACTAAGGAGATTTTATAAAACTTGTGGCACTTTGGAAAACAATTATCGGGTTTAAACATTTATACTGAAAACTTAATAATTTATTAATTCATATAAGATATGAAGTTATAAAATGCCTTGGTGATTTTTAAATAAAAGCTGAAATTTAATACATGTCTCAAACTTAATTTAAACATAAAATTTAAATGCCTAATAATAAAAACCCAACATAAAACCCCAAAATAAATATAAGTCTAGTGGCCCATGGCCTTATTAAAATGAAACTTAAAAATCTGCTAATTTAAAATATAAAAATAACTAAATTAAGTAACGTCCTTTGCTGAGTCTCAATACTCTCTCGCATAGCCACCTTGCGCTACTCTCCAACCCAGTCCGATCCACTAGGTGCTACCTGAAAGTTTTTAAATAAAAGGTTGAGTCGCGAGACTCAGTGTGCAACCCTCAAGCACCATTAGAGGGGCCTTAGCACCACAAAACAGAATAACAGAACATATATATATATATATATATATATATATATATGAAAATATGCAAATCCCAACCCAATTGAAACACCCCACACCCGGCCCACGAGGATGGACCGGATCTGGTATGTTCCTAAAGTAAACCGGTTTCAAACATTTTCGTTACTTAGAGAAAATTTGTAAATTTTTAGAAAAACTATTGTTTTGAGTTGGGCTTAGGTTGTAAACCCATTTATTTATCGAAGAAGATCCAATTTGAGGTAATGTGTCCAAAATAGATCTTAGCAAAATATTAAAAGTAATGTAAAAACAAAGAATAATCCATCGGGCCTTATGGCCTTATTACATCAAATAAACCCAAAATAAAATTAAAAAGGTATTAAAATCAAATAATGTCCAAATTTCGAATAAATTCTTCAAGTGATGCATGGCCTCCTCATGGTCTACCTACCGGTCCGTCAACGCTCATCACCGAAAAAATAATTCCCACAATGGGGTGAGTCAATGACTCAATGTGCACACAATACTATCATTCAATAAATCGCATTCATGTTCAAATCATCAAGTCCATATAATAACGAAATTGTGATGCAACCCAAACCCAAAACCTATAAGCCATCCGCTACTCTCCACCGTACCAACTCGCACACAAGTGGGGACTACTAAGTCGACCCTCCATCCGCTACTCTCCACGTTGTGTCATTAGACACTATTGTAACCGGTTACCAAAATTTCGCAATGTGACCGTAGTCGACATATTTCGTTGGTGAGACCAAAGTCAACACTGTTCTCCCCTTTCACATAAAACCCGAATGCCCCAAAACATATATATTGCATAACTTAATTTCATGTTCATATTCATATATTCGCATGTTATTAAAATAACATTTTCACAATCCTATCAAGTAGGAAACGCACAGGTACTTTTTGCCACATTTGTGGTACATAGCCACATTCACATTCTTATTCATAATCATATATTAAAATATTTAGCCATAAAATATTGAAGGATAGTAAGGGTACACACCTTTTTCGCTTAATAGGTTCCTTGATATCTCGAGAATCCCGATCTAATTTTTAGATCTATTAATCCTATATTCGCCCACCAATTAAAACACATTAATAAACCCCTTTTAGACAAAACCAAATCCTAGTAGGATTTGTATTATTTACCTTGTTGTCAATTGGATGATTGTAAATCAAATCCCAAATTACTAGTATCTTTTTCCTTGAAATCGGCTAATACTAAATCATGTAACCATGTGAGTTTTCGCTTTTGAAATAATGAAAATAATTCCAAATACCAAAATTAAGCCTTGGCGAATATCACTTACCATACAAATTCCAAATCAAGAGAATTCCTTGCCCTATATGTCTGTCGAAATTTTCATGTTAGATCTAATCTAACATATACATCATAACCTTTAATCGAATAAAATATCTTACCTTGGATCCTTAATGCCTTGACCGATTGCTTCCTTGCCTAGAGTTTTGTGGTTTTGCTATGGAGATTTAATCAGGATCAAAAGAAAAGGTTTTGGCTTGACAGATGAAGAAAAGAGAAGAAGAAAAGATAGAAAGAAAATTCGTGAGAGGGAGAGAGCAAAAGGGATTTTTGGTTACTTGGAAAGATGAGAGAAAAGACCTTGGGTTCTCCTTTTATAGCTAATTTGCTAGGCCAAGAGTCCTTGACTTGGCCACCACTCTCCTTAAGATAATATTATCTCTTATTATTCACATATTTATGTGAATAAAACTCCTTTATTTATCTCTTATTATTCACATATTTATGTGGATAAAACTCCTTTATTTATCTCTTATTATTCACATATTTATGTGAATAAAACTCCTTTATTTATCTCTTATTATTCACATATTTATGTGAATAAAACTCTTCCTTTTCTAGAAACCCATGCCGTCCACCTCATTTTCCGGAAGCAAAATAAGGCCTTCATTATTTGCTTCTGGATGTCTCAAACTCAGCCCAAAAGCCTCTTGTATTTGGGCCATTTCCTAAGGCCTTTGGTGGCATCTTCAGCCACATTTCCAAGTCCGTTGTTGGGTCAAATTTCACATGCTTTATATTCTTAGGGTCACTTGGCCCTAAGTTCCCTTTGGGCTCTTAAATTCAACATTCCGGTCAATTTTAAGTTTCCTAAAATTTTCGCGCTGCTCAGATTTTTCGTGTTTCCAAAATGTTCAAGTTTCCCAAAATGTCTAAGTTTCCAACATGTTCAAGTTTCCAAAATGTTCAAGTTTCCTAAATGTTCAAGTTTCCAAAATGTTCAGTTTCCCAAAATGTCTAAGTTTCCAAAATGTCTAAGTTTCCAAAATGTCTAGGTTTCCAAAATGTCCATTTCCATTTCCATTTTCATTTTCATTTCCATTTCCATGCATTTCTAGGTTTCAAAAGTATCAAAATTTATTCATAGTACTTGAAACTTGTCATTTCATACAATTAAACTGGAAATGCATAGGCCCTATTAGGGATGTTACGCTTCTACCTCCCTTAAAATAATTTCGTCCTCGAAATTACTTATCGACAACAGACAATCTTTCTCACCGACTATGCTTACGCTGCAAGACTCGATCTTAATAGAACCATCATACTTTCTAGGCACAATCTCTAAGTTCACATCCCTTAGAACTCATTTTCTAACGTCGCAATTTAATCTGATTTAAAAGTTTTATACATTAGTACTTGTTTCACTTTATTACTCGCGAAGAAATTTTATGAAAAAGATTTTAGGAGTGGTTCTTTCGTATTCATACATGCACACAATCTTTTCATCCATTCATACATCCATCAAACAATTATGAACCTTAGTTCATTCAGAGAAACGTTGTAGTTTTTTTCCTTTGTTGTTGTTTTACCACTACCCGGGGGTATTTTCGTAATTTGTCCTACAGGGGTATTTTCGTAATTTGTCAAAATAAGGTTCCTTGGTGATTTTGTCACAAGGTATTTTTTGGTCCTTTTAAGTTCCTAGGGTATTTTGGAAAATTTTGAAACCAAGGGTATTTTAAATTTTGGACATCGGGGTATTTTGGTAATTTTTCCAAATCGGGTAAATTGTAAAATTTTAATAAATCAGGGATATTTCGAAGTTGCAAAACTTTGAGGGTTCTTTTGAGAAATTTATTTTCCAAAGACGATGAAGTTGCAAAATTTTAGAAATTAGGGTCATTTTGGTAATTTTGTAAGATAGGGCAATTTTGTAATTTTCCAAAATCAAGGTATTTTGATATTTTACAAATTAGGTTTTTTTGAATGTTTATAAAATAATGAAATTTTGGTAAAGTTGTTGAGTAGTTGAACATTTTATAAACCAAGGCATTTTGTAATTTTACCACTAATGGTATTTTAGTAAATTTGTAAATCGAAATATTTTAGGAAAATTTATAAAATATTCTTTTCAAATCAAGAGGGTAATTTAGAAATTTTAAAATTAGGGTTTCCATAAAATACGGCTAGTCCCTTTCGGGTTTTAGTTATTGGGTTTAGCAGTGACTAAGTCATCTTGATTAGGGTGAGCAGTTATTACGCACTGTAGGATTCGAGTAAAGAGGAGGTGAGTCACTAGGACCGCTTAAATACCAAGCTCTTCTTGAATCCACTCCTAGACATGCGACAACAAGCCATTTACACCCTAGCTCGGTGACTTAATCATAGGTTTGTTTGATTAGGCATTTAAGTCTTATGTAATTGTTGGGGTAACTAGTCCTAGGGTTCAAGTACTTAATCTCTATTCTACGCTCCATTCCATTTCTACCCTTCTACAAATCATAATATAAATCACACAATGGATAGAAGTACTTACCCGGTGGATCATGCTGCCTGAGACTTAGGTGCCATGCCGTAAAACCCGCTTATTTTTTCAAAGATAATCATTTAGCTCGCTTTGAAAACGTTTTGGGCCTTAGCCCACGTGCCGAGAGTTTAAAACTGGCTCGATATCAAATCGAACACCCACACCCTACCACGAGGATGGACCGGATCCGTATGTTCCTAAAGTAAACCGGTTTCAAACATTTTCGTTACTTAGAGAAAATTTGTAAATTTTAGAAAAACTATTGTTTTGAGTTGGGCTTAGGTTGTAAACCCATTTATTTATCAAGAAGATCCAATTTGAGGTAATGTGTCCAAAATAGATCTTAGCAAAATATTAAAAGTAATGTAAAAACAAAGAATAATCCATCGGGCCTTATGGCCTTATTACATCAAATAAACCCAAAATAAAATTAAAAAGGTATTAAAATCAAATAATGTCCAAATTTCGAATAAATTCTTCAAGTGATGCATGGCCTCCTCATGGTCTACTGCCCCATTCACACCGCTCATCACCGAAAAAATAATTCCCACAATGGGGTGAGTCAAGACTCAATGTGCACACAATACTATCATTCAATAAATCGCATTCATGTTCAAATCATCAAGTCCATATAATAACGAAATTGTGATGCAACCCAAACCCAAAACCTATAAGCCATCCGCTACTCTCCACCTGCATTCAACTCGCACACCGTGGGGACTACTAAGTCGACCCTCCATCCGCTACTCTCCACGTTGTGTCATTAGACACTATTGTAACCGGTTACCAAAATTTCGCAATGTGACCGTAGTCGACATATTTCGCAGTGAGACCAAAGTCAACACCTGTTCTCCCCCTTTCACATAAAACCCGAATGCCCCAAAAACATATATATTGCATAACTTAATTTCATGTTCATATTCATATATTCGCATGTTATTAAAATAACATTTTTCACAATCCTATCAGAAGTAGGAAACGTACCTGGGTACTTTTTGCCACATTTGTGGTACATAGCCACATTCACATTCTTATTCATAATCATATATTAAAATATTTAGCCATAAAATATTGAAGGATAGTAAGGGTACACACCTTTTTCGCTTAATAGGTTCCTTGATATCTCGAGAATCCCGATCTAATTTTTAGATCTATTAATCCCTATATTCGGCCCACCAATTAAAACACATTAATAAACCCCCTTTTTAGACAAAACCAAATCCTAGTAGGATTTGTATTATTTACCTTGTTGCCAAATTGGATGATTGTAAATCAAATCCCGAAATTACTAGTATCTTTTTTCCTTGAAATCGGCTAATACTAAATCATGTAACCATGTGAGTTTTCGGCTTTTGAAATAATGAAAAATAATTCCAAATACCAAAATTAAGCCTTGGCCGAATATCACTTACCATACAAATTCCAAATCTGAAGAGAATTCCTTGCCCTATATGTCTGTCGAAATTTTCATGTTAGATCTAATCTAACATATACATCATAACCTTTAATCGAATAAAATATCTTACCTTGGATCCTTAATGCCTTGACCGATTGCTTCCTTGCCTAGAGTTTCAGGGTTTCGGCTATGGAGATTTAATCAGGGATCAAAAGAAAAAGGTTTTGGCTTGACAGATGAAGAAAAGAGAAGAAGAAAAGATAGAAAGAAAATTCGCGAGAGGGAGAGAGCAAAAGGATTTTGGTTACTTGGAAAGATGAGAGAAAAGACCTTGGGTTCTCCTTTTATAGCCAAATTTGCTAGGCCAAGAGTCCTTGACTTGGCCACCACTCTCCCTTAAGATAATATTATCTCTTATTATTCACATATTTATGTGAATAAAACTCCTTTATTTATCTCTTATTATTCACATATTTATGTGGATAAAACTCCTTTATTTATCTCTTATTATTCACATATTTATGTGAATAAAACTCCTTTATTTATCTCTTATTATTCACATATTTATGTGAATAAAACTCTTCCTTTTCTAGAAACCCATGCCGTCCACCTCATTTTTCCGAAGCAAAATAAGGCCTTCATTATTTGCTTCTGGATGTCTCAAACTCAGCCCAAAAGCCTCTTGTATTTGGGCCATTTCCTAAGGCCTTTGGTGGCATCTTCAGCCACATTTCCAAGTCCGTTGTTGGGTCAAATTTCTGTGCTTTATATTCTTAGGGTCACTTGGCCCTAAGTTCCCTTTGGCTCTTAAATTCAACATTAAGGGTCAATTTTAAGTTTCCTAAAATTTTCGCTGCTCAGATTTTCCGTGTTTCCAAAATGTTCAAGTTTCCCAAAATGTCTAAGTTTCCAACATGTTCAAGTTTCCAAAATGTTCAAGTTTCCTAAATGTTCAAGTTTCCAAAATGTTCAGGTTTCCCAAAATGTCTAAGTTTCCAAAATGTCTAAGTTTCCAAAATGTCTAGGTTTCCAAAATGTTCATTTCCATTTCCATTTTCATTTTCATTTCCATTTCCATGCATTTCTAGGTTTCCAAAAGTATCAAAAATTTATTCATAGTACTTGAAACTTGTCATTTCATACAATTAAACCTGAAATGCATAGGCCCTATTCAGATGTTACACCAATCCTAAGTTTCCATTCTACACACACCACCCTTACTCGCTACCACACCATTGCGGATTTCTACAATCAACCCACACCGCTACACACCACTAAGGCGGTCATGTCTTTGCTCATCGTCGATCATGGTCGTAGCCACTACAATGTGTCATGGCAAAAGCCACTACAATAGGTCACAGATAAGCCACATAATGTGTCACAAGATAAGCCGCATAATGTGTCACTTCAGATAAGCCGCTACAACAGTCACTTCCCTTTCATCAAACCCAACCTCATGCAATCACAGAAATTGGCATACTTATCACATATGTCATCTTATCAGGAACATTCACTTAGGAATGACAGATATCACTAACCTGTGATTTGCTTTTACCCTCCTTGGGTCTCAACCATTATGCCAGGATTTCGGCATTTATCAGAATATAATAGATCTATAAGTATATTTTAACAGGCAATCTAAATGGTGTGGAAGTGTTACACACCTGATATCGTGTAGTCCTATATTCTTAGCCGATATCCTTGCTATCCAGATCTACTACCCTCAGTTTATAACCTTGCTCAAAAGCAGGAAAAACAAGAAGATTTGGCCTCTCCTACAATCGGCCAAGGGTTAATAAATCTCGAATTTACACGTTAAAAATTAGTAGATCTCCTTACCTTGAAATCCCGAAAGTAACACGATTCGAGTGTTACTGAATTCTGACTTAGAGATCTAAGCGATAGACTCCCCTTTGGATCCCGGAATGCCGCAAATGAAAGAAAAAAACTCAAGATTAGTTCCATATAGCCATTCACTATGGCCTCCAAAAGTCGAAAAAAGATCGAAGATAACCCAAATCGGATTTACCTCTTACGAAAGTTTCTTGCTATCCCTTGAAAAGATTCGACAACCGTAGAAGATTAGAGATCTGAAGTTTCACTTTTTAAAGGAAATCCTGGAAAGATGAACAAGAGAGGACTGATGTGTTTTCGGCTTAAGAGGAAAGTGAAAAGAAAGCAAGGAGAGGCTTAAAGATTCGGCTAAAGTGTCTGAAAGAGATGAGAAAGGAATCTGTCACAGGATCCAGCCAGCTGAAGAAAAAGAAAAGAGATGGAGAATGGAGTAGGAATTTCGGCAAAGAAAAGAGACAAATGATGAGAACTTTGACAGCAAATTTCGACACATACTCAGCCTATACTAAATTGATTCCCCCCTTTACAGAGTTTGGTTTTTGGCCAACACTTGCCTTCCTGATAGATCTTCATCCTATCCCTTATCCCTATCCAACACCCATCCAAAAGAGACCTACATTACACCACTTCCTCCCTCCTTTATCATCTTATATCACATATATTTTAAACACTAAAACTCCTAAATTTTAGCCTTGTGCCGTCCCCTCCTAGCTTCCTCTTTAGGTGCCAAATTTGGACCAGAAACATGAGCTCCAAGTGGCCAAAACTTGGGCCTCCTCCTTTTCCATTAACGCCAACTCCCTTTCCTCTTAGTGGTGCTATTTTGCCACTGGCCACAAGCCCATAATGTTAGTTAACCTACCAAAACTTTCTTTTAAGCCCTTGAGTGTCTAACAAAATATTTAATCAAGGCCTCAGCCCAAACCTGAACCCAATCTAGACCCATTTGTGTCCTCTCTTTTCTTAATCAACTTATAAGGCCTCATGCTTGAGACTAGGGTCCACTAAGTAAGAAAATAATTTTTTTTCCTATGGTCTCCCCTAACTCTAAAGCTTCAAATAATCTGATAATACCTTAATATTATTATTCTAAGTGCTACACATACATATTAACTCCCATGCAATGAAATTAAAAGTTTCAGGATTTTTGGGACGTTACAACCCAATAGGCCCAAATCTACTAGGCCCAAATTCGGGATGTTACAGATCTACCCTCCTTAAAGAAATTTCGTCCTCGAAATTTTCAACTAACTATCAATTGTACTACCCAAATCTCACCACTATGCTTTTGCTGCGCACTCCAATTCTAAAAATAAACACTCAATAAACTACAGTAGGGTACGTACCATTATTCACATCTAGAGCATCTTCGTCCCCTTGGTGATGTGCTGCATAGACCAAAGCTGGCTGTCTTGCCTCAGCATAACCTGCACCTCTACCTGATGCTCCACGATCGCGTTCATTACCAATATCGCCCCTGGCTTGTCCACGACCTCTTTGCAGCTGCTGACCTCCTCTATCCAGCTGAGCATTTCCCTGCCATGCGGGTCCTACATCGCCCCGTGGCTGTGGACAGTCTCTGATCTGATGATCTAGAGATCCACACCTAAAACACCTTCCACTGCCTTCCAAACGCTCACCTACATGGAATCTACCACATCGAGCACACTTCAGGTCCGACCGGCAAGAGAGGGTCTCTACCGTTCGGTCCATCCGATCTAGGTCTTTTCCGAAAAGCGCTTAAGCGCCGACGATTCGAAATTTCTCCTACTTCCACTCCTATCCTTATCCTTATTCTGTTTCTCAGTTCACTTAACCTCCTCAAATATCTTAGCTTTCTCAACCAAAATCGTAAAGTCCCTTTCCCACTGCGGTGCTACTAATACCCTCAATTCATCCCTTAGTCCATCCTCGAATCGCACACAACGCTCATGATCAATCGCCACAGTCCCTCGAGCATAACGGCTCAACTGCAGAAACTCCGCCTCGTATTCAGATACAGACTTACTTCCCTATACCAAGTTCAGAAATGCCTTCCTCTGTGCATCCACATAGCTGGCCCTAACATACTTTCCCTGAAATGACTACTTAAAGTAGTCCCAATCAATTCGGTCTGCAACAGTACCCTCCTTCACCGTGAGCCACCACTGATAGGCCTCATCTCGGAGAAGAGACACGACCCCTTTTAACTTCTCCTCTACTGTGAAGTCTAGGTCATCCATTATACATTCCACTGCCTCCAACCAATATTCAACTGAACTCGGGGCTATACCAGAGACTCCCCTAAATACTTCTGCCCTATTGTTTCTAAGTCTCTCTGGCACTGATTTTCGGGCTCCTGTGCCCATACCAGCCTCAGCCACTCTTTCCAAAACCCTTAGTACCGCCTACGACACCACATCCTCTCCGCCCGTCTGATCCTGAAATTCTACCTCAGTAGCTGGTGGAACCGGTACCTCATTTCCGGATCCATGGCTAGATCCTAAAGGTTCTGACACGGTCATCCTACCCCTACCACGACCACGCGATGGACATCCACGACCCCTTGAACTCATTCTTTCGATTCGCATTTATCTGATTAGAAATTTTATGATTTATTAGTTTTTCTTCCACTGATTAACCACGAACAGTCTTATGAATAGTAGCTTTAAGAGTTGTTCTTTCAAATTCGCAATTATGTCTTGGAATTCAGACTCAAGTCTACTACCCTAATTCGGAGAATCACATACATTCACAATTAGCATACAGAGGCATTCACAAACTTACGTTCATCACCTAGGGGTATTTTTGTCATTTCACCGCCTAGGGGTATTTTCATAATTTTAACCTCACTGGGTATTTTGTAATTTTCCAAAATAAGGTTTTGGGTGGTTTTGCGAAATAAGGGTATTTTGGTAATTTTACAAATCTAGGGGTATTTTGGTAATCTTACAAATCTGAGGGTATTTCGATAATTTTTTGTAAATCAGGGGTGTTTTAGTCATTTTACAAATCAGGGGTAATTTGGTAATTTTATAAACCTGTGGTAATTTTTACGATCAAGGGTAATTTGGTGATTTCAAAACTAGGGTTTACTTTAGGATTTTACAAAACAAGGTGGTGGTCCTTTCGAGTTTTAATTATAAGTTTTGGCACATCAACACGCCCTCATGGTTAGGGTGAACAAATACTACGCACTGTAAGATTCCAAACAAGAGGAGGTGAGTCACTAGGATCGCTTAAATACCAAGCTCTCCCTAAATCCAATCCTAGACATGCGTATGCTTGTTGCCACACCCTAACACAGTGACTGGTTTACAGGATTTGTTTGGATAGATTAAGTCTTATGAAATTTAAGAAGTTGTTTATGCTAAGCTTATAGTCCATCAAAGTCTATTTAAACTATTCTCCGTCCCATACAGCCCATCAAGCCCACACATATACCACACAATGGTTCAGAATACTTACCTGGCAGACTTGGGCCGGAGACGCAGGTGCCATGTTGAGCTAACAAACTTGTTATCATTTAAAAAAACAACATGCATATTTCAAAAACCCATCTTTAGAAAAAGTTTTGAGCCCAAAAACCCCAAAGCTAAGTTTTGAACTGGCTCTAATACTAATCAGAACACCCTAAACCAAATTTCACACGCTATAGCCAGGACTCGTATGTCACTAAGGAGATTTTATAAAACTTGTGGCACTTTGGAAAATAATTATCGGGTTTAAACATTTATACCGAAAACTTAATAATTTATTAATTCATATAAGATATGAAGTTATAAAATGCCTTGGTGATTTTTAAATAAAACCAAAATTTAATACATGTCTCACTTAATTCAAACATAAAACTTAAATGCATAATAATAAAAACCCAACATAAAACCCCAAAATAAATATAAGTCTAGTGGCCCATGGCCTTATTACAATGAAACTTAAAAATCGCTAATTTAAAATATTAAAATAACTAAATTAAGTAAAGTCCTTTCTTTGAGTCTCAATACTCTCTCAGATAGCCACCTTTGCTCCTCTCCAACCCGGTCCGATGCACTAGGTGCTACCTGAAAGTTTTTAAATAAAAGGTTGAGTCGCGAGACTCAGTGTGCAACCCTCGAGCACCATTAGATTTGGGCCTTAGCCCCACAGAACAGAATAACAGAACATAATATATATATATATATGAAAATATGCAAAGCCCAGCACTGTAACATCCTAAATTAGGGGTTGTTTGTAATTTAATAAATTTCCCATGTGAGTGCTTGAAGAAATGAATTCTATGTTTGCTAGACATGTTTTAGGGTCTAGTCATAACCCCGAGCTAGGCCTGACTTAGGACTAAAAATTTCTTTTTAAGTGTTTAAAAGAAGGGAGCTAGGTGAGATAGGGGTTAAGAAAAATTTTGGAAGGAACATGACACAAGGATTTAATTGGCATGATTGGCTTGGTACGTCAAAGGGAGTTTTCAAGGGGGAGAGGTTCGAGTCGTGGGAGTTACAAGGGGGAGGCGTTTTGTTTTTGGGCTTTTTGGGTGGTTAAGAAAGGGGCTAAAGTAGGGAGGCTTTAAAAGATTTTTGTGGTGGAGTTTGGACATGAAAGTCGTTTGGTGGAGTGGCTTGGGGTGCCACTTAAGGGTCTTGGCGAATGGACTCAGGTTCGAGTCACGATGGTAGCATAACATTGTTATTTTTATTTTTTGAAAGATGGCGTCTTGAAGAGGGAAGAGTTGGCGGCATAAGGGACTTTGGAAAGGATGGGATGAGTCCTTATTTTTGGTGATTTAGGCTAATAAGGGATAAGGGATAAAGGATAAACTTTTTCTTAAATTTAATTAGATGGGTGATAAACAAAAGATGAGAATTATCAAAAGGGGAGAGGTGGCCAAATGAAGGGCTCTTGTGTTAGCATATTCGGCTAAGTGAAAGGGGGAGGGGTTGCCGAAATTCATTTAGCAAGTTTCTCTTTGTTTTTTTTCATTTGGCTGCTGGCCGAATCACCCTCATCTCCCATCTACTTTCTTCCTTCTTTCTCAAAACTGAAACCACCATTAATTCCCTACTTCTCTTCCTTGTCTTTTTTGTCCTCTATTAGTCGAACCTCTACCACTCTTGTTGCCGAAATCCTGCCTCTTCCATTTAAACTCACTTGGCCGAATATAAAGGTTATTATACGTCTCTTCGGGATTTCTTTTTCAATCAGTTGGAGAAGGTAAGTGGTTGTCGAAACTCTTCTTCCATATTCTCTTATTCTATGTCATTTTAGATGAAGGGAAAAGCCGAGATCCAGCATTTATTGATAATTTGGTTAACCACTCTTGAAACCGATTTCACCTAGGAACTTCGGGATTTTCAAAGCAGTAGATCTAATCCCCCATTCTCTGCTAGTCGATTTGGTAAGTATACGGTAAGGGATTATCTTTAGTCTTTTCATTAGATACTTGGAAAAGCCGAAAACTAATCAATTGTATGGATCTTAGGTTTGGCCGATTGTAAGGAATCCAATGTGTGGCTTCGGGATTTGGTTGGAAACCAAATCGGTTCAAGGTAGGTGCCACAAGTGAGTCTTCGAGTTTTTATTTATCATGGCCGAATAGGCCTATGGCACTAACTTGAGGATTGGCCGAATATAGGTCAAGGGATAGAGCACTATAGATTAAAAACTTCGAGATCTAGGATTCGCGTTAGTAACAGGTGTGTAAAACTCTTTACACACTTTATTAATTAACATTGCCATATTGTTGCCTTTTAATCTTTTTGGTAGTGATTTGCTTATGGGCATAAGATTGGATTCCGGGTAAGTCCCCTATTACTTTGTCTATGAAATATGTTTGAGTATGCCATCATATGCTGTTAAATGCGATGCTATACATAAATGCATGATATATGATAATTGATATGTAAGCATGATGATGGTGGGATTGATGAGAGGAGGGGATGATTTTATGGATCGTCACCAGTGGTTTTGACCACAAGATGGGTTGGCCCCATCGATTAATTGTGACTTGGCCACCAAAGTGGTTTTGACCACACCGTTGATAAATCATGACTAAGTCCTGGTTTGGTACCACTAGTGGTTTTGACCACACTTGATAAATTGTGACCTATGGTCATCAAGTGGTTTTGACCACACGATGGGTTGGCCTATCATTTGATTTGTGACTCTAGTCACGATGGTTTTGACCACCAAATGGTTTTGACCACACGGGGTAGTAAAGGAGTATGGATGGTTAGTTGGGTTGCATGTTGCATGTTTATTAATAAATTGTGTATGCGATGCATTTTCCGTGTGGGGATTTACACCGAGTCTTGGTGACTCACCCTTCCCATACTATTTACTGTATGAGTAGATCATGGAGATGGAGCCGGGAGGACTCGAGGCGGTCATGCTTGTTTCTGATTTGGAACCTTATTTAAATCGCTTTTAGTTCATTTATTTTCTAAGTTTTTATTTTGGGTTGTAATAAGGCCGCTAATTATTATTTAGATGTTTATTTTATTGTTTTATTTTACTTATGTTATATTACAAATGGAATTTATAAATGTTAAGTGAACAGGTTAAAATAACTTTTTCAAACCTAATAACTTACTAAGTTTTCAAAGATGTTACCATCGGTAACAAAATACACCAAGTCAACTATAACCTTGACAAATTTTAAAATCTACATGATCAAATGTTTTCAAAGGGTTTATCAACACAACTATGTTTTAAAAAAAAAAAAAAACCCCAACCGAGTTTTATCAAACCTGCTTTTAATACCTTAGCCATATCTTAACAAGTTTTCACGGACATTCAAAATGTTTCAAATTATTTTACTCCGTGACATACCGGATCCGGACAAGACTCATGGGTCAGGGTTTAGGTGTTACATTTTTGGTATCGAGCTTGCTCAAAACTTCGATTGTGGGGCCCAAGGCCCAAAATGTTTTGTTTTATTAGTAGGCCTTATTGAAATGCTTTGGGAAACTGTTTTTGGCTTGAACAGCATGGCACCGAGTCTCCGGCACCAATCCGCCCAGGTAAGTAATTCTATCTATTTTCTTTGTGAATATTTGATAGGGGTAGAAGGGTAAATGGTTAACGTAGAATATTAGAATAGGAATTGTTGAACCCTAGGGCTAGCATACCCTAACAAACAATGTATAAGATTTAATAATTCCCTAAACAACCCTGTGAGTTGTCACTGAGCAAGGGATGTGGCAATCGTTATACGCATGTCTAGGATTGGATTCGGTGGGAGCCTGGTATTTAAGCAGTCCTAGTGACTCACCTCCTACTCACTTTGAATCCTACCTGGTGCGTAGTGACGGTTTATCCTAGCTGAGAGGACACACTCACAGGCTAAACTTGATAACTAAAACCTGAAAGGGACTAGCCGTTTTGTTTTTGAAGTAATTGAAACCTTGTTTCTTTTAAAAAAATAACCAAAATACCCCCCGTATGGAAAATTTCCAAATAGAAAATTTTTAAAATATCCTTCTTAGGTGGAATCAATTAGAACCAAATTTTGGGAATCTTTTTATGAAAAATTTTACTAAAATACCCCTAGTGGTAAAATTGCAAAATTGCCCCTAACCAACAAAATTACCAGAATGACCCTGATTTTTAAAATTTTGCAACATCATCAACTTGGAAAATGCAATTCTCAAAAAGAACCATCAAAGTTTTACAACTTTTGAAATATCCCTGATTTATTAGATCTTACAAATTCACCCTGATTTGTGAAAAATTACTGAAATACCCCTGAGGTCCAAAATTACCGAAATATCCCCATATTTCAAATTTTTTCAAAATACCCCAGAATTTAAGAGTTTCAAAATACTTTTTTTCATCCGAGAACTTTTATTTTTGAAAATTTACAAAAAAATACCCCTGTAGGATAAATTACGAAAATACCCCTGGGTAGTGAAAAAATAATCACAATGAAAACTACAACGTCTCTTTGAATGAATGAATAGAAGGACTGTGTGCTTGTATGATACGAAAGAACCACTCCTAAAACTCCTATCATAAAATTTCTTCGCGGATAATCAAGTGAAACAAAGGTACTAATGCATAAAATTCTTAAACAGATAAACGCAAATGAGAGTAATGAGTACAAGAGGTCGTGGACGTTCGCCCGTGGTCGTGGTAGAGGTAGGATGACCTTGTCGGAGCCAGCAGGGTCTGGTCATGGGTCTGGAAATGAGATGCTTGATCTGCTTGGCATGCAAAATCGAAGTTTCAAGATCGACGGTGGTAATGATGTTGTATCTCAAGTCAGATTCTGAGTATTAGAGCGAGTTATCAAGCAAAGCACCGCGGAGCCCGTAACTGCGGGTTGAACGACTCTAGGCTAACAGAGCGGAGGTGTTTAGAGGAGTTTCTGGAGTGGCACCCAGTGCGGCGGAATATTGGTTAGAATCTACTGAAAGGATTATGGGTGACCTGGATTTCACAGCTGAGGAGAAGTTGAAGGGTATCATCTCTCTGCTTCGGGATGAGTCATACCAGTGGTGGCTCACTGTAAGAGATAGAGCGATGGCGGAAGATCTCACGTGGGAATTCTTTAAGGCCGCCTACCAAAAGAAGTAAATAGGAGCTAGTTACGTGGATGCACAGCGGAAGGCTTTCTTGAACCTGGTTCAAGGCAATAAGACTGTGGCGGAGTATCAGGCTGAGTTCCTCCGGTTAAGTAGGTATGCTCATGGTATTGTGGGTACCGAGCATGAACGCTGTGTTAGATTTGAGGATGACTGAGAGATGAGTTGAGGATGATGATAGCTCCACAACAGGAATGGGAGTTCGCTGTCCTAGTAGAGAAATCGAAGGTTGCTAAAGGGGTAAGACAGTCGGTTAGACGGAATCAAGATAGAAGTTGGAATAAGAGGAGCTCTGGATCTTTAAGGTTCTCCGATAATCAGCAAAAGAGAACGAGGTTTGGTGGGTCGGATCAAGCTGCTAGGCCTGCTGCTGCAAATCCTCAATGGCCGCCACGGTGTGCCCGGTGTGGGAAGTTTCACACGGGGGAATGTTGGAATGGTAACCGGGGATGCTTCAAATGTGGGTCTATGGAGCATCGAGTTAGGGACTGTCCAAAAAAGGCAGCTAGACTGAGATTAGAGGGTCGGATCGCACCGAATAGAAGGGATAACCAATAGCCTCGGAGGGTCGTGGTGCGGGAAGAGGAGGTCTTGGTGTTTGGCAGAGGTCGTGGGCACCGAGGGAGGTACTGTGGTACCGAGGCTAGGCAACCTGGTCTAGTCTATGCCACGAGGTGTCAAGAGGAGGCCGACACACCGACGTTATAACCTAGGTATGTTCTTGATCTTTGGTGTACCCTATAATACTTTAATTGACATTGGCTCAACCCACTCATACATTGCTAGTAGCGAGTGGAAACTTTGCACTTAGACTCGAGCTTACTTCTAGGAAGATGACCGTATTAAGCCCCTAGGTCACTCTGTAGAAGTAAGTAAACTCTATAGGAACGCACTCTAGAACTCCAAGGGTCGTGTTCTTGGTCGACTTGATGGAACTACCGCTTTGAAGTTTGACCTAATCCCTGGATGGATTGGCTAGTAAAGTATCAGTTAGCCTAGATTGCGCACTAAGCGCATGGTAATAAAGACCGTGAAAGGTGATGAGGTGGTGATGATAGGTAAAAGGAGAGATTACCTATCTAATCTGGTTTCTGCGTTGAAGGCGGAAAAGATGGTTAGGAAGGGTTGTGAAGCTTATGTGGTGCATGTTTGTGCTTTGAAAGCTAAGGATGTTGCTGTGAGAGATGTTCGGACTGTAAGGGACTATGTTGATGTGTTTTCAGAAGAACTTCCGAGTCTACCTCCAGACCGTGAGGTTGAATTTGGTATAGATCTGTTACCCGGAACCGCGCCAGTATCTATAACTCCGTATCGGATGGCGCCAAAAGAATTGGTAGAGTTGAAGGTGCAGATTCAGGAATTATTGGATAGAGGGTTCATCCGACCAAGTGTATCGCCTTGGGGAGCTCCAGTGCTTTTTGTTAAGAAGAAAGATGGGACAATGAGGATGTGTATACACTATCGGCAGCTGAACAAGTTGACAATAAAGAACCGCTATCCTTTGCCCAGGATTGACGATCTGTTTGATCAACTTAAAAGAGCATCGGTGTTCTCTAAGATTGACCTTAGGTCAGGGTACCATCAGCTTAAGGTGAAGGAGGCTGATGTCCATAAGACGACATTCCGTACTCGATATGGACACTACGAGTTTTTGGTAATGCCTTTTGGTTTGACAAATGCACCGATCGTGTTTATGGACATAATGAACCGGGTTTTCCAACCCTATCTGGATCGGTTCGTCGTGGTCTTCATAGACAACATTTTGGTGTACTCGAAGTTGGAGGAGGAGCATGACGCACATCTTCATGTGGTTTTGCAAGTTCTAAGGGAGAAACAGTTGTACGCCAAATTCAGTAAGTGTGAGTTCTGACTCAAAAAAGTAACCTTTCTAGGGCATGTTATTTCAGCCGAGGGAATTAGGGTGGATCCACGTAAGATCGAGGCGGTGTTAGAGTGGAAACCACCCAAGTCTGTTACGAAAATTTGGAGTTTTCTAGGGTTGGCAGGATATTATAGGAGATTTGTGGAAAATTTCTCCTTAATCGTAGCACCGTTGACTAAGCTGTTGAGGAAAGAAGTTCCGTTTGTGTGGTCTGAGAAACAAAGAAGAGAGTTTCAAGTCAAGAGGATCTTGATGAAGCACCAGCCTTAATTCAACCTGAGGCAGGAAAGGAATTCACTGTGTATTATGATGCATCGCATACTGGTCTAGGGTGTGTGTTGATGCAAGAAGGGAAGGTGGTCGCTTATGCGTCTCGACAGTTGAGGCCTCACGAAGCTAACTACCTGACACATGACTTGAAATTGGCTGCTTTGGTATTTACCTTGAAAATCTGGAGGCACTATCTGTATGGGGAGAAGTCAGTAGTATATAAAGATTATAAAAGTCTGAAGTACCTCCTGACTCAGAAAGATTTAAATCTGAGGTAGCAGAGGTGGATTGAGTTGTTGAAGGACTACGACTGCTCAATCGAATACCATCCGGGGAAGGCTAATGTGGTAGCTGATGCATTGAGCTGAAAGGTGGTAGCGAATTTGCGAGCAATGCTTGCTCATCTAAGTCTCTATGAGGATGGAAGCCTTTTGCGAAATTGCAAGTGAAGCCATCTTGGATTAATGAGGTCAAAGAAAGGCGATGGTGATGAAGCTTTGAATACTCGAAGGTTGCAAGCATGTAATGGTGAGGCCAAGGTTTCAAACTTGGCGATGATGGAGTGTTGTACTTTCGGGGAGAGTATGCATGCCTAAAGATGATGAGTTAATGCAAATAATCCTTAAAGATGCTCATAGCAAGGCGTATGCTATGCACCAGAAGCGAGAAGATGTATCAGGATTTAAGAGAGCAATTTTGGTGGCCGGGTCTTAAGCGAGAAGTAACCGAGTTAGTGGGCAAGTGTCTGACATGCCAGCAAGTTAAGGCTGAGCATCAATTGCCATCGAGTATTATGATAGATAAAGATCCCACAGTGGAAATGGGAGGAGATTACTATGGATTTCGTAAGTGGGCTTCCCCTCACGCCCAAGAAGAAAGATGCGCTTTGGGTGGTAGTAGACCAGTTGACTAAGTCGACTCATTTCATACTATGTAAGGGTTGACTACTCGCTTCAAAAGTTAGCCAAGTCAGATATTGTAGAGATAGTTCGGTTGCATGGGTACTGTGTCCATTATCTCGGATCGGGATCCCCGCCACGCTAAGATTTTGGAAGGCCTTACATCAAGAGTTAGGCACGGTTGAATTTTAGCACGGCTTTTCACCCACAATCGATGGAAAATCTCGAGAGGGTCATCCAAGTGTTGGAAGACATGTTGAAGGGCTGTGTTTTGGACTTCCGTGGTAGTTGGGAGGAGTACCTACCTTTGGCGAGTTCGCTATAACAATAGTTATCAGCTTAGTATTCAGATGGCACCGTATGAGGCAATCAGATAGTCGAAATACCGTACTCCTACATGTTGGACTGAGCTAAGAGAGCGCAGATGTTGGGTCCAGAGTTAGTGGCAAAGATGAGGATACAGTTAGAGTAATTCGGGCTCGTCTTAAGGAGGCATCGGACAGGCAAAAATCCTACGCTGATCTTAAATGAAGAGAGGTTGAATATGCAGTGGGTGATAAGGTCTTCTTGAAGGTATCACCTTGGAAGAAGGTCTTGAGGTTTGGCAGGAAGGGCAAGCTAAGCCCTAGATTCATCGGACCGCATACGTGTTGAAACGTATAGGACCCAGAGCTTACCGACTTGAGTTGCCAGCAGAATTGAGCGGATCCATGATGTCTTCCATGTTTCGATCCGAGGCACTATCGATTAGATCCCTCACACGTTGTGCGGTTGAGAAATTGAAGTGAACCTGCACTTGTCTTTCAAGAGGAGCCAGATGATTTTGGATCGAGATGTTAAAGTTCTTCGAGGGAAGTCAATTGCCTTTGGTAAAGGTGTTATGGCGAAACCATGGTACGGAGGAGGCCACATGGGAACCCGAGGATGTGATCGGCGAGAATACCCCAACTCTTCTGATCCAGGTAATTTCGAGGCCGAAATTCTTTTTAAGGGGGGTAGAACTGTAACATCCTAAATTAGGGGTTGTTTGTAATTTAATTATTTTCCCATGTGAGTGCTTGAAGAAATGAATTCTATGTTTGCTAGACATGTTTTAGGGTCTAGTCATAACCCCGAGCTAGGCCTGACTTAGGACTAAAAATTTCTTTTTAAGTGTTTAAAAGAAGGGAGCTAGGTGAGATAGGGGTTAAGAAAAATTTCGGAAGGAACATGACACAAGGATTTAATTGGCATGATTGGCTTGGTGCATCAAAGGGAGTTTTCAAGGGGGAGAGGTTCGAGTCGTGGGAGTTACAAGGGGGAGGCGTTTTGTTTTTGGGCTTTTTGGGTGGTTAAGAAAGGGGCTAAAGTAGGGAGGCTTTAAAAGATTTTTGTGGTGGAGTTTGGACATGAAAGTCGTTTGGTGGAGTGGCTTGGGGCGCCACTTAAGGGTCTTGGCGAATGGACTCAGGTTCGAGTCACGATGGTAGCATAAGGTTGTTATTTTTATTTTTTGAAAGATGGCGTCATGAAGAGGGAAGAGTTGGCGGCATAAGGGACTTTGGAAAGGATGGGATGAGTCCTTATTTTTGGTGATTTAGGCTAATACGAGATAAAGGATAAACTTTGTTTTAAATTTAATTAGATGGGTGATAAACAAAAGATGAGAATTATCAAAAGGGGATAGGTGGCCAAATGAAGGGCTCTTGTGTTAGCATATTCGGCTAAGTGAAAGGGGAGGGTTGTCAAATTCATTTAGCAAGTTTCTCTTTGTTTTTTTCATTTGGTTCTTTGGTCAATCTCCTCATCTCCCATCTACTTTCTTCCTTCTTTCTCAAAACCGAAACCACCATTAATTCCCTACTTTCTTCCTTCTCTTTTCTTCCTCTATTAGTAGAACCTCTACCACTCTTGTTGCCAAAATCCGCCTCTTCCATTTAGACTCACTTATTGAATATAAAGGTTATTATCGTCTTCTGGATTTCTTTTTCAATCGGTTGGAGAAGGTAAGTGGTTGTCTAAACTCTTCTTCCATATTCTCTTGTTCTATGTCGTTTTAAATGAAGGAAAAGTCGAGATCCCAGCATTTATTGATAATTTGGCTAACCACTCTTGAAACCGATTTCACCTAGGAACTTCGGGATTTTCAAAGCAAGAGATCTAATCCCCATTCTCTCGCTAGTCGATTTGGTAAGTCTACTGGTGAGGATTCTCTTTAGTCTTTCCATTAGATACTTGGAAAAGCCGAAAACTAATCAATTGTATGGATCTTAGGTTTGGCCGATTGTAAGGAATCCGCAGTGTGGTTTTGGATTTGGTTGGAAACCAAATCGGTTCAAGGTAGGTGCCACAAGTGAGTCTTGAGTTTTATTTATCATGGCCGATTAGGCCTATGGCACTAACTTGAGGATTGGCGAATATAGGTCAAGGGATAGAGCACTATAGATCTAAAACTTCGTGATCTAGGATTAGCGTTAGTAGTAAGTGTGTAAAACTCTTTACACACTTTATTAATTAACATTGCCATATTGTTGCCTTTTAATCTTTTGGTAGTGATTTGCTTATGGAATAAGATTGGATTCCGGTAAGTCCCCTATTACTTTGTCTATGAAATATGTTTGAGTATGCCATCATATGTCGTTAAATGCGATGCTATACATAAATGCATGATATATGATAATTAATATGTAAGCATGATGATGGTGGGATTGATGAGAGGAGGGGATGATTTTATGGATCGTCACCGTGGTTTTGACCACAAGATGGGTTGGCCCCATCAGATTAATTGTGACTTTGGTCACAAATGGTTTTGACCACACCGCTGATAAATCGTGACTAAGTCCGAGTGGTTTGGTACCACCATGGTTTTGACCACACTTGATAAATTGTGACCTATGGTCATCGATGGTTTTGACCACACGATGGGTTGGCCCCATCATTTGATTTGTGACTCTAGTCACCAAGTGGTTTTGACCACGGTGGTTTTGACCACGGGGTAGTAAAGGAGTATGGACGGTTAGTTGGGTTGCATGTTGCATGTTTATTAATAAATTGTGTATGCGATGCATTTTCCGTGGGGATTTACACATCGAGTCTTGGTGACTTACCCTTCCCATACTATTTTGCAGATGAGTAGATCACGAAGATGGAGCTAGGGAGGACTCGAGGCGGCCATGCTTGTTTCTTGGATTTGGAACCTTATTTAAATTAGTTTTAGTTCATTTATTTTCTAAGTTTTTATTGTGGGTTGTAATAAGGCCGCTAATTATTATTTGGATGTTTATTTTATTATTTTATTTTACTTATGTTATATTACAAATGGAATTTATAAATGTTAAGTGAACCGGTTAAAAATAACTTTTTCAAACCTAATAACTTCTACGGGTTTTCAAAGATGTTACCATCAGGTAACAAAAATACACCAAGTCAACTATAACCTTGACAAATTTTAAAATCTACATGATCAAACGTTTTCAAAGGGTTTATCAACACAACCATGTTCAAAAAAAAAAAAAAAACCCAACTGAGTTTTATCAAACCTTGTTTTAATACCTTAGCCATATCTTAACAAGTTTTCACTAGACACTCAAAATGTTTCAAATCATTTTACTCCGTGACATACCGATCCGGCCAAGACTCATGGGTCGGGTTTGGGTGTTACAAACACAATCCTAGGTTTCCATCCGCTACACACCACCTTACTCGCTAATCACACCATTGGGGATTTCTACAATCAATCCACACCGCCACACACCACAGGAAGGCATATGTGCTCATCGTCGATCATGGTCAGTAGCCACTACAACAGTCATGGAAAAAGCCACTACAATGTGTCACAGATAAGCCTCACAATGTGTCACAAAGATAAGTCGCTACAACAGTCACTTCCTCTTTCATCAAACCCAACCCCAGGCAATCACAGAAATTGGCATACTTATCACATATGTCATCTTATCAGGAACATTCACTTAGGAATGACAAAGATCACTAACCTGTGATTTGCTTTTAACATCATTGGGTCTCAACCATTATGCCGGGATTTCAGCATTTATTAGGATATAACAGATCTATAAGTATATTTTAACAGGCAATCTAAATGGTGTGGAAGTGTTACATATCTGATATCGCATAGTCCTATATTCTTAGCCGATATCCTTGCTATCCAGATTTACTACCCTCAGTCTATAACCTTGCTCAAAAGTAAAAAAAAAAAAACGCGAAGATTTGGCTCTCCTACAATCGACCAAGGCTTAATAAATCCCAAATTTACATGTTAAAAATCAGTAGATCTCCTTACCTTGAAATCCCGAAAGTAACACGATTTGAGTGTTACTGAATTCTGACTTAGAGATCTAAGCAATAGACTCCCCTTCGGATCCTAGAATGCCGCAAATGAAAGAAAAAAAACTCAAGATTAGTTCTATATAGCCATTCGGCTATGGCCTTCAAAAGCCAAAAAAGGATCGAAAGATAACCCAAATCGGTACTTACCTCTTCTAAAAGTTTCGACTATCCCTTGAAAAAGATTTGCCAGCCGTATAAGATTAGAGATCTAGAAGTTTCGACTTTTTAAAGGAAATCCCAGAAAGATGAACAAGAGAGGACTGATGTGTTTTCGGCTTAAGAGAAAAGTGAAAAGAAAGCAATGAGAGGCTTGAAGATTCGGCTAAAGTGTTTGAAAGAGATGAGAAAGGAATCTGTCAGAGGATTCGGCCAGCTAAAGAAAAAGAAAAGAGAGGGATAATAGAGTAGGAATTTTGGCAGAGAAAAGAGACAAATGATGAGAACTTTGATAGCAAATTTTGGCACATACTCAGCCTATACTAAACCGATTCCCTCCTTTACAGAGTTTGGTTTTCGGCCAACACTTTCCTTCCTGATAGATCCTCATCCTATCCCTTATCCCTATCAAACACCCATCCAAAATAGACCTACATCACACCACTTCCTCCCTCCTTTATCAGCTTATATCACATATATTTTAAACACTAAAACTCCTAAATTTTAGCCTTGTGCCATCCCCTCCTAGCTTCCTCTTTAGGTGCCAAATTTGGCCCAGAATCATGGGCTCCAAGTGGCCAAAACTTGGGCCTCCTCCTTTTCCATTAACGCCAACTCCCTTTCCTCTTAGTGGCGCCATTTTGCCACTGGTCACAAGCCCATAATGTTAATTAACCTACCAAAACTTTATTTTAAGCCCTTGAGTGTGTAACAAAATATTTAATCAAGGCCTCAGCCCAAACTTGAACCCAATCTGGACCCCATTTGTATCCTCTCTTTTCTTAATCAACTTATGAGGCCTCATGCCTGAAACTAGGGTCCACTAAGTAAGAAAATAAATTTGTAACATCCTAAATTTTTGGGCCTATGCGTTTAATGGGTGAATATGTGTAATGAGTTAATTTAAGTGTTAGGGGTCCAAATTGGGCTCAGGCTTAGGTAGAGGCCTTGATTAAAATTATCTGTTTGGGCATTATAGGACTTAAAAAGTAGTACCTGTGTTTAAAAATCAAAATGGGCTTGTGGCCCAGTGGTCAGTAGCGCCATTTAGAGAACAAGGAGGTGACTCCACACCAGGGAGTAAGGGGCCCAATTCTAAGTTCAAGGAGCCCAATTCCTTTGATTTAAGTTAGCTAATTTTTGGCATTAGGATTAGGTGGAGTTGGACGGCAATAAGGCTCAAAAATAGGAGGATTTATGTAAATGGGATAATGTAGATATTATAGTTGATAATATGGAAGATAAGGGAGGAAATTTAGGAATTTATTGAATGTGATAATAAGGGAGATAATGTGCTGATAAAGGAAGGAAGAGGTAGTGTCATCCATGACACTGTGGATAAGTAGTCAGATGAGGATAAGGAGAGAAAAGATAGGATTTATCTGCTGAGTGCAATGTTGGCCAAATTTCCAACTCTAGGGGGTGCCGAAATTCTTTTTAAATAGAGGGGATATCTTTTCAATTTTGGCATTTGAACCCTACTCTTTTCTTCATTCTTTGTGCCGAAATTCTCAGTCTCTCCCTCCACAATTTTTGTCAACTTTCTCTCAAAAAGCCGAAAACGTTCTTAAACATTCTTTCTTCTAAAAGCCGAAAATCACCACCTCCTTCACCCTTTCTTCTTTCTTTGAAATTTCCTGTTAGCCGAATCTTCTGATCTCCATTGTTATTCTTCTCCCATTCACTAAAAGTCGAAACTACACTCTTGTTTGTTCTTGTAGCCGAAATCTTCCTCTTGTTCATCTTTTTTGAGATTTTCTTAAAAGCTAAAATTCTCAGATCTCTAATCTTCTACGCTTCGATCTTCTGCTGTGATTGTCGAATCTTCCTGCAAGGGGTAGCCGAAACCATTTGTAAAGGTAAGTGTCGATTCGTGAGATTTCAATCTTTTTCTGGCTTTTAGAGATCTTAGCCGAATGGCTATATGGTTAACTAATCGGGTGTTTTCTCTTATTTTCGGCATTTCGGGATTTGAAGAGGAGTCTATCACATAGATCTCTAAGTCATAGTTTAGTAACACTTAATCGTGTTACTTTTGGGATTTCAAGGTAAGGAGATCTATTGATTTTAATGTGTAAATTTGGGCATTTATTGATCCTTGGCTGAATGTAGGGAGCCTAAATCTTCGTGTTTTTCCAGCTTTTGAGCAAGGTTTTAGACTAAGGGTTGTAGATCCGTATAGTAAGGATATTGACTAAGGGTGTAAAACTACGCGATATCGTGTGTAACACTTCCACACTATTTTGATTGCCCGATTAAATCATATAAATCAGTAATATTCGTCGAAATGCCAAAATATCGGCAAGGTCGTTGAAAGCCCGATGAGGTAAAAGCGAATCACCAGGTTAGTGATTCCTATCATTCTAAGTGAATGTTCTGATTAAATGATATGAGTATGCCTATTTTCTGTGATTGCATGGGGTTGGGTTTGATAAAAGGGGAAGTATTCTATTGTAGCGGCTTTTTCCAGAATCTGTAGCAGTGTTTTGCGTGACCTGTTGTAGTGGCTTTTGCCATGACTTGTTGTAGTGGCTACTACCATGATCTCGACGATGAGCAAGATGACCGCCATCAATGGAGTGTAGCGGTGTGGGTTGATTGTAGAAATCTCCAATGGTGTGAATGGTAGGTAAGGGTGGCGTGTAGTGGATGGAAACCTAGGATTTGGGTTGGGATTTGCATATATATATATATATATATATATATTATGTTCTGTGGGGCTAAGGCCCAAATCTAATAGTGCGTGAGGGTTGCACACTGAGTCTCGTGATTCAACCTATTATTTAACAATTTCAGGTAGCACTTAGTGCATCGGACTGGGCTGGAGAGGAGCGCAAGGTAGCCATGCGAAAGAGTACTTTGGATTCGGCAAAAGACTTTAGTTTACTATTTTCTTAATATTTTTATTTAGTGGGTTTAAAGCATTATTGTAATAAGGCCATGGGCCACTAGCTTTATATTTTGTTCCAGTTTTTGGGCTTTTGTTATTATTAGGTATTTTAAATTTTATGTATTAAATTTTAGTTTTATTTAAAAATCACCAAGGCATTTTATAACTTCATATCTTATATAAATTAATAAGTTATTAAGTTTTCGGTATAAATGTTTAAACCTGATAATTTCCAAAGTGCCACAAGTTTTATAAAATCTCCTTAGTGACATATCAGATCCGATTGTAGTGTATGGGCCGGGTTTGGGGTGTTACAAAATTTTTCCTATGGTCTCCCCTAACTCTAAGGCTTCAAATAATCCTGATAATAACTTAATTTTATTATTCTAAGTGCTACACATACATATTAACTCCCATGCAAAGAAATTAAAAGTTTCAGGATTTTTGGGGCGTTACAACCCAATAGGCCCAAATCTACTAGGCCCAAATTCGGGATGTTACAGTACCGTACCTTAAATTTTAAAAAAAATAATACATGGGAGCTTGTCAAAAATCTAAGCGGCATGATTAGATCGTCTCTTACTCATTTGGACAGCAATTTGGACAGAAATTTTTTAAGATTCATCATACGTGGCATTGTTACACCTGGGGAGGATCCATTATATCTTACAATGAGATATAAGGCAACCCATTAGGTTTCCAGCCTATATATTTTGAATTTTTTTTTTTGGACAGCAAAATAATAAACAGCATGTATACCAACCAAGCAGGATAATAAACAGCAATTTGGACAAATTCATCATGATATAACTGTTACTGATCATAATTTTGAACTAAAACGTACCTTAATAATTTTAAGAAGCTGCTCTATTCCACTCTCACCAAGAAACAGAGGCTGCAAATTGGTACGAATCAGTTGATAAATTAAAAGGTGTAAAACCTTGTGAAAATCATTTTTCAATAGTTCAATGTGTTTGATACTTACCAGGTAATTACAGCTTTTTGTCAATCCTTTAGAACTTAAGCTTCAGCTACTATATAAAACCTGCAAAGGAGACAGTTGAATTAGAATGAAAGCTTATATTGGATAAACGCCAAAAGAACAAACAACAGCATTGAACAATGACTTGGGTTAGATTTTCTAAGTTTTTCCATGTATTTAGAAGATCATTATAGGTAATATCCCTATATTTATGTGTCGGACAAGGGTACTTCAAGAGTAAGAGAAACATGGAAACTAGCAGCCGAACAAGATTTCAAGAAAAATGATTCGTATTTTAAGATTAAGTAACATACTATTAAACAAAAAAAATGACTGAAACTAAATAAATGTTTCATATAAGTAGTAATAAAGCTTTGGGAAAAATGAGTGGCGAGAATGTACCAATGAAATTTAAGGAAAAATGAGTAGCGAGAATGTACCCATTTTCAATATGGATCCAATATTAAATAAAATATTAAAAAATTTCAAGAGCGAGAATGTAATACAAAATTTTATCCCAAGCATGAAATTTTAATTTTGTTTGGTTTGATGGTGAATTTTTTAATAATCTTATTATAAATGTTTAATAAAAAAAAAGATCGAAAGGCACATGCCAAAGGCTAGCGATGAAGATAAGTAAGGTCTAAAAGCACACTTAATCGCTTTCGATTTGGCAATGTCAACATGGACATGCCTAATTACAAATTAAACCGGTTTTCAGCATACTTACGTGCTAAGCTGTAGAAGGCCTATAGAGTCGAAGACTAAACCGGTTTCAAAGAACAATTACTATCAACAAGTGGTAAAGCATAGCACTGGGTAGCCATTAAAAGTCATGAGATAGTGGCGGGGAGAAACATAAGAAGAAAATTGGGTAATAAGTTGAAATCAAAACAATGTGTTTATATCAAAAACCTTCAAGGCCAACGGTAAATGATACAAGCTCACTAAGATTTAAAAGTAAAACAATATAAAATGAGAAAAATCAAAATTTCTATAAGTAATATATTTTAATAAAATAACGGGATAAGTATTAGATCTGAAACCTAATTTATATATTGGCTAAAATCAATTTGAGTAATACCCAAAGTCGCAAACAATCTTCTTCAAATATTGAATTTGTCAATACTCAATTTTAAGAGTATTTACCGAATAGAACTCCACCCAACAAAGGCAACTTTGCATCATGTTAGATATAAACTTAGTTATAGCAGTTGAAATTAGTTGTCTCAAGAAATACTAGCTTAAGTATCAACAAAGTTGAAATTATTAATAATATCATAGATGAGCAAAGGAAATCAAGAAGCTACTACCCTTACGCATTATATGCCTGTTTAGGACCTTTATTCTAGCTCTCCCATAAAACATTCCTCGACCATATACTATCATAACAGAATCTAATTCACAGATGAGGCAGATAAATGGCCATAAACTCACATATTTGAAGCAATTTATGTCCAACCTAGGTATCATCCCTAACAGTATTTTATAACAATGAAGCATAAGATGGCAATCAAATTCATGGGAAGGACATATCAAACGTTATTAATTATGTCTCCAAATCATTTCAAGTTATTTCAAATCACTATATATTCAAATTGTTTCAAATTCAAATGGATGAAATTGATTTTGAATTCAATGAGATTTCCTTTTCAAATTTAGATCATAATTAGTAAGTCAACTAACACCTATTTCTAATACACATCTAGTTAAATATATATAAATAAATAAATCCATATTCAACGATCAATTTCTAACTCTCACACTTAAATCCGAATAACATAAATAAGTCAAACTCAATTATCCTATAGAGATAAATCACAGAGGATAGAAAATACATAAATTATCTTAGTGCAAGTAACACTTTTCTATCAAAAGTGCAAATTCTTACTCGTTGGTCGATGGCGATGGCATCATGTGCAAAATATATATGTAAAGAATTCCAGCCAATGTAACACAGTTATTTCAATGTAAAAAATAAACGTCATAAGGACACATGAAATCATATACACCTTAAAGTAATAGACCACAAAATAGAATGATAGTGCATCTTTAATTCATGTTGTTGATTGACAACGAGATAAATCATCGCCCCTATGTCGTATGGAAACATGAACTTATACACCCTAAAGTAATAGACCAAAAATAGAGCAATAGTGCATCTTTAATCCAAAGTTGTTGTTTAACAACAATAAGTTCCCGCCCTAACCAATCGACTCAAAGAACATAACTAGTCATTTGTCCGCAAAAAATCCAAAATTGTTCCGAATCAATAATTTGAGAAGGAAATCTCGGTCTTGACAGTATGTTTAATTTCACCACAAATGACGTTAGGGAACATTATGCGAAACATACGAGTTTTCAAGATTAAGTCAAGTAATGGAAGCGAGGATTACATTCTCGCAGAATATGCACAATCCTAAACGTAGAACATTTATCCGTGCCTTCTTTTTTTACCGTCAAGATCAAGAAAATAAAAAACGGTGATGGCGACTTACACGTTGGTCGATGTCGTGACGATTGGCGATTTAGGCAGATGAAGGCCGGTGCGATGCGGAACAATGGACAATCGACGACAAAGCAGGAGAGGATTTGAGGAGGATTCTGATTTTTGGGTATTTAGGGATTGTGAAAATAAGGTGAAGACACTAAGGGATTTCGGGTCATAAAACTGAATAAAACCCAACACAAAGAAACGGCGTCGTTTTGCTAAAAAAAAAAAATTTAAACTTTGTGGCACTTTTTAAACTAGCGCCGCTATTGCTTACTTATAGCGGCGCTTTTACCCTAGCGCCGCTAATACTTGAACCTAATTTAAAATGAGTTTTTGCAATTTTTTACAATTTTTTACAATACTTCACTTTTTACAATTTTTAAAATTTTATTATACATAAACTTTACCTACTATCTCTTAAATAATTTAAAATATAATGATAATTTTAATATATTAAAATTTATATTATCTCTTTTACTATTATATAGTAAATTATTTAATAAATAATTTAAACAATAATAAGTCATATACCCAAAAAAAACTTTAAAAGTATTTTAAATAATAGTATTTTAATTTTTACATTTTTAACATATATTTTCAATGTTATTAGTTCTAAATTTTTCTACGTGCCATTAATTTTTTTGAATATTTTAAAATTAAATTACAAATAAATTTTATTTTAATTAATATAAATAAATTAGTTAAATAATATATCAAGAGGATAAAAGAGTGCACGAGTTTTCAAAATAATACATTATGGCCACTTGGATGATGGATCGAATGCAATGAGCAATACAACATCGCTTGTTTAAATTGCACCTAAGTTGGCCTCTAAACCCCTAAAACCTAAAACCTAAAACCCTAAACACATAACCTTAAACTATAAGTCAGAAACCATCATAAATCATGAAACCTTAAACCCTAAATCCATAATCCTTAAAACCCATAAACCGTAAGTCCCGAACCCTAAAACCCATAAACCGCATTTACCTACACCTTACACCCTACATCTTAAACCCCTAAAACCCTAAAACCCTAAACATATAACCCTAAACTCCAAACACTACCCAACCGTAAACATTAAAACCTTAAACCATAAACTATTATAAACCAATAAAAGCAAAACCCTAAACCCTAAACCTTAATCTATAAACTTTAAATCACTAAAACCCTAAACTATAAACATTAAAACTTAAACCCTACGGCCTACACCTTACACACTACATCGTAAACGCTAAACCCTTAACACTAAGGCAAAAACCCTAAACACTAAATGTAAAATAAACTTAAATTATTATACAGTGATCAAAACAACACTTTTTTTATTTTGAAAATGCCATTACTGTTTCATTTTCAGCACCGCTAACTTTTTACAATTTTTATATTGACACAAAAAACGACGTCGTTTCCTTTTAAAAAAATTAATTTGCGGCGCCACTATTGCTATGACTTTTAGCGGCGTTTTTTGTAAAAACGCCGCTAATTTTTTTACAATTTTTACATTGATGTAAAAACGACGTCGTTTCCTTTTTGAAAAAAAATTAATTTGCGGCATTTTTAGATAAAACGCCACTATTGCTTTGACTTTTAGTGGCGTTTTTGTAAAAACGCCACTAACTTTTTACAGTTTTTATATTCTAATTAAAACGACGTCGTTTTGTTTTGAAATAAAAATTATTTTGTGGCGTTTTACATCCAAACGCCTATTGCTATTCTTTTAGCGGCCTTTCTAAATAAAACGACGCTATAACTTCATCTTTTTGAAATAAAATGATGTTTTATATTGTAATTAAAACGATGTCGTTTTATTTTGAAATAAAAAATGTTTTGCGGCGTTTTGGGTAGAAGTTACCGCTATTGCTTACCTTTAGTGGCATTTTTGTAGCTCAATCTTTTGCGGCATTTTCTGTTTAGCGCCGCTGAAGTCTAAATTTTGCGGCGTTTTTACTCAAAATGCCACTAAAAACGCTGCTAAAAGTCTATTTTGCTATATTGATAGGGATTTATTTTATTTTATTTTTAATTCTTTTTGTTATATTTTTTCTTTTTCTCACTTTTCTCAAAAAAAAGTCTAACGTTAGTTTCCCTTCCTTTGCACTTTTCCTGTCGATTGACAAATTCGTATTTCCTCGCTCTCTATTTTCTGTCACAATTTTGTTGTTCAATTTTGGTTTTCGGGTTCTTCGGTGTTGGCGTGCAATTTGGTAAGTGTAGGAGGTATGGTTTAGGATTTTGAAAGTGTTTCTTAACTTGCTTTTCTTTTCGTTAATGTTGTTTCTGGATTTTGGCAGTAGTTAATCGGGAGGATCAAAACTCGCCTCTTGCAGAATCATAGTCGGAATCGCTTGAGGATTGGGTAAGTGACGAACACTTGAATTGAACTATTTTCGATTTCGTTGGTTTAGCTTAGTTGAGAATTAATATTGATTTTGGGAATTGTTATGTCGATTTTAGGTTCTGGTGGTCTCGGGAGTGTTTTCGCATCAAAATCGAACCAAGTGTGTACTCCAAACACGAAAAATTGAGTTTTGGTGAAAGAAGAAAATTGAGCCTGTCAGCGCCACATGGGCATGTGGTTGGCCGTGGGCAAGACACGGTCGTGTGATAGTGTGAGTGTGGTTGTGTGGGCCACATGGGGCTAGGCCAAGTTGGTCTGTGAGCCACACAGGTGTGTGGATTTTGGACCAGGCCGTGTGGGCCACACGGACCATGCCAATTTGGGCTTGTGGGCCTATACGGGCAAGCCACATGGGTATATGGACCCATTGTAATCGGCCCATTTTGTTTGGGCCCGTGGAAACCAAAATGAAAACAAAAAAGAAAATAATGAAAATAATAATAAAATGTCCATTTTACAAAGTCCATTTAACAAAACTGAAACCCAATCCATTACAGTAGCCCAAACCCACTAACCCAATACCTAAACGGACTACCCAGCAACCCAAACTAAACCCACACCCAAAACAGACCTAACCCAACTGACCTACGAGGCCCAAAGGGCCCAAAACTAAATCAGAAAAGAGGGTTTTTGGAACCCTAGGAAGCCTTCGCACCGCAAGAGCCCCAGCAGCCCCTCGGTCACGCCGCCACCAATCGCACAGCGGTTAGCGTGCCCTATCGCCGCCGCGATCCTCGTCTCTCGCCTGCAAAAAGGAAAGAGAGAAAAGCAACAAAAATGGTAGAATCTGTATATTTCCTTTTTTTCATTATTTTTAGGGTTATATAAACCCCAAAATAAATATGTAAAAGGGGAGACCAAAGAGACAGATACATACAGAGAATAATAAAAATAGTAAAGGTGATTCTTTATTCTATTTTGTTTTTGTTTTTTTTATCTACGCATTTTTATATACAAAAAAAACTGTTTTAAAAAAAACATAAAAAGACTACCTTTCGACTCGCGTTGAAAAGAGGAAATTTTGGACCTCCAGCCGCCGTATGTGGTGGAGCTTGCGGTGACGCGTGGGGTGCACGCGCGATGGTTTGTCATCAAAGCCCACGCCGGAGTCTGGTTGGAAATCGCCAGAGAGAGAGAGAGCCTTCGGGGAAGCCTCTGATTTGTTTCTTTTAAGGGGTATTAAAATGATTTTTTGGCCAACTTTTTAGCTTATATAGCTAAATGGAAACGACACCTTTTTTGCTTAATCTAATAAGCATAAAACGACGTCGTTTTAAGGGAGGATCCGCGTGTTGACCCGAAAACTCGGGGAGAATCCGCGTATTTTTTTAAGGGTCTAATTGCCCTATAGGCCCTTCCTCATTTTTAAAAATTTACAATAATGTCCGAATAGCATTTTTTATTTTTCAATTTAGCCCTTAAACTTATATTCTGTTGCAATTTGATCCTCGGGCTATTTAAAGGCCAATGATGTAAGCGTCGTTTAGGAGATATGGCATAATTGCCAAATAGATCCCTACAAAGATGACACGTGTTTTTTAGTCCTTTTACATTATTTTTATTTCTATTTAGCCCTTGTCTTTTGTTTATTTCTTAAAACATTTTTATTTTAGATTATTTTAACATTATTATTTTATCATAATAAAATTCTATATCTTTTATTTGTATATCAATTTATTAATAGTATAAAGTTTTTAGGTATTATCTTTCTTAAGTATGTATTATTTATATATATTAAATTATTACTATTTATTATTTTATTTAGTTTAATATTATTTATATATTACATATTATTTTATAATTTATATATTAGTTATTATATTATACATTTTCAACATCTCGTATATTATATAGTATTATATTATATCATATATCACTTTTAAAATTTTATTTTGTATAAAATTTATTTATATTATAACATATATATTTTATATTTTTTATATTATATATATTTAATTTTTATGACTACTATATTATATATTCCTATTTTAAATTTTTATATAATATTTACTTATAATCATTTTTTCATATATTATTATTTATATTTTTATGCATTAAATTATTAAATTGTAAATATCTTTATATTTTCATGTACTTTAAGTTTTTATATTATTTATTTAAATATCGTATTATATATATTAGATCGCTTTTAAATTGACATATTCCTTTTATTTTTTTTTTGTGTCATAATATTCATTCAAAGATTTAAATATACCATTTACTTATTTTTATCTCGATCTTGTTTATGGAATTTATAATTCATTTCTTGAATTTTTTTATATATTTCACTACTTATTTTTATTTCATATTTATCTATTTATTTTCTTTCATTTGTTTATTATTGCTTTAACATAGTTCTTTTATTTGTTTATTCATGTTATATTATTCTTTAATTATCCATTAGTAATAATTGTTAATGTGATTTTGTACTTATGATAAATTGTTATTTGGCATGTATGTTGTAACATATTCATGCAAAGGTCTTACTCAAGTCATTTTTATAAAACACATTTTGAATTAACGCATTTTATTCAAATATTTTTAAACATAGTGACATACTGTAACACCCTGGTTTAGGGGTTATGCGTTTGGAGCATAACCCGAGCATTTAGTAGGCTTAAGGTCCTGTTGGAGGAATTTTAGGGGTTTTGGAGAACCCTAGAAGGCAAGGGATGGCTTAGGAAAATTTTAATTTTTGGGGTTAAGAAATGGAGCTGGGCTTTAGAGGGCTTAAGAAAATTTTTTTGGATGATTTTGGTACATGAAAGGCATTAGCAAAGTGGTTATCTTATTTGTTTAAGAAATGGAAGAAGGTCCATCGAGGGCTGGTTCGAGTTGAGGCGGCAACAAAAGTGGCGCTTTTATTTTGGGATTATGGCGTTGCAGGTAGAAGGCCTTAAAATAATTTGGGCGTGTACTTGGCAAGCAAGAACTTGGCCAAGTGGTTATCGTATGCACATAGGTGTTGGAGGAAGTGAGAGTCTTGGGTTCGCGCTGGGCAAGCATTTTGGGCGTGATTTATTTTTGGCGGTTGTGGGCTGAAGTAGGAAGGCTTTATAAATTATTGTTGGGGCTATTTGGCATAAAAATCAAAGTGGCCGAGTGGTGCAGGCGTTGGAGGAAGGTGAGAAGCAGAAGGGTTCGTGTTCGAACCTGTATTGGCATTTAGAGTTTTATTTTTTCTTTTATTTGGCGTGACTTGGTAATGTGTGGGACGGCACATGGGGGGTTTCAAATAGGATAAGATTAGATTAGTGTTTAGCTTTTAAATTGTGGAAGAAGGGAATATTATTATTAGTTTATCTTTTATTTTTTTTGATAAAGTTATAAAATGGGAAAGGAATTTGAATTAGAATTAAAGAGGAGTTGGTGGCGGCTAAAGGTTTTGGTGGTGTTTGAATTAATTTGGAAGGTGTGATAAGGATTGGGTTTTGTTATTTTATTATTTTAAGATAATAAAGGATTATTTTAGTTAGTTTTAAATTAGAGAATTAGAGATAATGGTCTGGTGGTTTAATTGTTTTAATAGGATTAAGTGATATTTTAGATTAATTGAGTGATAAAATATGGATAATAAGCGGAGTAGTTGGCTAATTCAAATTTAATTTGAATTAGTAGGTGATGGCCAAAGGATGGATTCTTCACGTGGGTAGGTGCTTAATTCTATAAATAGGGGTGTGCTCATCCCTTAACCGAATTTTAGCCATTTCTTTGTTGCCAAATTATTTCTTCCTTAGCCTCTCATCAAACCAAGTCAAGGAACACTTCCTCTTTTGCTTTTATTTTGTGGAAGCCAAAGCCGAAAGTTGGAGCATCTACTTTTTTTTCTCCCTTCCTTTATACTTTTTCTTGGAAACTCGCTTAGGTCAATTCCCTTTTCTTCATAAAACAATTCTTTTGTTACAACTCTTGAAGGCCTAGCATTAAACTCCTATTAGTCATTTTGGTGTAGTTAAGACGAATCAAGGCGGGAGCATCTCCAATCGGTTTTAGAGAAAGGGCTTTAGATTTGGAAGCAAGCAAGCAAAGATTTTACCCTTGAGTATTCGGTTGGTAAGTGATCCATTGAAATTCGCCTTAGGCCATTGTTTGTGTTTTGTGATTGACCGAGTGGTGGCTATGATCTTTTAGGGCCAAATTTATGAAGCAAAGGGAGCCTTCGGATCTCAGATTTGGTAAGGATGTTATTAGGTGATCTAAATTCAATAATAGTAAATTATGACTTGTTGATTAATGGTGTGATTCGATTAAGTGCGATGGATGCAAGTGCTACCAAGAGGGAAAGGAAAACTCCCATCCCGAAGTTCAAGAAGAGGTCGGTTTACGCTATACGAGATTGGCCACGGGGTGTGGGCGCAATGTAAAACTATAGGCGATAACGGTAGTCTCAAGAAAACGATAGCGTCGGGATCGAGGTTTAGAGCTTCAGTTATAAGGTGTGTGATTAACCCATCGATTTCCGGGTATATGATATGTATGCGATAGGTGTATGTGTTAAATATGTGTTAATAAGTGCAAGGACTATGTGAACCGGATACCCTTAAAGGGTATGTCGATAAACAAAGTTAGTATCAAATCTGCTGAGTTGTGGTTATTAATACGTGTATGTGAGTATGTCTATGAATATGAATGTATGCCCGAATATCATGTACATGTTTTATTCATTATGTCATTATATTATGTTACATGTGCATGGGTGGGTTTTTGAAAGAAGGTGCGGTGTACTTGATGCGTGGTTGATGTCGACTTTGTGCTACATCGTGGATTGGCGCCGACCGAGGTCGTTGTGGATCTTTGCGATTTAGTTCGCGTGGTTACCTTGATTGATATGGGCTTTATGCCATATCGTGGCTTGATGGATTGTCTTGTGTGCTCCATCGTGGTTTGATGTTAGCTATACGCTACATCGTGGATGGCATTGGTTGCCTTTATGGAGTTAAAAGGAGAGGTGACTCGATAGTCCCCCGTGTGTGTGGTAGGTGGTTAAGGGGTGTGTAGCGGTTGGACCTTAGGATTGGGTTGGGTTTCATGTGCATTGTTTTGTTATGGAATGATATGGAAATGGGCCAAGCCCAATATGACATGTGGATAGGTATGTTTTGGGAACATACGTGGAAATGGGCCAAGCCCAGTAACCAGTAAACTAATGAGAAAGGGCCTAGCCAGTGCTTGAATATGATTTAATTGTGGGCCAAGCCAGCATTGTGGTAATGTCTAAATGATTATGTTTACATATTGCATTTGATAATTTGGGTTGATTTGTGGCTAACATGTGGGTGGATATCGTGGTTTAATTACACATCGAGTCCGTGTGACTCACCCAATTATTTTTCCTAACATTTCGTGACTCTTGAGATTGGACCGGATCGGAGAGGATACAAGGTGGCCCATGCGAAGGAGATTAATTTAATTATTTTTAAGCAATTTTTAATATGAATGTTTTGTTTTAATATTGGTTGTAATAAGGGCCATTTTTGTTTAAAGTACTCTTTTTATGGATGATAGAATTTATATCGTACTTAGAAATATCTTTTCAATTAATTTATATTATAATAAAATATAATAAAGTTTTAATTCAAACCAAGCTTATATTATTTAATAGTTTTAATGGAATTACTTCAGGAAATAAACAAAATTTTCAAGTTTATCCTAAAGTAAAAGTTTTTTTTCCCAACCGTTTTTCCACAGTGACATACCAGATCCGGTCAGGGCTTGTGGGCCGGGTTTGGGGATGTTACAGATTGGTATCAGAGCCCGGTTCAAAACTCGGCTTTGAGGGTTTTGGGCCCAAAAACATTTTTGAAATGGGCTTTTCAAAAATATGGGCTTTTAAGAAATTTTTCAGGTTTTCTGGCATGGCACCTGTACCTCCGACCCGAAGTCCACCAGGTAAGTACTTCGGACTTTTGAAGTGCTTTACGATTATGAACTGTGATGGGTTTAGTTTGGGCTCGCAGATTAGAATGATAGGGCTATTGGACCCTAGGACTAGTCTACCCAAACATATGCATAAAACTTAAAGCTCTTAAACAAACCTGTGAAATAAGTCACCGAGTTAAGGTGTGGCAACCTGGGTGCGCATGTCTAGGAGTGGTATTCAGTGGGAGCTTGGTATTTAAGCGACCACGTGACTCACCTCCTCTCACTTGAATCCTACACAGTGCGTAGCTACTGGCTCACCTTAACCAAGAGGACTTGTTCATAAGCTAAACCAATTCTTAAAACCGAGAGGGATTAGCCTTGCTATTTTAAAATTCTTGGTTTTACAATTTTAAATTTACCTTTTGGTTTGTAAACCCTAAATCGATTTTGAAAAAAAAATGTTTTTTTCGATTTACCAAAATTACTAAAATGCCCTCAGATTATAAAATTACCACACTACACTCAACTTTTGTTAAAATGATTTTCACTTTGCAAAATATTAAAATCTTTAGTGTTCAAAATATCAATATACTCAGATTTGGAAAATTTACTTAAAATACCTCGTGTTGAAAATTACTAAATGCCCCGACTTTCAAAATTTACGAGTTAACCCCAACTTTAATAAAATTCTCTCACTTTGCAAAAGTATCCAAATCTTTGTATTTCAAAATAATGCCCTGACTTTGGAAATTTACAAAATTACCCTGGTTGACAAAATTACCAAAATACCCCTGGTTTTCAAAATCCTGTTATATCTCCAATTTGTGAAATTTTCAAAAAAAATCTTCAATTTTAGGAAATTCCAAAAGATCCTGACTTATTAAAGTTTTTGAATTGTTTTGGTTTATTTCGAAATGTCCTCAGTAGGACAAAATGACTAAATACCCGCAGGGTAGAAAGCAGGTAAAGGTCCGAATAGTGAATATGTGTGGTAGATACCACTGAATGTGTTGTGATGATGAATTAATGTGTCTTCATTAAGAAATGAAGGTGTCTCTATTGATGAATGTGAAAGTGATTCTCTGAGTTAGAGTAGTAAAACTCGAACTGAAACCTTGTGTGATCGAAAGAACTACTATTAAAATCTTTCATTCATAAAATATGCTCGCGGTTAAATAGTGGAATAATTACTAATGCATAAAACTTCTTAATCAGATAAATCAAGACGATAGAGATGAGTTCTAGGGGACGAGAGAGGTAGAATGGCAAGATTCGAATCGATAGGGTCCGCCATGGGTCGAAAGTGAAGTCTGCTTGATGAGTGGACGAGAGGGCAAGATCAGACAGAGAAGATGACGCATGATCGCGGGCCATGTTGCGAGTGCTAGAGCGAGTAGCGGGAGTTAGAAGAGGAAATGGAACTCGAAGTCGGTATCGGAAAGGCTTAGATCGAGCGAGTCGAGATCTTTAGAGAGTGTCGGGAGTAGCTCCTAATGTAGCAGAGTATTGGCTAGAAGCGATCGAAAGAATCATGGATGATTTGGATTGCACCAATGAAGAAAAGTGAAGGGCGCTGCTTTCTTTACTTGACGAAGCCTATCGTTGGTGGCTCACCGTCAAACAAGGTGTATCGGCGGATCGATTGGATTGGGATTTCTTTAAGGCCAAGTTTGAAGGGAAGACGTAGGAGCTAGTTATTTGGATTCGCAAAGGAAAGCGTTTCTAAATCTAGTACAAGGGAATAAGTCGATAAATGAGTACGAAGCGAAATTTGTGCGGTTAAGCCAAGATGCTAAGGGAATTGTGGCCACCGACACGAAAGAAGTGTTCGATTCAAGATGGGCTACTGAGATGAGTTATGTGAGTTGATTGCTTCAAGACAGAGAGAGAGACTTAGCGGTGCTAGTGGAGAAAGCTCGGATCGTGAAGAGGTTAAGAAGACTATAAGGGAAAACCGAGAGAAGAATAGGAACGAGAATAAGAGAAAGGTTGGATCATCAGTATCGTTTGGTAATGCCCAGAAAAGACTAAGGACCGAGAACCCTGTAAGTGCACTTGTACCGGTGGATTGAATCGTCCTTGTGCTCGGTGTGGAAGACCTCACACAGGAGAGTGTTGGGGAAATAATAAAGAATGCTTTGGTGTGGATCTAAGGCACATCCGTTAAGAATTGTCCTCGAGCAACGAAGGGTCGTGGTTCTAGTCAAAGTCAACCAAGGATGTGATATCGGGTAAGCTCCTTTGTTTTGGAATACTCTTTAATTGTTCTCCTTGTTTGTAAGTTAATTCTTTCCTGTATGATTTGGATCTCGAGTGAGAACTTAGAGACTACGTTTGGGAAGTATGATGAATTGGAATCAGAGTGGCGCAGCGGAGGCGTAGAGTAGGGAGTTAGGATTGCATGGCAGTAAGTAATTTCGAGGACGAAATTATTTTAAGGAGGGTAGAATTGTAACACTGTTTAGGGGTTATGCGTTTGGAGCATAACCCGAGCATTTAGTAGGCTTAAGGTCCTGTTGAAGGAATTTTAGGGGTTTTGGAGAACCCTAGAAGGCAAGGGATGGCTTAGGAAAATTTTAATTTTGGGGTTAAGAAATGGAGCCGGGCTTTAGAGGGCTTAAGAATTTTTTTTGGATGATTTTGGTACATGAAAGGCATTAGCAAAGTGGTTATCTACTGCTTAAGAAATTTGGAAGAAGGTCCATCGAGGGCACTGGTTCGAGTTGAGGCGGCAACAAAAGTGGCGCTTTTATTTTTGGGATTATGGCGTTGCAGGTAGAAGGCCTTAAAATAATTTGGGCGTGTACTTGGCACAAGCAAAGAACTTGGCCAAGTGGTTATCGTCTGCACATAGGTGTTGGAGGGAGTGAGAGTGGGTTCGGCGCTGGGCAACATTTTGGGCGTGATTTATTTTGGCGGTTGTGGGTGAAGTAGGAAGGCTTTATAAATTATTGTTGGGGCTATTTGGCATAAAATCAAAGTGGCCGAGTGGTGCAGGCGTTGGAGGAAGGTGAGCAAAGAAGAGTTCCGTGTTCGAACCTGTATTGGCATTTAGAGTTTTTATTTTTTTCTTTTATTTGGCAAAGACTTGGTAATGTGTGGGACTACACACATGGGGGGTTTCAAATAGGATAAGATTAGATTAGTGTTTAGCTTTTAAATTCGTGGAAGAAGGGAATATTATTATTAGTTTATCTTTTTTTTTTTTGATAAAGTTATAAAATGGGAAAGGAATTTGAATTAGAATTAAAGAGGAGTTGGTGGTTGCTAAAGGTTTTGGTGGTGTTTGAATTCGGCTGGAAGGTGTGATAAGGATTGGGTTTTGTTATTTTATTATTTTAAGATAATAAAGGATTATTTTAGTTAGTTTTAAATTAGAGAATTAGAGATAATGGCTGCTGGTGGTTTAATTGTTTTAATAGGATTAAGTGATATTTTAGATTAATTGAGTGATAAAATATGGATAATAGTGGGGTAGTTGGCTAATTCAAATTTAATTTGAATTAGTAGGTGATGGCCAAAGGATGGATTCTTCACGTGGGTAGGTGCCGAATTCTATAAATAGGGGTGTGCTCATCCCTTAACCGAATTTTAGCCATTTCTTTGTTGCCAAATTATTTCTTCCCTTAGCCTCTTGCCGAAACCAAGTCAAGGAACACTTCCTCTTTTGCTTTTATTTTGTGGAAGCCAAAGCCGAAAGTTGGAGCATCTACTTTTTTTTCTCCCTTCCTTTATACTTTTTCTTGGAAACTCGCTTAGGTCAATTCCTTTTCTTCATAAAACAATTCTTTTGTTGCAACTCTTGAAGGCCTAATTAAACTCCCTATTAGTCATTTTGGTGTAGTTAAGACGAATCAAGGCGTGAGCATCTCCAATCGGTTTTAGAGAAAGGGCTTTAGATTTGGAAGCAAGCAAGCAAAGATTTTACCCTTGAGTATTCGGTTGGTAAGTGATCCATTGAAATTGACCTTAGGCCATTGTTTGTGTTTTTGTGATTGACCGAGTGGTGGCTATGATCTTTTAGGGCCAAATTTACGAAGCAAAGGGAGCCTTCAGGATCTCGAGATTTGATAAGGATGTTATTAGGTGATCTAAATTCAATAATAGTAAATTATGACTTGTTGATTAATGGTGTGATTTCGATTAAGTGCCGATGGATGCAAGTGCTACCAAGAGGGAAAGGAAAACTCCCATCCGAAGTTCAAGAAGTGGTCGGTTTCTGCAGACGAGATTGGCCACGGGTGTGGGCGCAATGTAAAAACGATAGGCGATAACTGTAGTCTCGAAAAACGATTGCGTCGGATCGAGGGTTTAGAGCTTGAGTTATAAGGTGTGTGATTAACCCATCGATTTCCGTATATGATATGTATGCGATAGGTGTATGTGTTAAATATGTGTTAATAAGTGCAAGTGACTATGTGAACCGGATACCCTTAAAGGGTATGTCGATAAACGAGTTAGTATCAAATCTGTTGAGTTGTGGTTATTAATACGTGTATGTGAGTATGTCTATGAATATGAATGTATGCTGAATATCATGTACATGTTTTATTCATTATGTCATTATATTATGTTACATGTGCATGGGTGGGTTTTGAAAGAAGGTACGGGTGTACTTCGAGTACGTGGTTGATGTCAGCTTTGTGCAACATCGTGGATTGGCGCTGACTGAGGTCACGTTGTGGATCTTTGCGATTTAGTTCACGTGGTTACCTTGATTGATATGGGCTTTATGCCATATCGTGGCTTGATGGATTGCTGTGTGCTCCATCGTGGTTTGATGTTAGCTATACGCTACATTGTGGATGGCATTGGTTGCCTTTATGGAGTTAAAAGGAGAGGGTGACTCGATAGTCCCCTGGTGTGTGGTAGGCTGGTTAAGGGGGTGTGTAGCGGTTGGACCTTAGGATTGGGTTGGGTTTCATGTGCATTGTTTTGTTATGGAATGATATGGAAATTGGCCAAGCCCAATATGACATGTGGATAGGTATGTTTTGGGAACATACGTGGAAATGGGCCAAGCCCAAGAACGAAGAACTAATGAGAAAGGGCCTAGCCAGTGCTTGAATATGATTTAATTGTGGGCCAAGCCCAGTTGTGGTAATGTCTAAATGATTATGTTTACATATTGCATTTGATAATTTGGGTTGATTTGTGGCTAACATGTGGGTGGATATCAGTGGTTTAATTACACACTGAGTCCGTGTGACTCACCCAATTATTTTTCCTAACATTTCAGGTGACTCTTGAGATTGGACCGGGATCGGAGAGGATACAAGGTGGCCCATGCAGAAGGAGATTAATTTAATTATTTTTAAGCAATTTTTAATACTGAATGTTTTGTTTTAATATTGGTTGTAATAAGGGCCATTTTTGTTTAAAGTACTCTTTTTTATGGATGATAGAATTTATATCGTACTTAGAAATATCTTTTCAATTAATTTATATTATAATAAAATATAATAAAGTTTTAATTCAAACCAAGCTTATATTATTTAATAGTTTTAATGGAATTACTTCCTGAAATAAACAAAATTTTCAAGTTTATCCTAAAGTAAAGTTTTTTTCCCAACCGCTTTTCCACAGTGACATACCAGATCCGGTCAGGGCTTGTGGGCCGGGTTTGGGGATGTTACACATACGATATTTGGGGACTTCTAGAAAAATTATACCTTAACTTACTGGGTTTTAATTTTTCTCATTGAACTTAAGGTATCAAATGTCCTTCTTAGACATACAAATTTCAAATTAAAACTTATTTTTAGAAGTTCATAATATTATATCTTAACTCATTAGATATAATGTTTTGTATTTCGAGGTAAGGATTTTCTACAAAATAATGGCGAGTTTAGTTTCGAAGTTTTAAGATATTGCATCCTAACTTATTGGGTGTGGTATTTTATTTCTTTGAAATAAGAAAGTCTTGGCTTTCTTTCAAATAAAAGGATCGTATTTTAAATTTTTCAAAATTTCGACATTAGGATATGAAATTATCAATTAGGTACCAAATTTTGAGCGTTACGAGGGTGCTAACCCTTCCTCGTACGTAACCGACTCCCGAACCTATTTTCTTGTATTTCGTAAACCAAAATCAATGTTTTGAAATAAATCATTTTATAAGGTGATCCAATCACACCTAAGTAAAAAGGGATTGGTGGCGACTCCTATTTTCGTTTTCAAAAGTTGACTCCCCATTTTTTAATCAAATTTAAAAATGGTTTCGACAGCTTGGCGACTCCACTGGGGACCAATAAGAGAGTCAAGCCATAAAATTTATTATTTTTTTGTCCTTTGTCGAAAATTTAAAAATTTGATTTGAAAATTTAAATTTGAATATATGATTATTATTCTTGCACACATTGCATTGCATGACCGTTGTGGTCACACCCTTAAGTGGGAGTGAGAAACTATGCCTTCGTGAGGTCTTCACCTCCGCATAGGCTAGTGGACTACTTCCGGGATACATTCGTACCTATGTCTTTGTGAGGTTTTCACCTCCGCATAGCCATAGGGAAATGTATTCCCCTGAATTGAACTCGGTCTGTATGAGCTTATAATGGGTGAGGATTGAGGAATCTGCTAGTTTGGGTACCTCAACTTTAGAGCTAAACCACATGTAGAAAACTTAAGGGCTTACCCTAGGTAGAACTATGTCAAACCCTAGCGGTCACCTAGATAGGTGTCCTATTTTGTTATTTATTTCTATTATGCTAACGCGTTCTCTTTTGTTTTGATTGCATTGCATTCACATCATAGAAAAGAGGTGTTGATTCAAATTCGATTGCTAAATAGAAGAGTTTGTCATGAGAAAATGGATTTCTTGATAAAGTAGATTATAAAACGGTCGTCCGAATATGGTCCAAGTAAACACAACGAGAAAAGGCTGATAGTCTGACTTTATTGCCCAAGGATTCAATTTGACAAAGACTATTCAAGAATCACCACGTCTCGGCTTTCTTGAAGAGGCTAACGGGCATTATGGAAATAAGTGAACAGTGAGTCGCGACCCAGATCAAGCAAAAAGGAGCTAGAGGAGGCATCTATTAGAAGTTTGCAAGATTTGACCTTTACGAAGAAGGGGATTGATATTTTTGCTTGGAACATGAGGGCAGGGCCGCATATGTAATCCATTTTATGTAAAGAAATTTGCTTTCTAAAAATTTTTTTCTAATGGAATTGAATTCAAAATCAACTCCTCTCTTTCTTTTTGCATTCATTTCATGCATTTGCATTAGCATCATATGCATTAAAATCCATAGAAGGACCCTAATTAGTTAAAGTTATTTTAGAGAAAAAGAGAAAAAGTGAGAAAGAAAAGTTAATCTGAAAAAGAAAAGTTAATCTGAAAACTGAACACCATTACGGTACACGTGCCAAGACAAAGAAAATGGATCAAAGACTTGAACAATTCCAGAGAGACATGCAAGACCAGATGTAAGAGCAATTGGAAAAGATCCAACAAGAAATGAGAGACCAAATGTTGGAAGCTCAAAGGAACGTGATGGCTCAAATGGCCCAGATGTTGAATGGGGTGATGGACAAAGGAAAGGGTCCCATAATTAATGCTGAAGATACTGAGAATTTTCCTCGAGGTTTCACTCCACCGCATGTGATAACACAACCTGATGAATATCCCCAAAGGCCATCTGTCACAATAAGGCCTCAACAAGGGCAAAATGACGCTAGAGTGCCCATGAATTTCCAAGTTGGCACAGGATCCAACCTGGGAGATAACCCTGCTAATTCTGTTATCCCTGACTTAGATATAGCAGAGAGGGAAGGGATAAGAGCTGAATCTTCAAGGCAGTTGGAAGATCATTACAGATGGTTGGAAGAGAAGTTTAAGGCTTTAGAAAATGCTGATAATCATCATGGAATTGATGCTAAAGACCTGAGCTTGGTTCCAGGTTTGGTGATTCCTCATAAGTTCAAAATGCCAGAATATGAGAAGTACAATGGGACCAGCTGTCCTGAAGCCCATATCACTATGTTCTGTAGATGGATAACTGGCTATGTTAACAACTGATCGTGTCAAACAGTTAAGTTTTAATATTTATAAAAGAGTGATCGAACCTGTAAACTAACTATGGCAACGATAGAGGCAAGTGCACCTATCGAACAGTAGTATAGTTTAGGCAAGAATATCTTATCGAACCCAAGGGAACCTAAAAGTACTATTACTCACTTTCTTTCTATTATTTATCCTGAAATATTGAGTGATTGGTTTATGAAACTAATGAAAAAAACTAAACTAGATGCAAGGACAAAAGAATGAATGGGACAAAGACTTTAGGAAAACTCAGTTGATGAAGACGATACCCTCAGGGAGAATCCACCTATGACTTCACTTATTATTTATTCCCCAAACCATATAATTTCTTTACTTAGCTTGATCCGTGAGACTCCCTAACCTATATTAAACCCTCTCTCGAGGCGAATATTGTCTAACCTTAGGTTAATTAGTGGAACTCTCGTTCTCTTATAATAACCCCCTAAGAAAGCAGTAAATTGATCAATGGATTCCCATATTAGGTTTCACCCTAATTCGGTAAAATCTCATAACCCTATCTCTAAACGCCCGATCAACTCCGCTCAATTATGCTAGATCTACTCTTAGGTAGGTCTATTCCTCCTCTACCTAAGCACATCAGATTAAATTAAGCAACATAATTAAGAACAAACTAAGTACTTATCTTATAATTTAGAAATCTGCTTATTTCTTAGAAAAGTTCATTTTTAAAAGACAGAAAACGTTTTGGGCCCTAAATGCCCTCAAGGCTGAGTTTTGAATCGGGCTTTGATACTAAACTAAAACACCCCAAACCCGGCCCACAAGCCCTGACCGGATCTGGATGCTTCTAGAGAAAAACCATTCGAGTCTTATTTGAATCTTTGCTAAAATTTTTCGTGTTTTTGGAAATAGTTGATAAGGGTTCAAGTTGAAAACATAGAAATTTTTCAATGATTTCGTTTTGTTAAAAGTTCGTGGTTATATTTCAAACCATGAGTTACCGGTAAAAGTCAAGTCTTTAAAGTTTGTTAATTAAATTGAAAATCATTTGTATTTTAGATGTCAAAACATTTTTCATTTATTATTAAGAGAATTTGCTTACTTTAATTTGATAAGTATCGTGCCATAGTAAAATAATTTAAGTGCATACATGAACAGTTCATACTATAGCCTTATTACATCAAAAATAAACCCAAAATAAAATTGAAAGTACTTAAATAAAATAAAATGTCCAACTAATAAAATTCGTGCTGAGCATGGTCACGACTAAGCTCCTGCCGACCCGGTCCATCACTGATCATCGCCTGAAAAATATTCCCACAACAGGGTGAGTCAATGTACTCGGTGTGCCAACACTAAGCCCCAATGATTTAAGCATATTATAACATATCATACTGAGATACACATAGCAAATAAATTTAATGATGCAATCCGAATCCAAACCTAGGTACCATCCGCTACACATCACCTGCACCAAACACGCACAGTAGGGACTACTAAGTCAACCCTCCATCCGCTACACACCATCAAAGGCAGTCGTTGTAGTCGACTTGCTCATCGCCCTTGTATATTTTCGTGGCATAGCCACCAGATAATTATTTCGTGACATAAGTCACCACATTCAGATTTCGTGACATAAGTCACCACATTCAGATATTGGGGTATAAAACCACCAATTCACTTCCCCTTTACATATCACCCATATGCCCCATGTCATACAAAACATGCAAATATTATGCCTTATGCTTTATTCACATTCTTATAGTTGCACTTATGTGCCATAATGATATTTATCACAATATACTCATAGTAGGAGTAGGAAAACGTGCACAGTACTTCAGCACCATTACATGGTACCTAAGCCATATTCTTACACTTTCATATTAACACATATAATAAGTTAGGTAGTAGAATCTATCAAAATTTAGTGTGGAGTACACACAGGTACACTTAGAGAGTTCACTCCAAATCTCGAAAAACACGATCTGTGATTTAGATCTCAAGTTCCTTGTTGCCGATTTGATTACTAATCAAATCCCGAAAATTCTGCTATGTTCCTTCTTGTAATCGACCAAGCACTAGATCACTTCACAGGTTAGTTTCGGCTTTTAAATGAAGTAAGAAATAGATCTAAGTTTCTAAATAGGCCTTGGCCGAATGTGTATGTGCACTTACCTTACGATTCTCAAATCTCGAAATTAATCCCTTGGCTATGAAGATGTCAAAATACCTATAGGGTATATGTTAGATCCGATTCCAACCTTAAACATAATAGATGGCCTTTGGTGAATGACTTACCATAGCTTACCTCGATCTTTAAAATCCCGAAAGATCCTTCCTTGAAGTTGACAATACCCAAATCCTGAAGCCTCCTTCCAAGTTTCGGCCAAGATCAATAATGGGGTTAGAGTCTTTGATTTCGGCTTTAAGAAAAGGAATAAACGATGACAATAAAGTCCTTACCCTTAATAGTGAAATCGGCAACACCTTCGCTTGAACCCCAAAAGCTATTCGGCTATGGCTTAGATGTGGATCAACAATTTTGGCTTTTGAGGCTTGATGAGAAATCGGCTAGGGATTCAATGAACAATCGACTAGGGTCTAGAAAGTACTTAGTTTCACTTTTGATTGAGTTGAGGAATGAAGAAGAGAAAGATCACAAGTTGGGTTCTTTGGAATTTGCGGACAAAAAAAAAGATGAGGGAGAAGAATTTGACACAAAACTCTCTTAGCATGGTGATTGCCTTACTTACTTCCCTCCTAAATTGGCTAGCATTCAAACACTAGCTACACCTTGCTTTTCTCCTATTTTCCTCTCTTTATCCCTTAAAATAATCTAAAATAAATCACCCATTTATCTACCACTTAGTCGAAATTATTAAAAGAAAAATACCTCATCTTAAACTCCTCCCATAGACTCCCCATGCCGTCCATTACTTCCCCTTGTTGCCGCAAAAATAAAAGCTCTTCTTTTGCCTCCTATGTGACTCGAACCCTGGCCCATTTGCACATGTTTGTGGCGTCATATACAGAGGCCATAAGTGGCACCTTGTAGCCACTTTACTAAGCCCAATTTCATGTCACATTTCCTCTATTAATTTTCTTAAGGCCTCACAGGCTTAGCTTCCTCTTAACACTTAAAAATCTAATAATTCCTAAGGCATTTGTCTACGCACTCAGGTTCACAAAATTCATAATGCACATTCACAACACACATAGGCATGCTATTTCATATAATTACGCAATATTGCATAAGCCATAATCCAGGATATTACAGACCAGGCCACTAAAACTGATCTCGTAAATCTCGGTATAACTTACTTCATCCAAGATGCATAGCATAAAGGCTACCATGCGACTCCTGAAGAATCCTTTGCCTCAACTCCTGATCCCTCGGTATACAGACTTTACCCTTGAAACACAATACCCCATCGCTGTTAATACCATAATCTTCTAGTTCCCCATTTTGTAACTGTCGTAGCTTGGCACTCAGATCATCGTCTACTAACTATCTTTCTTTCACTTGACTCAACCACATCGGTTTTTCTTGTAATTCTTCCAGCAAGCTTCCGTCATCATAAAAACTAAGGTGTGCAAACATCGCCCTTAAATCTGACACCACTTTCCGACTTAGAGTGTCTGCCACCACATTCACCTTGCCCGGGTGGTACTCTATAGAACAGTCGTAGTCTTTCAACAACTCTACCCACCTTCGCTGTCTCAAATTCAGTTCTTTCTGAGTTAGTAGATATTTCAAACTCTTGTGGTCCGTATATATCACTGACTTTTCCCCATATAAATAATGCCTCCATACCTTAAGAGCAAAGACTACAGCTGCTAACTCCAAGTCATGCGTCGGATAATTAACCTCGTGTGGCCTCAATTGCCGAGACGTATAAGCAACTACCTTCCCGTCTTGCATCAGAACACATCCTAATTCTGTGTGAGAAGCATTACAATACACCACGAAATCCTTCCCTGCCTCAAGCTGAATCAAAATCGAAGCTTCAGTCAAAACCCTCTTAAGCTTCTCAAAGCTCTCTTCTTTGCTTATCGCCCATCGAAAGGTACCTCCTTTCAACAATTTCATTAAAGGTGCAATTATCGATGAAAATCCTTGACGAATCTTCCGTAGTAGCCACTAATCCCAAGAAACTGCGAACCTCGACACGGACTTGGGTGGTTTCCAATCTATATTGCCTCAATCTTCCGAGGATCCACCTTTATCCCTTCCGCAGACACCACATGGCCTAAAATGCAACTTCTTTCACCAAAATTCACACTTGCTGAATTTGGCATAAAGCTTCTTCTCCCTTAACACTTGCAACACTATCCGAAGATGCTTATCATGCTCTATCTCTGACTTAGAATACACCAGATGTCGTCTATGAACACCACGACGAACTGATCCAAGTAGGGTTGAAAAACCCGATTCATCATATCCATGAACGCAGATGGGGCGTTCGTTAATCTGAACGGCATTACCAAAAACTCATAATGCCCATATCTTGTTCGAAAAGTCGTCTTATGGATATCCGCCTTCACCTTAAGTCGATGATACCGACCTTAGATCTATCTTTGAGAATACCGCAGCTCCTTAAGCTAATCGAACAAGTTGTTGATCCTCGGCAAAGGATACTTGTTCTTGATGGTCAGCTTATTCAACTGCCGGTAATCTATGCACATACGCATAATTCCGTCCTTCTTCTTCAAGAATAGGACCGGTGCTCCCTATGGAGACACACTTGGTCGGATAAACCCACGATCAAGCAACTCCTGGATCTGAGCCTTGAGCTCAACCAACTCCTTTGGTGCCATTCCATACGGAGCGATAGATACTGGCGCCGTACCAGGCAATAAGTCAATACCAAATTCTACCTCTCGATCCGGAGGCAATCCTGGAAGTTCTTCCGAAAAAACATCCAAAAATTCACTCACAGTCCTGACCTCTTCAACAGTTGCTTCCTTAACCTCCAAGGCACTAACCAACATCGAAAAGCTACACATCCCTTTCTAACCATCTTTTACGCCTTAAGAGCAGATACCACATTTGATAAGTAGTTAAAATCGTCGCCCATCACCACAACTTCTTTGTCATTAATAGTTCTTAATGATATCCGCTTAGCAGTACAATCCACATTTGCACGATACTACACTAGCCAATCCATGCCTAAGATCAGGTCAAATTGCCCGAATGGCAACTCCATTAAATCAGCCAAAAACTGTGTCCCTTGAACTTCTAAAGGCACTTCCTTAAAGAGCTTCTCTAATACTACGATCATGTCCTAAAGGACTAAGTACAGTCATCTTCCTAGGTACGGTCTCAGAAGTCACATGCAGAGTTCCAGATACTTCACTAGCGATGTATGAATGAGTTGACCCTATATCTATCAAAGCAATAAAGGGCAACCCAAAAATCAGAAACGTACCCGTGATAACATCAGGTTCATCACTATCCTCTCTGCGATGAACTGTATATACCAGACCTGGCTGTCTCGCCTCAGTGCTACCACTGCCTCTGCCTCGGGTCCCGCGACCTCTACCAGAACCATTACCTCTGCCATTCGGACCACGACCCCTCATTGGCTGCTGTCCACCTCTGCCAGCCTGATTAACACCCTGACCTGCTAGGCGGTTCTTATCTGTATTCATCGGGCAATCTTTAATCATATGATCTTTAGACCCGCATTTGAAACATCCCCTGGTCTTTTTCCAACATTCTCCCGGAAGCATCTTCCCACATTGGGCACAAGTACGATATTGTCCTCCCGTAGCAATCTGCTGACCTCGCGGCCCATCAACCTTAGGTTTCTTTTGAAAATTCTCGGATGACCCTAAAGACCTAAAACTCCTCTTATTCTTATTCTGACCTCTGTCCCGGTTCTGTCCCTCAATCCGCTTAACTTCTTCAGCTATCCTTGCCCTATCCCCTAAGACTGCAAAGTCTCTTTCTCGGTGCAGAGCAATCAACACTCGCAGCTCATCTCTCAGTCCATCCTCGAATCTGACACACCGCTCATAATCAGTAGCTACTATCCCTCTAGCATATTGGCTAAGTCGCAAGAACTCTGCTTCATACTCAGCTATCGACTTATTTCCTTGCACTAAATTCAAAAACGCCTTTCTCTGAGAGTCGATGTAGCTAGCTCAAACGTATTTACCTTCAAACTTAACCTTAAATACCCCCAATCCACTCGATCCGCAGGGTACTCTCCTTGACAAAGTGAGCCACCTTTGGTAGGCCTCATCACAAGTAGTGAAACAAAGATCTTTCAACTTTTCCTCAAGAGTGCGGTCCAAATCATCCATGATCCTCTCAAGCGCCTCTAAAGCAAGACTCATTACATTCGAGCTACTCCAGATACTCCCTAAAATTTCAGCTCTATTTTATCTAAGTCTCTCACTCTCGACTTTTGAGCCCCATTTCCTACACTAGCTCCTGCTACTCGTTCTAAAACTCGCATGAGATAGCTTGTAATATCGCATCATCTCCTCCGTTTGCTCTTGAAATTCCACCCAACGGTGTATGAGCTTCATTTTCAAACCTTGACCAGATCTAATGGTTCCAACACGACCATTCTGCCTCTATCGGCCCACGATTTACCACGCCCCTAGAACTCATGTCTACTACGAGTCTTATTTGGTTTTTACGAAAAAGTTTTATGCATTAGAGTCTTTTCACTTCTTGTTTAAAGAAAGTTTTATGCAACAGAGATTTATTCAGTGGTTTTTCCGCAGAAGTATACATACACCTAGGGTCCATGTCTCTAAAGTATAATTTCCTTAGGCTTATCACTTAAAATATTATACATTCACATCAATTTATCAACAAAAGAACTTACCTGATTGACCTGGGCCGAGAACTCGAGTACCATGCTTCTATAAAACCATTTTAACTAAAAAAAAATTTCAAAAAGTCATTTTAGGCCTAATTTTGAAAACGTTATGGGCTTCAAAACCCAAGACCGAGAGTTTAAAACTGGGCTCTGATACCAAGTTGAAACACCCCAAACTCGGCCCACAAGCCCTGATCGGATCTGGTATGTTCCTCGAGTAAAACTTTAAATAAATTCTCATTTTGTTTTATAAAAGTTTCGTATACAATGAATCTACTTAGTAATTGTATTGTAAATGATGTTTATATAGTTGGTGTCTCATTAAAACGTTATCTTTAAGAGAAAGATTTCAAGTTAAAAGAAAACCAAATTGAATGAAAAACTTATTATTATTATAAAAACCATAGGTATTTAGGTGTCAAAAAAAGTTTAAGTTATTTTTCAAAATCATTTAAATTATTTAGTAAATATTTGATCGTAGCAGATTAAAAATCTAAAGCGTAAAATTTAAGCAGTTCATAGCGACCTTATTACAAAAATAACATAACCCAAAATAAGTCCTAAATAATAAAAATAAACTTAGTAGGTTTAATTAAAAGAAACTCCGAAATACTGAGTTGAGCAATGGCCACCACATTGTCCTCGCTGACCCGATCCATTACACTAAGCGTCACCTGAAAACATATCCCATAAAGGTGAGTCACAGACTCAATGTGTAACATAACACTAAAAGCCCAATCGATTATAGCTATTAAGCCCATTTAAGACATATTTAGCCATAAGCCCATTTTTTTAGCAAAACAGATAACAATCGATTAAATCACATATATATATAAAATAAAATGCAACCCGAGCCCACCTAAACAATCCATCCGCTACACACCACCGTACCTACCAATTACACTGTGGGGATTACTAAATCGACCCTCCATCCGCTACACACCATCGAAGCAGTTGCTGCAGTCAACATGCACATCGCCCTTATAATTTTGTGGCATGGCCACCAGATAATTGTGATCGAAGTCATCGGATTCATAATATGTGACCGAAGTCACCGGATTCATATTATGTGACTGAAGTCACCGGATTCATATTATGTCACCGAAGTCATCGGATAATGTGGTAAAAACCACGGGAACACTTCCCCTTTATCAATATCACCGATATGCCCATGCACATACATATTATTCAGATTTTATGCAATACACCCCAAAATCATAACAGAGTCATACTTATTTCATATTTATGCTTATAGCATTATTAACGAAGTATTGGGGTAAACATACCTGAATACCATGTACCACTGAATGGTACCCGTAACCATTATCATACTTATTTTTCTTAACACATACAAATCATTAGTATTATAGATCTATTAGAAATTTAGTATAGTGTTACACATCTTATAACAATTGAGAACTATACTTTCCCCTCGTCGATACCTAAATATTTATCACACTTGATTAGAACACTAATACTTATAAAACTATACTATTGATGAATAATCTAATTCCTTACCCTCGGAATCTCGAACAACACTTATATGTGATTTCTCTCCGATAGATGGATCGAAACCCGATGACACACCACGAACAAATAATGGCTCGAGGCGACATACGACTTTAAATAATCGATCTTAGTTAGCGGAGGGTCCACAACCCGGTGGAAAGTCCCGAATCCCGTCTGACCCTTTGTTTGAAATTTGAGGGTATATGAACCACCCTCTTCCACACTCCTTACCACTCTTTTGAACCTATTTTGTTTGCCCAAAATCTTACGCTCACGGATAAATGATCGGCGATAGAGTCCCTAAAACAAAAGCGATTAGTAGTCTATCTAAAATGATATAACAAGTAATATAAAACTCCTTTACCTTGAATATTTAATTCTCGATGGATCTCTCCAAATCGTTGGCTACAAAAGAATCCCAAAATCCTCCTTAAAAGTTTCGGCCAAGGAGAATAAAAAGAATTAGATTCCTAAAATCGGCTAATCCAAAAGGAAAGAAAGAAACACGATAGACAGTTAATCCTTACCACTAACGCTGAAATCGATTGCACCTTTACTTGGTACCACAAAGAGATTTGGCCTTAGCAATTAAGAAGAAAAGAAATGGAGTTTAGGGAGATTCGGTAATGATGGTGTTTTGGTTTAAAGAGGTTGCAGCAATGGTGAATTATGAAAGAGAGAGATTCGGCCTATACACAATGAAAAGAGGAGAAAAGAATAGAAGAGAAAAGAAATGGTGGTTTCGGATTTAACAAAAGAGAAGGGAGAGAGAGAGATGAGAGGTTTAAAATGTTATGGTTATGGTGAAAACGGAAGATGGTTTCGGCTAAGAGAAAGAAGAAGAAAAGAAAAAGATGAAAAATGCCCTTAGTGCTAGGATGATTTCGGCACTAGAGAGGAAGAAAAGAAAAGAGAAAATGTCTTCTAAGCTTTTGGTGTTTTCGGCAATAAAGGAAAAGAAACTTTGAGAGAATAGGGAATTAAACCAAAATGGTCAAAAATGATAGCCAAAACAAAACAAAACTTACACCTAATGCAAATGACAATTTCGGCTAAGGAGAAAGATTTTTGGAGAAAAGGGAAAAACATGCACAAAATGTTAAGATTTTGGCAACTATCACCCCTAATCCCATACAACATTCTACCAACTCACATGCCAACACAATCCCACTTTTCCTCCTCATTTCTTCCCTATCTTCCCTAATCACTATCACATTTAAGCCAACCCCTTTAGCCCCTTATGCCGTCTACATTCATGGTCAAATGGCCAAAGAAAACTTCCAAAACATCACCCATTCATCAAGCCTTATGTCCCCTTATCCTTCCATAACACCTTGATTCCATACCTTAACTACTAACTTGCCTTTTTTCCTTTGGTCTACTATCCAAAATGAAAGAAAATCCATCCATACTAAGATAAAGCTTGACCGACACTATAGGAAAGAGAACAAAATAAAAATCATTCCAATTGCTAGCTAAGGATTGAACCTCTCCCTCATGCATTCACCCATGCGCCAACACCACTTTGCCAATTGACTTGTTATGATTAAAACCTCATGCCAATTTTTCTTTAAGCCTATCTTGCTTAGCTCCATCTTAAGACTTAAAAATTTAATATTTTTCTAAGGCATTCTCTTACATACTGAAGTTCCTAAAACTCCCAAAGCACACTCAAAGCACACATAGGCATGCTACCACATACAATTAAGTTAAAATGCATAGCCCCTATATTCTGGATATTACAGTTCTACCCCCTTAAAATTAATTTCTACCTCGAAATTACCTGGCTAGAACAAATGAGGGTATTGATGTTGCATTGCTTCCTCCGGTTCCCACGAAGCTTCTTCCGATCCATGATTGCGCCATAACACTTTGACGAGAGGAACTGATTTCCTCTGTAACACCTTTACATCCAGTTCTAGAATTTGAATTGGTTCCTTTTCGTAAGACAAATCTGGTCTTAATTCCACCTCTTCAACTGGCACTACATGAGATGGATCCGACCGGTAACGACGTAACATTGAAACATGGAACACATCGCGCATTTGCTTCAACTCTGAAGGTAATTCTAACTGATATGCCACTGGTCCGACCCGCTGCAAAACCCGATAAGGTCCAATAAACCTGGGACTTAACTTCCCTTTGAGTCCAAATCTCATCACCTTCTTCCAAGGTGAAACCATTAGGAACACTCGATCCCCTACAGCAAACTCTATTTCTTTCCGCTTAAGATTTGCGTACGACTTTTTCCTGTCAGATGCTTCCTTTAACTGAGCCCGGATTACCTTAACCTTTTTTTCGGATTCAGCCACTATTTCTGGACCCAAAACTTGACGTTCCCCTAGTTCTGTCCAACACGTAGGAGTGCGACACTTCCGTACATATAGTGCTTCATACGGTGCCATCCGAATACTGGTTTGGTAACTGTTGTTGTATGCAAATTCTGCTAAAGGTAAGAACTCCTCCCAGCTTCCTCTGAAATCTATCACATCCCTTAACATGTCCTCTAAGACTTGGATTACTTGTTCGAATGGCCGTCCATTGTGGATGAAATGCGTCATCGAATCCAATCTAGTGCCCAAAGCCTGATGTAATGCTTTCCAAAACTGAGACGTAAATCTCGGATCTCTATCTGAAATAATTGACACCGACACTCTATGCAATCTTACAATCTCAGCCACATACAACTTCACCAATTTTTGCAAAGAGTAATCAACCCGAACTAGAATAAAATGTGCAGATTTCGTCAATCGATCCACTATCACCCATACTGAGTCTTTCTTAGTAGGCGTAGGAGGAAGCCCACTAACAAAGTCCATGGTGATTCTCTCCCACTTCCATTGCGGAATCTTTATCGGCTGAAGCAATCCCGAAGGTACTTGATGTTTAGCCTTGACTTGTTGACACGTTAAGCACTTCCCTACGAATTCTGTAACTTCCCACTTAAGACCATGAAACACCCCAAACCCGGCCCATAAGCCCTGACCGAATCTGGCATGCTTCTAGAGAAAAACCATTCGAGTCTTATTTGAATCTTTGCTAAAATTTTTCATGTTTTTGGAAACAGCTGATAAGGGTTCAAGTTGAAAACATAGAAATTTTTCAATGATTTCATTTTGTTAAAAGTTCGCGGTTATATTTCAAACCATGAGTTACCTAGAAAAGTCAAGTCTTTAAAGTTTATAAATTAAATTGAAAATCATTTGTATTTTAGATGTCAAAACATTTTTTATTTATTATTAAGAAAATTTGCTTACTTTAATTTGATAAGTATCGTGCCATAGTAAAATAATTTAAGTGCATGCATGAGCAGTTCATACTATAGCCTTATTGCATCAAAAATAAACCCAAAATAAAATTGAAAGTACTTAAATAAAATAAAATGTCCAACTAATAAAATTAAATCTTGAGCATGGTCACCACTAAGCTCCCCAGGCCGGTCCATCACCGATCGTCATGAAAAATATTCCCACAACGAGGTGAGTCAACGGACTCAGTGTGTATAACCAACACTAAGTCCCAATGATTTAGGCATATTATAACATATCATACATATACACATAGCAAATAAATTTAATGATGCAATTCCGAATCCAAACCTAGGTACCATCTGCTACACATCACCCGTACCAACCTGCACACCGTGGGGACTACTAAGTCAACCCTCCATCCGCTACACACCATCAAAGGCAGTCGTTGCAGTCGACGTGCTCATCGCCCTTGTATATTTTCGTGGCATAGCCACCAGACAATTATTTTGTGACATAAGTCACCACATTCAGATTTCGTGACATAAGTCACCACATTCAGATATTGGGGTATAAAACCACCAATTCACTTCCCCTTTACATATCACCCATATGCCCCATGTCATGCAAAACATGCAAATATTATGCCTTATGCTTTATTCACATTCTTATAGTTGCACTTATGTGCCATATGAGATATTTATCACAATATACTCATAGTAGGAGTAGGAAAACGTGCACGAGTACTTCGTACCATTACATGGTACCTCACCCATATTCTTACACTTTCATATTAACACATATAATAAGTTAGAGTCAGAATCTATCAAAATTTAGTGTGGAGCATGACACTGCACGCTTAGCGAGTTCACTCCAAATCCCGAAAAACGATCTGTGATTTAGATCTCAAGTTCTTGTTGTCGATTTGATTACTAATCAAATCCCGAAAATTTTGCTATGTTCCTTCTTGTAATCAGCCAAGCACTAGATCACTTCATAGGTTAGTTTCGACTTTTAAGCGAAGTAAGAAATAGATCTAAGTTCCTAAATAGGCCTTGGCCGAATGTGTATGTGTACTTACCTTGCGATTCTCAAATCCCGAAATTAATCCCTTGGCTATGAAGATGTCGAAATACCTATAGGGTATATGTTAGATCTGATTTCAACCTTAAACATAATAGATGGCCTTTGGCCAAATGACTTGCCCATAGCTTACCTCAGATCTTTAAAAATCCCGAAAGAACCTTCCTTAAAGTCGACAACACCCAAATCCCGAAGCCTCCTTCCAAGTTTCGGCCAAGATCAATAATGGGGTTAGAGTCTTTTATTTCGACTTTAAGAAAAGGAATAAACGATGACAATAAAGTCCTTACCCTTAATAGTGAAATTGGCAACATCTTCACTTGAACCCCCAAAGCTATTCGGCTATGGCTTAGATGTGGATCAACAATTTTGGCTTTTGAGGCTTGATGAGAAATCGGCTAGGGATTCAATGAACAATCCACTAGGGTCTAGCAAGTACTTGGTTTCGACTTTTGATTGAGTTGAGGAAAGAAGAAGAGAAAGATCACAAGTTGGGTTCTTTGGAATTTGTGGTACAAAAAGAAAGATGAGAGGAGAAGAATTTCGGCACAAAACTCCCTTAGCATGACCGATTTCCTTACTTACTTCCCCTCCTAAATTCGACTAGCATTCAAACACTAGCTACACCTTGCTTTTCTCTTATTTTTCCTCTCTTTTATCACTTAAAAATAATCTAAAATAAATCACCTATTTATCTACCACTTAGCCGAAATTATTAAAAGAAAAATACCTCATCTTAAACTCCTCCCATAGACTCCCCATGCCGTCCATTATTTCCCCTTGTTGCCAGAAAAATAAAAGCTCTTCTTTTGCCTCCTATGTGACTCGAACCCTGGCCCATTTGCACATGTTTGTGGCGTCATATACAGAGGCCTTAAGTGGCGCCTTGTAGCCACTTTACTAAGCCCAATTTCATGTCACATTTCCTCTATTGATTTTCTTAAGGCCTCACAGGCTTAGCTTCCTCTTAACACTTAAAAATCTAATAATTCCTGAGGCATTTGTCTACGCACTAAGGTTCACAAAATTCATAATGCACATTCACAGCACACATAGCCGTGCTATTTCATATAATTACGCAATATTGCATAAGCCATAATCCAGGATATTACAGTTCTACCTCCTTAAAATAATTTCGTCCTCGAAATTACCTGGCTAAAATAAGTGAGGGTATTGCTGTCGCATTGCCTCTTCTGGCTCCCACGAAGCTTCTTCTGATCCATGATTTCACCATAATACTTTGACTAGAGGAACTGATTTCCTCCGTAACACTTTCACATCTCGTTCTAAAATCTGAATCGGCTCCTCCTCGTAGGACAAATCTGGCCTTAGCTTCACCTCTTCCACCGGCACTACATGAGATGGATCCGATCGATACCGATGTAGCATGGAAATATGGAATACGTCGTGCATCTGCTTCAACTCTGGAGGCAACTCTAACTGGTATGACACTGGTCCGACTCGCTTCAATACTCGATAAGGTCCTATAAACCTTGGACTTATTTCCCTTTCCGACCAAATCTCATTACCTTCTTCCAAGGCGACACTTTAAGAAACACTTGATCTCCCACATCAAATTCTATTTCCTTTCACTTGAGATCCGCGTACGACTTCTGCCTATCAGATGCTTCCTTCAACCGTGCCCAAATTATCTCAACCTTTTTCTTAGATTCTACCACAATTTCGAGACCCAAAACTCGACGTTCCCCTAATTCCGTCCAACACGTAGGAGTGCGACACTTCCGTCCATACAATGCTTCATACGGTGCCATCCGAATACTGGCTTGATAGCTATTGTTGTACGCAAATTCTGCTAAGGGAAAATATTCTTCCCAACTTCCTCTAAAGTCTATCACACAGCCTCTTAACATATCCTCTAACACTTGGATCACTCGTTCAGACTGACCGTCTGACTGTGGATGAAAAGCCATACTGAAATCCAATCTAGTGCCTAAAGCCTGATGTAGAGCTTTCCAAAACTGAGATGTGAACCTCAGATCCCTATCCGAGATAATTGACACCGGCACTCCGTGCAACCTTACGATCTCAGCTACATACAACCTTGCTAATTTTTGTAGGGAATAGTCAACCCGTACTGGAATAAAATGCGCGGACTTTGTCAGCCGATCCACTATCACCCATGCCGAGTCCTTCTTAGTAGGCGTAAGGGGAAGCCCACTAACGAAGTACATGGTAATTCTCTCCTACTTCCATTGCGGAATCTGTATTGGCTGAAGCAACCCTAACGGAACTTGGTGTTCAGCCTTAACTTGTTGACACGTTAAGCACTTGCCAACAAATTCGGTCACTTCTTGCTTAAGACCAAGCCACCAAAACTATTCCCTTAGATCTCTGTACAATTTACTACCTCTGGGATGCATAGCATAAGGGCTACTATGCAATTCCCAAAGAATTCTTTGCCTAAGCTCCTCGTCCTTTGGCATACAGACCTTACCCTTAAAGCACAATACTCCCTCGTCATTAACACCATAACCCTCTAACTCTCCATTCTGTGCTCATCGCAACTTATCACTTAGATCGTCGTCCATTAACTGACCCTCTTTTACCTCATTCAGCCATGACGGCTTAACTTGCAACTCTGCTAACAAACTTCCATCGTCATAGAGGCTTAGATGTGTGAACATTGCCCTCAAATCCGTCACTACATTTGCCTTGCTCGGGTGATACTCTATTGAACAATCATAGTCCTTCAATAGTTCCACCCACCTTCGCTGTCTTATATTCAACTCTTTCTGAGTCAGCAGATACTTAAGGCTCTTGTGGTCTGTGTAGATTACCGACTTCTCTCCATAAAGATAGTGCCTCCATACCTTAAGGGCAAAGACCACTGCCGCCAATTCCAAGTCGTGCGTCGGGTAGTTAACCTTGTGTGGCCTTAATTATCGAGACGCATAAGCGACTACTTTCCCATCTTGCATCAATACGCAACCCAAACCTGTATGGGAAGCTTCATAATACACCACAAAATCCTTCCCCGCTTCTGGCTGAATCAAAATCGGAGCTTCAATCAAGACCTTCTTAAGCTTCTCGAAACTCCCCTGCTGCTTTTCTGTCCATACGAAAGGTACTTCTTTTCTCAACAACTTTGTCAAAGGTGCGGCTATCGATGAGAATCCTTCTACGAACCTTCTATAATAGCCTGCTAATCCTAAGAAACTCTAAACTTACGCCACTGACTTAGGGGGTTTCCAATCCAAAACTGCCTCAATCTTCCGAGGATCCACCCTTATTCCTTTAGCAGATACCACATGTCCTAAAAATGTAACCTCTTTAAGCCAAAATTCACACTTGCTGAATTTGGCGTAGAGCTTCTTTTCCCTTAACACTTGCAACACAACTCGGAGGTGCTCATCGTGTTCTTCCTCAGACTTTGAATACACCAAGATATCGTCTATGAACACAACAACAAACCGGTCCAAATAGGGTTGGAAAACCCGGTTCATCATGTCCATAAACGCGGCTGGGGCATTTGTCAATCCGAACGGCATTACTAAGAACTCATAATGCCCGTACCTTATTCGAAAAGCCGTCTTATGGATATCAACCTCCTTCACCTTAAGCTGATGATATCTAGACCTTAGATCTACCTTTGAGAATCTCATACCCCTTGTCGATCAAACAAGTCGTCTATCCTTGGCAAAGGATACTTGTTCTTGATGGTCAGCTTATTCAACTGACGGTAATCTATGCACATGCGCATAGTTCCGTCCTTCTTCTTCACAAACAAGACCGACGCTCCCCATGGAACACGATGGGTCGAATAAACCTGATCTAGCAATTCTTGGATCCGAGCCTTGTGCTCAACCAACTCCTTCTTTGCCATTTCAGATGGGGCAATTGACACAGGAGTATGCGGCGATAAATCAATTAGAACTCCACTTCCCTATCCGGGGGTATTCCAGGTAACTTCTCCGAAAAGACATTCACAAACTCCCTTACGGTTCTAACTCCACTAACTCCCCCTTCCTTCGCATCCAATGCACTAATGAAGGCCAAAAATGCCTTGCACCCTTTTCATACCATCTTATCAGCCTTCAAAGCAGAAACTACGTTAGACAAGTAGTTCCTTCTTTCTCCTATCATAACTATCACCTCCTCCTCTAGGGTCTTTAACTCTATTCGTTTGGCTGTACAATCCAACACATCCAGATGCTCCACTAGCCAGTCCATACCAAGTATAAGATCAAATTCTCCGAAAGGTAATTCCATTAAGTCGGCAGGAAATACCGCTCCTTGAAGCTCCAAAGGTACACTCCGAAATATCTTGTTCACTACTATGGTTTGACTTAGTGGGCTTACTACAGTCATCTCCCTATCAGATAGTTCAGAGGCTATTCCTAGAGTTTCAACTACTCTACATGCAACATAAGAATGGGTCGAGCCCACATCAATCAAAGTAACATAAGGTTTGCCAAATATAAAGAACATACCGGTTATGATGTCCGGCGCGTCCCCGTCTTCCTTCCGACGAACTGCATAAACCAAACCCGGCTACCTAGCCTCTGTGTTACCAACACCTCGACTTGGTGTTCCTCGTCCTCTACCAGCACCGTTACCTCTGCCATTCGGACCACGACCCCGTCGAGGCTACTGTCCACCTCTTCTAGCCTGGTTAGAACCTTGACTTAATAGTCGTCCCCCTTCGGTTCTCATAGGACAATCCTTAATCATGTAGTCTTTGGACCCACACTTGAAGCATCCTCCCGCTTTCTTCCAAGATTCTCCTAAATGCTTCTTCCCACACTGGTCACAAGTATGATATTGCCCTCGCAAGCGACTTCTTGCGACCTCATGACCCATCAACTCTAGGCCTTTTTTGCTCACTCCTTGAAGACCCTGAAGATCCAAAGCCTCTCTTCTGCCTATTTCGATCAGTGTTCTGCCTTACAGAATCCTTGATACCCTCGGCTACCTTAGCTTTCTCCACCAACACAGCAAACTCCCGCTCCTGTTGCGGGGCTATTAATAACCTCAGGTCATCCCTCAGTCCATCCTCAAATCGGACACACCGCTCATGCTCCGTAGCCACTATTCCTCGAGCATACCGACTCAACCTTAAGAATTTAGCCTCGTACTCAGCTACGAACTTGTTCCCTTGAACCAGCCCCAGAAATGCCTTCCTCTGTGCATCGATGTAATGAGTACCAACATACTTCTTCTAGTATACCGTCTTAGCATAATCCCAAGTGAGTTCCTCAGCTGTAGCACCATCCCGAACCGTGAGCCACCATTGATATGACTCATCGCGGAGAAGTGACACCAAACCTTTCAGCTTTTCCTCGGCAGTTAAATCGAGCTCATCCATAATCTGCTCAGTCGCCTCCAACCAATACTCAGCGGTACTGGGTTCCACACTAGACAGACTACGAAACACCTCAGCTCCGTTGGCTCAGAGTCGCTTAGGTACCAACTTTCGAGCTCCCATGCCTCTACCTGCTCCAGCCACCCTTTCTAAAACCCGCAGCATCGCTTGTGACATGCGTCATCCCCGTCGATCGATATTCCACATCGGTAATTTGGTGGTGGTGGTGGCATTTCATTTTCAGATCCTTGACCCGATCTAACGGGTTCTAACACAGTCATTCGGCCTCTTCCATGGCCACGCACGTTACGACCACGTCCTCTTGAATTCATACTTCCAACTTGTGTTTATCTGATTAAAGAATTTTATAGATTAGTTTTGTTCCACTGATTTATCACGAACAGTTTTATGTTCAATAGTCTTAAGGAGTAGTTCTTTCAATTCATACACATACAGTCTTAAATCATTCATTCAATCACATACATGAACTTGCGTTCATTACAGAGAAATGTTGTAGTTGTCGTTGTTTGTTGTTTTCCACTACCTAGGGGTATTTTCGTAATTTTGTCCTATAGGGGTATTTTGGTAATTTTCCAATTTAGGGTATTTGAAAATGTTGCAAAATAGAGATTGTTGATATTTTACAAAATTAAAATACTTCTTTGGAAAAATTTCAAGGGTGAAATGGTAATTTTATACACTAGGGTATTTTGTAATTTTACAAGCTGTGGTTATTTCAAGAATTTTCTCAAAATATGGTTCTGGTGACTTTTCAAAGCAAGGGTATTTTTAAAGATTTCTAATTTGAGGTACTTGATAATTTTCCTTCTTGAGGTATTTTGGTCATTTATGTGTTAGGGTAATTTTATCATTTTGCAAATCGTGGGTATTTTGGTCATTTTTAAATCAAGGGTACTTTTGGAATTTTAAAATCACGGTTTGTCTTTAGAATTTACAAAACAAGGTAACAGGTCCCTTAGGGTTTTAATTATTGAGTTTAGCTTTGTGATCGAGTCCTCTAGGTTAAGGTGAACCATCACTACGCACTGTGTAGGATTAGAGTGGAGAGGAGGTAAGTCACTAGATCGCTTAAATACCAAGCTCCCACCAAACCAATCCTAGACATGCACACAATGGTTGTCACACCCTAACTCGGCGACTTAGACACAGGTTTGTTTGGTTAGACTTTAAGTTTTATGTAATTCTCATGTTGGGGTAAACTAGTCCTAGGGTTTAATAATTCCTAGTCCACTAATCTACGTCCCTATATATATTCCCACATATAAATCACAGAAAAGTTAGGGACACTTACCTGGTGGACTCCAGGCCAGACACTCAGGTGCCATGCCAGAAAAACCCGCTTATTTCTTAGAAAAGTCCATTTTTAAAAGACAGAAAACGTTTTGGGCCCTAAAAGCCCTCAATGCCGAGTTTTGAACCGGGCTCTGATACCAAACTAAAACACCCCAAACTCGGCCCACAAGCCCTGACCGGATCTGGCATGCTTCTAGAGAAAAACCATTCAAGTCTTATTTGAATCTTTGCTAAAATTTTTCATGTTTTTGGAAACAGTTGATAAGGGTTCAAGTTGAAAACATAGAAATTTTTCAATGATTTCGTTTTGTTAAAAGTTCGTGGTTATATTTCAAACCATGAGTTACCGGTAAAAGTCGAGTCTTTAAAGTTTGTTAATTAAATTGAAAATCATTTGTATTTTAGATGTCAAAACATTTTGCATTTATTATTAAGAAAATTTGCTTACTTTAATTTGATAAGTATCGTGCCATAGTAAAATAATTTAAGTGCATGCATAAGCAGTTCATACTATAGCCTTGTTACATCAAAAATAAACCCAAAATAAAATTGAAAGTACTTAAATAAAATAAAATGTCCAACTAATAAAATTCATGCTGAGCATGGCCACCACTAAGCTCCTGCCGACCCGGTCCATCACTGATCATCGCCTGAAAAATATTCCCACAACGGGGTGAGTCAACGGACTCAGTGTGTATAACCAACACTAAGTCCCAATGATTTAGGTATATTATAACATATCATACGTATACACATAGCAAATAAATTTAATGATGCAATCCTGAATCCAAACCTAGGTACCATCCGCTACACATCACCCGTACCAACCTGCACATCGTGGGGACTACTAAGTCAACCCTCCATCTGCTACACACCATCGAAGGCAGTCATTGCAGTCGACGTGCTCATTGCCCTTGTATATTTTCGTGGCATAGCCACCAGATAATTATTTCATGACATAAGTCACCATATTCAGATTTCGTGACATAAGTCACCACATTCAGATTTAGTGACATAAGTCACCACATTCAGATATTGGGGTATAAAATCACCAATTCACTTCCCCTTTACATATCACCCATATGCCCCATGTCATACAAAACATGCAAATATGATGCCTTATGCTTTATTCACATTCTTATAGTTGCACTTATGTGCCATAACAGATATTTGTCACAATATACTCATAGTAGGAGTAGGAAAATGTACCTGAGTACTTCGTACCATTACATGGTACCTCAGCCATATTCTTACACTTTCATATTAACACATATAATAAGTTAGTGCCGTAAATCTATCAAAATTTAGTGTGGAGTACACACTTGGTACACTTAGCGAGTTCACTCCAAATCCCGAAAAACCCGATCTGATGATTTAGATCTCAAGTTCCTTGTTACCGATTTGATTACTAATCAAATCCCGAAAATTTTGCTATGTTCCTTCTTGTAATTGGCCAAGCACTAGATCACTTCACAGGTTAGTTTTGGCTTTTAAACGAAGTAAGAAATAGATCTAAGTTCCTAAATAGGCCTTGGTCGAATGTGTATGTGCACTTACCTTGCGATTCTCAAATCCCGAAATTAATCCCTTGGCTATGAAGATGTCGAAATACCTATAGGGTATATGTTAGATCCGATTCCAACCTTAAATATAATAGATGGCCTGGCCGAATGACTTACCCATAGCTTACCTCAGATCTTTAAAAATCCAAAAAAATCCTTCCTTGAAGTCGACAACACCCAAATCCCGAAGCCTCTTTCCCAGTTTCGGCCAAGATCAATAATGGGGTTAGACACTTTGATTTTGGCTTTATGAAAAGGAATAAATGATGACAATAAAGTCCTTACCCTTAATAGTGAAATCGGCAACACCTTCACTTGAAACCCCAAAGTTATTCGGCTATGGCTTAGATGTGGATCAACAATTTCGGCTTTGAGGCTTGATGAGAAATCAGCTAGGATTCAATGAACAATCGACTAGGGTCTAGCAAGTACTTGGTTTCGCTTTTGATTGAGTTGAGGAAAGAAGAAGAGAAACATCACAAGTTGGGTTCTTTGGAATTTGCGGCACAAAAGAAAGATGAGAGGAGAAGAATCAAAGACAAAACTCCTTAGCATGACCGATTGCCTTACTTACTTCCTCCTAAATTAAGCTAGCATTCAAACACTAGCTACACCTTGCTTTTCTCCTATTTTCCTCTCTTTTATCCCTTAAAATAATCTAAAATAAATCACCCATTTATCTACCACTTAGCCAAAATTATTAAAAGAAAAATACCTCATCTTAAACTCCTCCCATAGACTCCCCATGCCGTCCATTACTTCCCTTGTTGTCAAAAATAAAATCTCTTCTTTTGCCTCCTATGTGACTCGACCTCGCCCATTTGCACATGTTTGTGGCGTCATATCTGAGAGGCCTTAAGTGGTGCCTTGTAGCCACTTTACTAAGCCCAATTTCATGTCACATTTCCTCTATTGATTTTCTTAAGGCCTCACAGCTTAGCTTCCTCTTAATACTTGAAAATCTAATAATTCCTAAGGCATTTGTTCACGCACTAAGGTTCAAAAATTCAAAATGCACATTCACAATACACATAGGCATGCTATTTCATATAATTACGCAATATTGCATAAGCCATAATCCAGGATCTTATGCACTGTGCCACCAAAACTGATCTCGTAAATCTCGGTATAACTTACTTCCTCCAGGATGCTTAGCATAAGGGCTACCATGCGACTCTTGAAGAATCCTTTGCCTCAACTCCTGATCCCTTGGTATACAGACTTTACCCTTGAAACACAATACCCCATCACTGTTAATACCATAATCTTCTAGTTCCCCATTCTGCACCTACCGTAGCTTAGCACTCAGATCATCGTCTACTAACTGTCTTTCTTTCACTTGACTCAACCACGTCGGTTTTACTTGTAATTCTGCCAGCAAGCTTCCGTCATCATAAAGACTAAGATGTGCAAACATCGCCTTTAAATCTAACACCACTTTCTAACTTAGAGCGTCCGCCACCACATTCGCCTTGCCCAGGTGGTACTCTATAGAATAGTCGTAGTCTTTCAACAACTCTACCCACCTTCGCTGTCTCAAATTCAGTTCTTTCTGAGTCGGTAGATATTTCAAACTCTTGTGGTCTGTATATATCACTGACTTTTCCCCATATAAATAATGCCTCCTTACCTTAAGAGCAAAGACTACAGCTGCTAACTCCAAGTCATGTGTCGGATAATTAACCTCGTGTGGCCTCAATTCTCGAGACGCATAAGCAACTACCTTACCGTCTTGCATCAGAACACATCCTAATCCTGTGTGAGAAGCGTCACAATACACCACGAAATTCTTCCCTACCTCAGGCTGAATCAAAACCGGAGCTTCAATCAAAACCCTCTTAAACTTCTCAAAGCTCTCTTGCTGCTTATTTGCCCATGCGAAAGGTACCTCCTTTCTCAACAATTTCGTTAAAGGTGCAGCTATCGATGAAAATCCTTCGATGAATCTTCTGTAGTAGCCTGCTAATCCCAAGAAACTGCGAACCTCAGATACGAACTTGGGTGGTTTCCAATCTAATACTGCCTCAATCTTCCGAGGATCCACCCTTATCCCTTCTGCAAACACCACATGGCCTAAAAATACAACTTTCTTCAGCCAAAATTCACACTTGGTGAATTTGGCATAAAGCTTCTTCTCCCTTAACACTTGCAACACTATTCGGAGATGCTTATCATGCTCTATCTCTGACTTAGAATACACCAGGATGTCGTCTATGAACACCACGATTTAATCGATCCAAGTAGGGTTAAAAAACCCGATTCATCATATCCATGAATGCAAATTGGGCGTTCATCAATCGAACGGCATTACCAAAAACTCATAATGCCCATATCTTGTTCGTAAAGCTATCTTATGGATATCCACTTCCTTCACCTTAAGCTGATGATACCCCGACCTTAGATCTATCTTTGAGAATACCGCAGCTCCTTTAAGCTGATCGAACAAGTCGTTGATCCTCGGCAAAGGATACTTGTTCTTGATGGTCAGCTTATTCAACTGCCAGTAATCTATGCACATACGCATAGCTCTGTCCTTCTTCTTTACGAATAGGACCGGTGCTTCCTATGGAGACACACTTGGTCGGATAAACCCATGATCAAGCAACTCCTGGATCTGAGCCTTGAGCTCAACCAACTCCTTTGGTTCCATTCTATACGGAGTGATAGATACTGGCGCCGTACCAGGCAATAAGTCAATCCCAAATTCTACCTCTCGATCCGGAGGCAATCCTGGAAGTTCTTCCGGAAAAACATCCACAAATTCACTCACAGTCCTGACCTCTTCAACACTTGCTTCTTTAACCTCCAAGGCACTAACCAACATCAGAAAAGCTACACATCCCTTTCTAACCATCTTTTCTGCCTTAAGAGCAGATACCATATTTGATAAGTAGTTCCGTCTCTCGCCCATCACCACAACTTCTTTGTCATTAATAGTTCTTAATGATATCCGCTTAGCAGCACAATCCACATTTACACGATACTTCACTAGCCAATCCATGCCTAAGATCAGGTCAAATTCCCTGAATGGCAACTCCATTAAACCAAACCAAAGTCGTGTCCTTGAACTCTAAAGGCACTTCCTTAAAGAGCTTATCTACTACTACATCATTCTAAAGGACTAAGTACGATCATCTTCCTAGGTACGGTCTCGAAGCCACATGCGAGTTCTAGATACTTCACTAGCGATGTATGAATGAGTTGACCCTATATCTATCAAAGCAATAAAGGCAACCCAAAATTAGAAATGTACCGTGATAACATCGGTGCATCACTATCCTCTCTCATGATTTAATCAGATATAATGACCTAGTGTCTCGCCTCGGTGCTACCATCGCCTCTGCCTGGGTCCCACGACCTCTATCGTAACCATTACCTCTGCCATTCGGACCACGACCCCTCATCATTCATTGTCCACCTCTACCTACTGATTAACACCCTGACCTACTGGGTGGTTCTTATCTCTATTCATCGGACAATCCTTAGTCATATGATCTTTAGACCTGCATTTGAAACATCCTCCGGTCCTTTTCCAACATTCTCTCAGGTGCATCTTCTCACATTGAGCACAACTACGATATTGTCCTCCCGTAGCAATCTGCTGACCTCGCGGCCTATCAACCTTAGGTTTCTTTTAAAAATTGTCGGATGACCCTGAAGACCCAAAACTCCTCTTATTCTTATTCTGACCTCTGTCTCAGTTTTGTCTCTCAGTCCGCTTAACTTCTTCAGCTATCCTTGCCCTATCCACTAAGACTGCAAAGTCTCTTTCACAAAAGTGAGCAATCAACACTGCATGACTCATCTCTCGGTCCATCCTCGAATCGACACACCGCTCATAATCAGTAGCTACTATCCCTCTAGCATATCGGTTAAGTCACAAGAACTCTGCTTCATACTCAGCTATCGACTTATTTCCTTGCACTAAATTCAGAAACGCCTTTCTCTGAGAGTCGATGTAGCTAGCTCCAATGTATTTCCCTTCAAACTTAACCTAAAATACCCCCAATCCACTCGATTCGCAGGGGTACTCTCCTTGACAGTGAGCCACCACTGGTAGGCCTCATCACGAAGTAGTGAAACAGCACCTTTCAACTTTTCCTCAGCAGTGCAGTCCAAATCATCCATGATCCTCTCGACTGCCTCTAACCAGTACTCCGCTACATTCGGAGCTACTTCAGATACTCCCCTAAAAATTTTAGCTCCATTTGATGTAAGTCTCTCAGCTATTGACTTTCGAGCCCCATTTCCCATACTAGCTTCTGCTACTCGTTCTAAAACTCGCAGCATAGCTTGCGATACTGCGTCATCTCCTCTAGTTTGCTCTTGAAATTCCACCCCAACAGCTAGTGGCGAAGCTTCATTTTCGGAAGCTTAACCAGATCTAACTGGTTTCGACACAGCCATTCTACCTCTACCGCGTCCACGACGACCACGTCCCCTAGAACTCATGTCTGCTACACGTCTTATCTGTTTTTACGAAAAAGTTTTATGCATTAGAGTCTTATCACTTCTTATTTAAAGAAAGTTTTATGCAACAGAGATTTATTTAGTGGTTTTTCCGTAGAAGTATACATACACCTAGGGCCCATGTCTCTAAAGTATAGTTTCCTTAAGCTTATCACTTAAAATATCATACATTCACATCAATTTATCAACAAAAGAACTTACCTGATGGACCTGGGCCTAGAACTCGAGTGGCGTGCTTCTATAAAACCATTTTAACTAAAAAAAATTTCAAAAAGTCATTTTAGGCCTAATTTTGAAAATGTTGTAGGCTTCAAAACCCAAGACTGAGAGTTTAAAACTGGGCTCTGATACTAAGTTAAAACACCCCAAACCCGGCCCACAAGCCTTGACCAGATCTGGCATGTTCCTCGAGTAAACTTTAAATAAATTCTCGTTTTGTTTTATAAAAGTTTCGTATACAATGAATCTACTTAGTAATCGTATTGTAAATGATGTTTATATAGTTGGTGTCTCATTAAAACGTTATATTTAAGAGAAAGATTTCAAGTTAAAAGAAAACCAAATTGAATGAAAACTTATTGTTATTATAAAAACCATAGGTATTTAGGTGTCAAAAAAAGTTTAAGTTATTTTTGAAATCATTTAAATTATTTAGTAAATATTTGATCGTAGTAGATTAAAAATCTAAAGCGTAAAATTTAAAGCAGTTCATAGCGACCTTATTACAAAAATAACATAACCCAAAATAAGTCCTAAATGATAAAAATAAACTTAGTAGGTTTAATTAAAAGAAACTCTGAAATACTTAGTTGAGCAATGGCCACCACGTAGTCCTCGCTGACCCGATCCATTATGATAAGTGTCATCTGAAAACATATCCCATAAAGGGTGAGTCACAGACTCAATGTGTAACATAACACTAAAAGCCCAATCGATCATAGCTATTAAGCCCATTTAAGACATATTTAGCCATAAGCCCATTTTTTAGCAAAAGCAGATAACAATCGATTAAATCACATGTATATATATATAAAACCGAAATGCAACCCGAGCCCACCTAAACAATCCATCCACTACACACCACCCGCATACCTACCAATCACAGTGGGATTACTAAATCGACCCTCCATCCACTACACACCATCAAGGCGCTTGCAGTCAACATGTACATCGCTCTTATAATTTTGTGGCATGGCCACAGATAATTGTGACCGAAGTCACCGAATTCATAATATGTGACCGAAGTCACTGGATTCATATTATGTGACTAAAGTCACCGGATTCATATTATGTGATCGAAGTCACCAGATAATGTGGTAAAAACCACCAGAACACTTCCCTATTATCAATATCACCCATATGCCCATGCACATACATATTATTCGGATTTTATGCAATACACCCCAAAATCATAACAGAGTCATACTTATTTCATATTTAAGCTTATAGCATTATTAACGAAGTATTGGGGTAAACATACCTGAATACCATGTACCACTGAATGGTACCCGTAACCGTTATCATACTTATTTTTCTTAACACATACAAATCATTAGTATTATAGATCTATTAGAAATTTAGTATAGTGTTACACACCTTATAACAGTGAGAACTATACTTTCCCGCTCGTCGATACCTAAATATTTTTCACACTTGATTAGAACACTAATAGTTATAAAACTATACTATTGATGAATAATCTAATTCCTTACCCTCAGAATCTCGAACAACACTTATATGTGATTTCTCTCCGATAGATGGATCGAAACCCGATGATACACCACGAACAAATAATGGCTCGGGCATACGCACGACTTCAAATAATCGATCTTCGTTAGCAGAGGGTCCACAACCTGGTGGAAAGTCTCGGATCCCCGATACAGCCCTTCATTTGAAATTTGAGGGTATAACAGAACCACCCCTTTCCACACACTCCTTACCGCTCTTTTCGAACTTATTTTGTTTGCCCAAAAATCTTACATTCACGGATAAATGATCGAGCGATAGAGTCCCCTAAAACAAAAGCGATTAGTAGTCTATCTAAAATGATATAACAAGTAACATAAAACTCATTTACCTTGAATATTTAATTCTCGATGGATCTCTCCAAATCGTTGGCTACAAAAGAATCCCAAAATCCTCCTTAAAAGCTTCGGCCAAGGAGAATAAAAAGAATTAGATTCCTAAAATCGGCTAATCCAAAAGGAAAGAAAGAAACACGATAGATAGTTAATCCTTACCACTAACACTGAAATCGATTGCACCTTTACTTGGTACCACAAAGAGATTCGGCCTTAACAATTAAGAAGAAAAGAAATGGAGTTTAGGGAGATTCGGCAATGATGGTGTTTTGGTTTGAAGAGGTTACGGCAATGGTGAATTTTAGGAGAGAGAGATTCGGCCTATACACAATGAAAAGAAGAGAAAAGAATAGAAGAGAAAAGAAATGGTGGTTTCAGCTTTAAAAAAAGAGAAGAGAGAGAGAGAGAGAGAGATGAGAGGTTTAAGATGTTATGGTTATGGTGAAAATGGAGGATGGTTTCGGCTAAGAGAATGAAGAAGAAAAGAAAAAGATGAAAAATGCCCTTAGTGCTAGGATGATTTCGGCACTAGAGAGGAAGAAAAGAAAAGAGAAAATATCTTCTAAGCTTTTGGTGTTTTCGGCAATAGAGGAAAAGAAACTTTGAGAGAATAGGCAATTAAACCAAAATGGTCAAAAATGATAGCCAAAACAAAACAAAACTTACACTTAATGCAAATGACAATTTCGCTAAGGAGAAAGATTTTGGAGAAAAGGGAAAAGATGCACAAAATGTTAAGATTTTGGCCAACTATCACCCCCTAATCCCATACAACATTTGGCCAACTCACATGCCAACACAATCCCACTTTTTTCTCCTCATTTCTTCCCTATCTTCAACCTAATCACTATCACATTTAAGCCAACGCCCTTAGCCCCTTATGCCGTCTACATTCATGGTCAAATGGCCAAAGAAAAACTTCCAAAACATCACCCATTCATCAAGCCTTATGTCCCCTTATCCTTCCATAACACCTTGATTCCATACCTTAACTACTAACTTGCCTTTTTCCTTTGGTCTACTATCCAAAAATGAAAGAAAATCCATCCATACTAAGATAAAGCTTGACCGACACTATAGGAAAGAGAACAAAAATAAAAATCATTCCAATTGCTAGCTAAGGGATTCGAACCTCTCCCCTCATGCATTCACCCATGCGCCAACACCACTTTGCCAATTAACTTGTTGTGATTAAAACCTCATGCCAATTTTTCTTAAAGCCTATCCTGCTTAGCTCCATCTTAAGACTTAAAAATTTAATATTTTTCTAAGGCATTCTCTTACATACTGAAGTTCCTAAAACTCCCAAAGCACACTCAAACCACACATAGGCATGCTACCACATACAATTAAGTTAAAATGCATAATCCCTATATTCTGGATATTATATGCCAGGCCGTGTTGATTTCTTGCTAAGGCCCAATTACTTCGTTTTAAGCCCGTTTTGTGTTCTTTTTATCCTCGGGTGCCTTTCCTGAGTATAAACATGAAAAGAAAGGATTAAAAGCACATTTTTACATAAATCAAGGGCTAAATCATCCAAAAGCATATTAAATATGGGGTTAAAATATGTTACTTTTACGGTTTATCAAATACCCCCACACTTAAGCTTTTGCTTGTCCTCAAGCAAAATTCTCAACTTATAATTAAAACGAACTTTCCATAATTCATAATTCCTATCGACAATGTCTCATCATAATTCATAGATAATTTATACATGGATAATTCAACTCAAAGAACCCTAAAGATTAAATTACGATAAGTCATACCTTTATAGCACAAAAACATAGGTGTCTCCCCTTATCTAAGTAATTACCTTTAATTCAAAATCGACAAGAACTGACATCCTCACTGAAGATTCACTCAAATCACTCGAAGTGTTTAAGGTTCAAGAATAAGCACTCTAAGTCGAACCTAAAAAGTTAATCCCATAGGCTTGCCTGAAAATCAAATCTCCACCACTATATATGAGATGATACATAAATCAAAAGGTCTTAAATCAGGGTTGTAACGGGGCTAGGGTTAAAAGGTGTGGATAAAGGCTAAATTAGAGGTTATAATCGAGATTGAATTGACTAATTACCTAATCTAAAAATAATGAACTAAATATGAGTATTTACCTCAAATGAAAACTAATAATACTACTATTGATAATTACTCTATAAAGAGTATTTTCATCACTTGAAATTTGGATAATACTTTAATACGAGCTTTTTCTTCAATAATTGGAGTTTAGATGCTCTAAGCTCTTTATATACTACTAATATTGAATAAACTAGGATTTTTTAAGAATAAACTAAGAAAAACTTAATAGAAGGAACTTTGAATATTGAAATAACCTAATTCGCAACCGATCAAATTAATTTCGATAGAGGGTAGTTAAAGGAATGTTGATAAAAAAATACAAAGGGATTTTGGGTTAATATTAATGGGTGAGTCAATAAAAAGGTTGTTAAGATTCAATGGGGTTCACTAGGGGTTATTTATGTAGGTAGGCTTTTTAGTGGAGTGAACGGGTTAAAACCTAGGTACCTTTATCATCTCAGTATATCAAATCATTAATGAAGTCTCGACATGCATAAACGAGGCAAGTTCTAGAATAACAGTTCAAAGTTGACACACTCATAATCAATAAAGTGAGCATGAAAAAGAATATATACTCTATAAAGTTCAAAATCTCACAAAAATTATGGGTGTTTTTGACATCAATCCCTATAAATTTTGAACTTCAAGGTGATACTCAAATTCTGTTCAACAACCTATCAATTTTAATTTTTAGAAAGTAGACTTATCATGCTCGATTCTCTAGTATTCTTCAAATTTAATCATCAATGCACAATTATCTATGACTTATTTAAATACATATCAATAAAAATCATAAATCATTAAAAATTTCACCCTAATTAATAATATGAGAAAAATACTTAAGATCAAGACTAAATTTAGGGTTTTGAGAATTATGCAAAAGTTAAGCACTATTACCCCCACACTTAATATGTACATTTCCCTCAATGTACAAAGATATATAATGATAATTAGATGCCAAATCAAAAAGATAAGTGGGGAAAGTAATACTCCTTGAAATCTGGATGATCTCGGGCATCTTTGTTGGCGGTGATGGTGTTTTCTATTGGCCTGGTGGAGTGGCTACTGAAAAGCAATTTGCTAGTTGAAGAAATTGGGTAGCCTGCAAAGATATAGCCAAGAGATCTAGAGAAATAATAATACTATACTAATAATATAATTAAAGACTAAGAAAATAAAGAGAAGGAGACTAAGAAGAAAACTAAAATTTAAAGAAAAGTCTAGTGGACTAAGAAGTCCTTATTAACAAGTGGTTCGTGAGGTGTGTATGATTTCTAAGGCTGCGGAGTGTTGGTGATGGTGGAAGTGGCGTGAGTCCCTAGCAGCCTTTAGAACCTAAGACTAAGAAACTAATATGAAATAAATTAAATTAAGCAGAAAAAAAGTATAGATAAGAAAAATAAAGCAGTGGTGGTGGGTGTGGTGCACGGTCAAAGGGCACGGCGGTGGTGCTGGTTTCTTCAGTGTGAGCACGACCTGGTAAGGGCGTAGGGTTTTGAGCACGGTGGTGTTGCGGGCGTGTGGCTGGTTTTGGTTGGTATTTTGAGAAGAACGGCCGAAAGGATGTGGGTTGGAGGGAGATGGATGATTTGGTGGCCAGATTGAAGAAGGGGGAGGCTAGAATCTAATTTTAGGGTTTGGATTTAGGGAAGAGGATGGTTAGATTAATATATAGGGTCTGAGGTACAGTCATTCTCCGCGCCCGTGTCATTTTTAAATTTGCCCGTGCTTTTTGCGATTTTGGGTTTTAGGCGCGTTTAGATGGATTTGCCACGGCCGTGTTGACGTTGCCACGCCCGTGTGTTGATTCACACGGTTAGGTCGAACGGACGTGTGTAGCCCGTACTTGATAAGTCAGTATGTTCGTACGGTCGTGGGGTACGGCCGTGTTCTAACCGTGCTCAATAAGTCAGTAGCTTCACAAGGTCGTGGGCACGGCTATGCAAATCCCGTGCTAGATAAGTCAGTAGCCTCGCATGGTCGAATGGCACGGGCGTGTCTGGTATCGCGGTTTGTGTTGTTGAAAAGAATTTTTCCCCTGTTTATGCACGGATCCGGCCCCGCCCGTGGTGTGTCCCCTGTCTTGTACATGGTATTGGGTACGCCTGTGTTCAGTGCCATGTTAATAATCCTGCATTTCTATTAGATTTTTTTTTTTTAGAAAAATTTTAAAAAGATAAAGTAAATGTTAGTGAGTTAGCACTCGGGTTGCCTCCTGAGAAGCGCTTGGTTATAGTCTTAAGGTAGACTTTCTCTATTTTCGGTTCTAAAAGAAGGTTCATGGAGCAGAAGCTCCTCTCTCATATCTCCAAAACCTACGGTGACCATTTATCTTGAATGTGCCCTTAGTGGGGTGAGTTACCTCAATTGTGCCGTATGGAAAAATTGTTTTAATCATGAATGGGCCAGACCATCTTAATTTCAGCTTTCCTTGAAATAATTTAAGCCTTGAGTTATACAGTAGGACCAAGTCTCCTACCTCGAATTGTTTTGACCTTTTTAGACGAGCATCGTGGAAGGCGTCGCTTTGTTGCCTCTTTGTATAATTTTGAGTTTTCGTAGGCTTCAGCTCTCCATTCATCTAGCTCGCTTATCTCAGATCATTCTTTTTCTTTCTCGCAACATTAAGATTAAAATTCAAAATTTTATTGCCCAAAAGCTTTGTGTTCTAATTGAATGGTAGATGACAGCTTTTCCCATATACAAGTTTGTATGGAGATGTTCCTAGAGGTGTTTTGAATGCTATTCAGAGGCCCATAAAGCATCATCTACTTTAACTACCCAGTCTTTTCTATTTGATTCAACCATTTTCTCTAGAATGCGCTTAAGCTCTCGGTTTGCTACCTTAACTTGCCCGCTAGTTTGAGGATGATATGGGGTGGCTGTTCTATGGCATACACCATATTTCTTTAGAACTTTTTCAAATTGTGTATTACAGAAGTGAGTACCCCTATCACTAATGATGGCTCTCGGTGTCCTGAATTGGGAAACTAGTTTCTTGAGAAATTTAACTACTACTCTAGCATCATTGGTAGGTAAGGCTTCTGCTTCTACCCATTTTGACATGTAATCGACTGCCACTAGGATGTATTTATTTCCAAATGAATTGGGGAATGGTCCCATGAAATTGATACCCCATACGTCGAATATCTCACATGATAACATATATGTTTGAGGCATTTCATCACGTTTAGAGATATTACCTATCCTCTAGCATCTATCACATGAGGTAACATACCTGTTAACATCTTTGAATAGAGTGGGCTAATAAAAACCTGATTCGAGTATTTTGTGTGCTGTCTTAATCCCACTGTAGTGTCCTCCTGATGGTCCTGAATGGCAATACTCCATGATTTTGTCTGCTTCTGTCTTTGTAACACATCTTCGAATTACCTGATCTACACATATGTGAAAAAGAAAGGGATCTTCCTAAAAATAATTTTTTATATCAGCAAAGAATCGCTTCTTTTGGTGATGTGTCAGTTTCCTGGGTAGAACGTTAGCTGCTAAATAATTTGCGATATTTGCAAACCATGGTACCTCAAAATAGGTTATAGAGAAGAGTTGTTCTTTAGGAAACGAATCATTTATTTCACCTTCGTCAAGTTCTTTGGTGTGTGGATTTTCAAGTATAGAAAGGTGATCCACTGCAAGATTCTCGGCTTCCTTCTTATCTTTTATTTCCAAGTCAAATTCCTGTAAGAGTAAAATCCATCGTATGAGTCTAGGTTTTGCATCAGGTTTGGTTAAAAGATAACGAAGAGCTGAATGGTCAGTGTAAATGACAACTTTCTATAATATTAGATATTGTCTAAATTTGTCAAAAGCAAAAACTACAGCTAGTAGTTCTTTCTCAGTCGTGGTGTAATTTTCTTGCGCGGGTGTTAATGTCTGGCTAGCGTAGTAAATTGGCTGAAAATGCTTGTCTCTTCGTTGTCCCAAAACTGCGCCTACTGCAAAGTCACTTCATCACACATTAGTTCAAAGGGTAAATTCCAATCAGGTGTGATTATAATTGGTGCATTTATTAATTTATCTTTAAAGACATTGAATGCATCTAAACATTCCTGATTGAAATTAAAAGGAACATCTTTTTCTAGTAATTTTGTCAAAGGCTTAGCTATTTTAGAAAAGTCTTTAATGAATCTTCTATAAAAACTTGCATGTCCTAAAAATCTTCTAATGGCCTTCACTGAACTATGAGGAGGTAATTTCTCTATGGTTTCAACTTTTATTTTATCTACCTCAATCCCTTTTCTAGAAATCTTATGTCCTAAAACAAACCCTTCTCTAACCATAAAGTGGCATTTTTCCCAATTCAAAACAAGGTTGGTTTCTTCACATCTAATTAGAACTCATTTTAAATTTTTAAGGCAAAGCTGGAAAGAATTACCGAATATCGAGAAATCATTCATAAATACCTCCATGATGCCCTTTACGAGTTCGTCAAAAATTGCCAACATGCGACGCTGAAAAGTGGCAGGAGCATTACATAATCCAAAAGGCATTCTACGATAAGCAAACGTACCGTATGGGCATGTAAATGTTGTCTTCTCTTGGTCTTCCAGAGCTATGGGAATTTGGAAGTAGTCGGAGAGTCCGTCCAAGAAGCAGTAGTACATATGCCCGGATAGTCTTTCTAACATTTGATCAATGAAGGGTAGAGGAAAGTGATCTTTTTGGTGGCATCATTCAGCTTTCTATAGTCTATATGCACTCTTCAACTCAGAATCGCTCTTGTGGGAATTAACTCATTCTTTTTGTTGGGCACTACCGCATTCCTCCTTTCTTTAGAACTACCTGCACAGGACTTACCCAAGTGCTGTCAGAAATAGGATAAATTATTCTTGCATCTAGGAGTTTAATTACCTTGGCTTTAACCACTTCTTTCATGTTAGGGTTTAATCGTCGCTGAGATTGCACACACAGTTTATATTCTTTTTCATTAAAATTTTGTGGGTGCAAAATGCGGGATTTATTCCCTTGATGTCAGAAATTTTTCAAGTTATGGCTTTCTTGTATTCTCTTAGTACCTTTATCAGCTCCTCCTTTTCCTTAGGTTCTAGTTCTAAAGAGATGATTACTGGTAACATAGAATTGTCCCCAAGGAATGTGTATTCTAAATGTTTTGGTAACTGTTTTAATTCCAATTTGGGTGGCTCTTCGATGGAAGGTTTCTATTTTAATACGTCATCTACTTCAATGTTTTCTTCTTTCATTTGTCTGAATGATGATGTATTCAAACTGATCTCATTATCTTCATCCTCTTCCCCCTCTCCTTGAGGCAGACATAGTTCCATCGTGTCATCTTGTAGGATTTCCTGTAATGAAGTTTTAATAATATGATCAGTAGTGTCAACAAAATAACAGGAATCATCTTGCTCTTTAGAATATCGCATGGCATCATAAATTTGAAAAATAATTTCTTCATCACCTATCTTTAGTGCTAGTTTGCCATCACCCACATCAATAATAGCTCTAGCAGTGGCTAAAAAGGGACGCCCTAAGATTAAAGGAACATTGATGTCCTCATCCATGTCTAACACAACAAAATCAACAAGGAAAATAAATTTATCAATTTTTACCAAGACATCTTCAATAACTCCTCTAGGATATTTAATAGATCTATCATCTAATTGATTACTCATCCTAGTGGGTTTTGGTTCCCCGAGATCTAGCCGTTTAAATAATCTGTAAGGCATTAAGTTGATACTAGCGCCTAGTTCTGCTAATGCTTTCGTGATGTTTAAACTACCAATTAAGTAAGGAATAGTGAAACTCCCTGGATCTTTTAACTTCCGTGGTAGTCTATTTTGGAAAAGGGCTGAACACTCTTCATTAAGTTCCACCTTTGATACTTCCTCAAGCTTCCTTTTGTTTGTGAGAAGTTCCTTTAAGAATTTTGCATACTTTGGCATCTGGGAAATGGCTTCAACAAAAGGTAAGTTAATATGTATTTGTTTAAAGAGTTCAAGGAACTTACAGTATTGAGCATCCAGTTTTTCTTTATTCAATTTTTCTGGATATGGAATTTGTTTTCTATTCTCTTTGGGCAATGTATTGTCGTTCTCAACTTCTACACTTTTTTTCTTGGTAACCTCATGTGGTGTCTTTCTTTGTGGTTCAACTAGCTCTTTGCCACTCCTTAGTGTGACTGCCCTTACTTGTTCTGTATCTTTGGAAAAAATTTTCGTCTGTAGTTCACATACTATTTTAGTAAGTATTCCAACTAATGTAATGAGCTCTCCCACCTGAGTCTTGATTCCCTTGAGTGATATTTGCTGTTCATTAAGTGTTGCTTCCATCATTTGGAGACGAGAATCTGTAGCTGCCATGAATTTTGTAAGCATCTCTTCAAGGTTTAATTTCTTTTCCTATAGATAAGGCAGGTTTTGATAATTAAGAAGAGGTTGCTGCCTTTGATTTCCTTGATTCCCTTGTCCCCCCACCAAAAATTTGGGTGGTTCCTCCAACCTGCATTATAAGTGTTACTATAAGGATTATTAGTTCAGAAATTGTTACCTATATAGTTTGTCTGCTCGTTGTCTACGCCCGGTAGGTAGGGTGGGTACTTAGAATTTGCCACATTTCCACTTGCTTCACATTGCATGACTGGGTGTACCTGCAAAGAACATAAGTTATCAAGCTTTTTATTCATTAACTCCACCTGTGTTGACAGCATTGTCACTGCGTCTATTTTAAAAACTCCGGGTGATTTTGTCAATTTAGTTCTTGTAATTTTCCAGTGATAGGTGTTCAACGACATCTCATCAATAAAATCGTAAGCCGCTTCAGGAGTTTTGTAATTCAAAGTTCAACCGGCTGATGAATCAATCATTTGCCTAGTTGGAGAATTCACACCATTGTAAAAAGTTTAGACTTGAAGCCACAAAGGTAATCATGGTGTGGGCATCTCCTTAGAGATCCTTGTATCTTTCTCATGCATCATATAATGTTTCGCATCATTCTACACAAAAGAAGATATGTCATTCCTAAATTTAGCTGCTTTGGGTGGTGGAAAATATTTTAAAAGAAATTTTTGGTCATTTGATCCCATGTGGTGATTGACCGTGGTAACGAGTTCAACCACTACTTTGCTTTATTCCTTAATGAAAATGAAATAATCAAGACGTATGGCATCGCGTAAATGCCATTTATTTTGAAGGTATCACGTAATTCTAAAAATTAGACATATGAGTGTTTGGATCTTCATCCTGCAAACCATCAAATTGAACAAACTGTTGAATCATTTGTATTGTGTTAGGCTTTAATTCAAAATTATTAGCAGCTATAGCGGGCCTAACAATACTAGATTCTCGCCTCGCCAAATTCGGTTTAGCATAATCATACATAGTACGTGGAGCATTTTGTTCTTGCACATTTGGCGGTGGATTGTTTTCGTCCATCCCTTCAGTAGGATTGGATCTTTCTTGTTGTTCTTCTCTTTGATAGTCTAGAGCTCGTCTAATTTCTCTGCGATTTCTGCGAGCGGTAGCTTCAATGTCACTTTCGTATGCTAAAGGTCCTCTCGGGTTCCTTCTAGTCATAAACTAGAGGTACTTGCCAGGAAAAGAAAGAAAGAAATTTAGAAAAACAAAGATATATATATAAAAATAAAAATAAAAATAATGGCTAAAGTAATAGAAATAGAGCTTTCTTAATATTTTAGAGTTCCCCGGCAACGGCGCCAAAAACTTGATCGTGTCAAACAATCGAGTTTTAATATTTATAAAAGAGTGATCGAACCTGTAGACTAACTATGACAACGATAGAGGCAAGTGCATCTATCGAACAGTAGTATAGTTTAGGAAATAATATCTTATCAAACCCAAGGGAACCTAAAAGTACTGCTACTCACTTTCTTTCTATTATTTAGCTTTGAAATATGCAAATGATTGGTTTATGAAACTAATGAAAAAACTAAACTAGATGCAAGGACAAAAGAATGAATGGGAGAAAGACTTTAGGAAAACTCGGTTGATGAAGACGATACCTTTGGGAAGAATCCACCTATGACTTCACTTATTATTTATTCCCCAAACCATATGATTTCTTTACTTAGCTTGATCGGTGAGACTCCCAAACCTATATTAAACCTCTCTCGAGGCGAATAACGTCTAACCTTAGGTTAATTAGTGGAACTCTCGTTCTCTTATAATAACCCCTAAGGAAGCAAAGAATCGATCAATGGATTCCCATATTAGGTTTCACCCTAATCCGTAAAATCTCGTAACCCTATCTCTAGGCGCTCGGTTAACTCCGCTCAATTATGCTAGATCTACTCTTAGGTAGGGTCTATTCCTCCTCCACCTAAGCAGATCGATTAAATTAAGCAACATAATTAAGAAAAAACTAAGTACTTACCATATAATTTAGAAATCAAATAACAAAATCCATCATAGGTTTCATCCCCTTCAGGTATCTGAAGGGTTTAGTGTAATAGCCCGGTTTAGACCCTAGTCAGAACAGTGGTTTTGAGACCACAAATTCGAGGTCAAAATAATAATTTAATATTATTTTCTGTGTAAATAGTATGCAACATGGTCTGTGTAAAAATTCTGTGTGATGATTTGATCGTTTTAGTTTCGGATTAAGAGAAAGGACTTAATCGCGTAAAGTGTAAAATGTTGTGTGCTAATTGTTAAGTACTTAATTGTTGTTGTCTTTATAATATGGAGGCCTTATGAGGCAATTAGCCATTATTAAAGTTAGTGGTTGGTTAAATGACATATTAACCTTAATGTAAATCTGTCTTATATGACTAATAAAAGGGCAAATTGGTAAATTAATAATTAAGTTAATATTAAACAAAACCAAAAAGATGAAACATGTTCATCTTTGTTTCATTTGAACCAAAAATAGGAAAATAGAAAGGGCTTGGGAGCTTGGTGATATTCGGCCATTGTTAAGCAAAAATTTAGGTATCTTTTAGCTCGATTTTTGATAATTTTTACGTTTTCGTAATCGTTGCTTTGTGCTTTACAAAATCTATGGTTGAATTTTGAGTATTGATGATATTTGTGTGAGATGCCATTGATACTATATTGAGCTTTGTGACAATTTTTGGTGTTAAATGAAAGATATGGGTTAGATGAACATAGTTTGTATTTGAAATTTTTGTAAAATTGAGTAATTTGAGCTAAATTGTGAAAATAAAAAATTAGAGGACTAAAATGTGAAATAAATGAAATGTGAAGGCTTGTATAAGCATGGGGAGAATTCGACTAAGCACATGTATATTGAAATTTTGAGTATTTGATGATTTTATGAGATAGGGACTAAAGTGTTGAAATGTGAAAATGTAAGGGCTATTTTGTAAAATGCCCTAAATATGTGTGTTTGGATTAAAATGAATGAATTGATGATTGAATGGGTTAAATTTGAATGTGCTTAGACCAAGAGAGGAGAGGTTCGGATCGAGATCGAGGCAAAGATAAAGTGCTCGATTAATTGATCATGATCGATAGTTTGACGTCGAGGTAAGTTCGGATATAATACTAGTTGTAAACTTTATCTATGTGATAATAATTGCATGGATGTATATGTATCTATGAGATTTGAAATGCTATGTGCTGATTTGAGATAAAGGGCACTAAGTGTGCGAAATTTGAAACGAGAAAGAGATGATTGTACACAAAGTGTGTAAAAGATAGAATTTTGCTTATCGACTTGGCAATCGTAAAAGCGATATCGATATAAGTTCGGTAAAATGTATTGGCACTAAGTGTGTGAATAAACCAATAGAATATCAAAGGTTGAACGAGAGGTAATATCGAACAATTGAGTAGCATAAATGGTAAGTAACTAGGTGTTGATCAAGGTTCGTTTGAACCTATGTGGTTGATGATAGACTTAAGAGTTGGATGAATAGATAATTTGGTATGTGGTTGAGATTGATAATGTGCCTAGGTGTGCCTTTATCTATGTGATGGTACATGTATATATATATTGATGTTGTAGTATCGAGTAATATGTATTATATTACGAACTTACTAAGCCTTGGAAAGCTTACTATGTGAATTGTTTCTCTGCCTTGCAGTGTCAATAAAGCTAGCTCAGATCTGGGATCGTCAACTTCTCAATCACACTATCGGCATTCTATTTTGGTACTTTTGGAAAGATGTATAAATCTAAAATCTGGCATGTATAGGCTAGTTAATTGAATTATGTTTGAGATTGTAATTAGCCATGAGATGTGGCTAGATAAGTGATAGGTTTGGCATGAATGAATGTGATATGTGTGATTCATCTTTTGGCATGATTTATGGATTGCTACATTTGTTATCAAGTGGTAACTTTGTGTTGATAAATGCTAATAGGGGTTAGTGAAATTGGGAATGAATTATGCTTGTGATAGAATAAATATTGGTATTAAACTTAGTATAAATAGAGTTGAAATTAGATGCATGAGTGGAATGACAATATTGGTATTTTTATGGTGATAATATGAGCATGAAATGTTTAGGTTGTATGGCTTGTAGATTGGACCCTTATGGGTGGCATTTTGACTATGCAAAGTGGCCTATAAAGTCACACGGTTGGGGCACAAGGGCGTGCCTCGGTAGTGGGTAAATTGGCGAATGTGGTTTAAATCGCACACGGCCATGGCATGGGCGTGCCTACGTGTCGTCTGAGAAATGGCAGAATATGACCTTATAGGACACAACCATAGCACACGGGCGTGCTTGGTAGCCGTGTTGATTTTGGCAGTATGTAACCACGAGCAGGTCACACTGGTGTGCCATATAGTCGTGGGTGAGGCACGGCCTACCCCCACAAGCGTGTCTCCCCTGTATTCTAGAAAAGTTTCAATCTTACATGAAATTTTATATGTGTCAGTTTAGTCCCGACTCGGTTTATAAGCATGCTTAGGGTCTTGATGACTCATTTAAGGGACACTATGATTGTATATGAATGTGTTTGATGATGATTGACTTTGTGTCGTGAATGCAATGTAAAATAATCCTATTGCTCGGTAATGCCTCTAAACCCTATTTTGGCGACGGTCTTGAGTTAGGGGTGTTACATTTTATTGGTATCAGAGCTACGGTTTAGTCGATTCTCAGACTAACGTAGCGTGTGTGAGTCTAGCTATACATGCCATATTGTGAAATTGCGATAGTGTGATGAAATCTGACAGTTGAAATGTGTTTTAATATAGTAATAGATCCTGATCGAGCAGCTACTGATGATGTAGAGAGTAATGCGCCTTCTCCCGCTCAAGGGACAGCGCCGACCACATCTAGGCCAAATGATAGTGGTGAGGGAGGTGAGGCTAAGCAAGCCTTCTTCCATATGATGAGTGAATGGTTTTCGAAATTTGTTAGAACAAATCTAACTGCTCCACAACCTCCACCCCCACAAGTACCTGTTATGCCACAAGTTGTAGATCCGATTAGATTGAATAAACCACCTATAAACAAGATTTGCAAGTATGGGGCCGAAGATTTTAGGGCCACAACTGATGATGATGCTGAGCGAGCTGAGTTTTGGCTCGAGAATACTCTTCGAGCATTTGATGAGATGTCGCTGAACCCTGATGAGTGCATTAAGTGTGCAGTTTCCCTATTGAGAGACACGGCTTACAATTGGTGGAAAACATTGATATCTGTGGTTTCGAGAGAGAGAATCATCTGGGATTTCTTTCAAGTCGAGTTTAGAAAGAAGTATATCAGCCAACACTTTATTGATTAGAAACGTAAAAAGTTTTTAGAGCTGAAACAAGGTCGTTTGTCTATTACTGAGTACGAGCGGGAATTCGTAAGATTGAGTCAAAATGCAAGAGAATGTGTTTCGACTGAAGCTACTATGTGTAAACATTTTATAGAGGGATTGAATGAAGATATTAAGTTGTTGGTTGAAATACTGGATATAAATGAATTTTTTGTATTAGTTGAAAAAGCATGCAAAGCTGAGGAGCTCGGTAAAGAAAAGAAGAAAGCTAATTCTGAGGCTCGTGATGAAAGAAAAAGATCGATGAATAAGTTCTCTCAATCTTCAGCAAAGAGATATAAAGATGCAAGCAATAGTTCAAATGCCTCGTTTGGACATTCAAATAGAGGTCGTTCGAGACAGAGTACTGGTTTATGAATTCAAGCTCCGAATGAAACAAGTGTTGGCAGTGTTAAGAGTAACAAGCCTGAATGTAGACAATGTGGGAGACGACATGTGGGAGAGTGCTGGGGCAAGTATAACAATAGAACATGCTATAAATGTGAATCTCGAGACCATTTTATCTGAGATTGCCCAAAGATGTTCGAAGAAGAAAATGTTCAGAATGAACTGGCTTACTTTGCATAATGCCATCGTGAATTGTAAGAGAAAGAATGTTGAATTAAAGAGTCAGAATGGTGAGATAGTTCGAATTGAGTCTAGTGATATGAAAGGACTACCAGCTGTTGTATCAGTGATGAGAACTATGAACTATGTGAGAAAAGGTTGTGAAGCTTATTTGGCGTATGTGATTGATACAAAGGTGTTGGAAAAGAAAATTGAATCTGTGCTGGTGATATGTGAGTTTCCAGATGTGTTTCTAGAAGAGTTACCGGGGTTACCTCTGATTAGAGAAGTCGAATTTGGTATTGAGTTAGTGTCGGGAACTGCTCCTATTTCAATAGCTCCATACAGAATGGCACCAATAAAATTGAAAGAGTTGAAAGCTAAGTTGTAAGAATTGACCGACAGAAGATGTGCATGACCTAGTTTTTCACCCTGGGGAGCTCCTGTATTATTTGTGAAAAAGAATGATGGAACTATAAGAATGTGTATTGATTATTGACAATTGAACAAAGTGACGATAAAGAGCAAGTATCCGTTACCTCGGATCGATGATTTGTTTGATCAGTTGAGAGGAGCTATAGTATTTTCTAAAATAGATTTGAGATCGGGCTACTATTAGTTGAGAGTTAAAGAGTCTGATATGCCGAAAGCTGCTTTCAGAACAACGTATGGACATTATGAATTCTTAGTGATGCCTTTTGGACTAACAAATGCTCCTGCAGTGTTTATGTGAAACACCCCAAACTCGGCCCACAAATCCTGATCGGATCTGGCATGCTTCTAAAGAAAATTCATTCAGAACTTGTTTGAAAACTTTGCTAAAACTTGTGTATATTATTTTTTTTTGAAAACTCTTGATTTGGGTTGGGTTCGAAAATTCAATACCTTGTTGATTTGGTGTCAAAACATTTGATAAATATACTTAAGAAAATTTAACTTTTAAACTTTAAATTGATAATAATTGTATCATACTAAGTAGCTTAAAAGCATGCATAAACGATTCAATACTTTGGCCTTATTACATCAAATAAAAACCGAATAATTCAAAACTTAAACATAAATAAAATAAATAAATACTTGAGCTTTGCATGGCCACCCTTAAGCTCCCCGCCAATCTTGGTCCATTACCGATCATCACCGAAAAATAGTCCCACAAGGGGTGAGTCAAACAGACTCAATGTGTACAACCAACACCAAACTCAAATAAATTTAGGCATATCAAATCATACATAATAGTATAGCATTAAATAAAATGATGCAATCCGGACCCAAGCCTAGTTATCCATCCGCCACACGCCACCCCGTACCAACCATCACACCGTGGGACTACTAAGTCAACCCTCCATCCGCTACACACCATCAAGGCGCCATCGCACCGACGTGCTCATCGCCTCTTATAAAATTAGTGGCATAGCCACGGATACATACTTTGTGCCATGAGACACCATATTCAGATATCGTGGTCTTAGGTCACCACATTCGTATATCGTGGTCTTAGGTCACCACATTCACTTCCCCTTTTTCATAATATCCCATATGCCCATGTCATACAAAATCATGCAACATAATGCATTAGGCCCGATTTCACATTCTTATCATATTCATATTCATGGCATAACAAGTCTTATCATACTCATAGTAGGAGTAGGAAAACGTACCTTAGTATTGTGTACCATAACATGGTACTTAGCCATATTTTCCACATTCATATAACATACATACATATTAAACAGTGCCTTAAACTTATTAAGAAATAGTGTGGGGTACACACCTGATTTACTTAGTGCTTTATTGAAGATCTCGAAAATCCCGATCTAAGCTTTAGATCCTTAACTGCCTATATTCGGCCAACCCTAATTTTATTAGTAAAAATCCATTCGGCTAGAAGTCCAAATCCTACTAGGATTATAACTCAAAGCTTACCTTGGTGTCGATTTGCCTACCACTCAAATCCCGAAACTTTGTAATGCTTTATCCTTGCAATCGGCTAGCACCCAAATCACCTTATAGGTTAGTTTTCGGCTTTTGAACATGTAAGTAATATATCTGAGTATCAAAATAGGCCTTGGCTGAATGTTCATATGGACTTACCTTGTGGATCTAAATCCCGAAAAGTGACCTTGGATTGTAGTATCTGTCAAAATACCTAAAAACTTATCTTAGATTAATTTCTAACATTAAATCGTAAGTAGATAGCCCTTGGCCGAATATGTCTTACCTTGAATCTTTAAAATCCCGAATATCCTTCCTTAAAGTCGACAAGAGACAAATCCCGTAAGAGTCCCTTAATACAAAAGTCGACAAGATTTTGCTTGAAGCCCCTCAAAGATTCGGCTATGAAGGCTAGCTAGTGCTCAAAAGGTTTCGACTTTTGAGTTTTAATGGAGTAATGTCGGTTTCAAGGAGGAAAAGAGAGAGAGATATGAGCTTTAGGAAGAATCGACTTATGGTGATCTTTGGGAAGGAATTCGCTTTTGATGAAAAAAGAAGAAAAAGAGGATGAAGAATTCGCTAGCACAGGAGTTTTTCGGTTTCAACAAAGATGAGGAAGAAAAGCTTGAGGGTTTGACAATGGAGATGGTTAAAGTTTCGCTATCACAAGGGTATTTCGACTTTGGAAAAATAAAAGGAGAAGAGGAAAGGCACTAGAGAATTGCAAAGGTAAGAGAAGAAGGAAAGATTGATGAATGGCCTTATTTTCCTCTTTCAAATGAGATTACTAAGCCAGAGAGTCCCCTTTCTTAGCCATCACTCTCATATCTTTATTTTCCTACCTTAGCCGAAATTCTAAAAGAATTTGACTTCAACTTAAACTCCTACCTTAGTCTCCCTATGCCGTCCATCTCCTTACCTTAGGAGTGCCGAATTTTAACCTATTATTTTGGGCTTCATGTAGCCATACTAGGCCCAAGTTATCCTAGCATATGGCATCATTTCCAGAGCCCTAAGTGGCGACTCCGGGCCATTTTTCCAAGCCCTATTTTGTCACATTTCCAAGGTTCCTTACATTTCCTTACATTTCCTTACATTTCCAAGCTTCCTCTTAAGACTTAATATTTTTTAAAGCATTTCCTTACATTTCCAAGCTTCCTCTGAAGACTTAATATTTTCTAAAGCATTTCCTTACATTTCCAAGCTTCCTCTTAAGACTTAATATTTTCTAAAGCATTTCCTTACATTTCCAAGCTTCCTCTTAAGACTTAATATTTTCTAAAGCATTTACTTACATTTCCAAGGTTCTAAAATGCGCACAACACATTCACAATACATAAGGCATACTATTTCATGTAATTTTAGCCATAGTACATAAGCCCTAATCTGGGATATTACAGTTCTACCCCCTTAAAATAATTTCGTCCTTGAAATTGCTTACTAACGAAAAATCGTACATCCTAACTCACCACACTACACTACTGCTGCGCACTTTGATCTTAAAACTAACACATTTCCTACAAAAATTCACATCCAAGGTTTCATACACTTCACTAGCATTACAAGAACGAACTAACTCTATAACAAGCAAGGCAATGAAGGGTATTCCAAAAATATGAGCTTACCCGTTCTCACATCTGGCACATCACTCTCCTCGCGATGGTCGATCGCATAAACCAACCTTGGTTGCCTCAAGATCCAACCTTCAAAGACCTTTGCTTGGTGCTCTACGACCACTACTTAATCATTTCCTCTATGGTTCGAATCACGACCCGCCGAGGTCAGCTATCCCTCTACTAGTCTGATTAACATTCTGAGCTACCGGTCGATTCCCTTCTGGTCTCATCGGACAATCCTTAATCATATGGTCCTTTGACCCACACTTGAAGCATCCTCCCGTCTTTTTCCAACATTCACCTAAGTGCTTCTTCCCACATTGTTCACAAGTAGGGTACTGCCTTCCAGTAACAGCTTGCTGACCTCGCGGCCCTTCAACTCTAGGCCTCTTTTGCTCATTCCTGGATGGCCTTGACGATTCAAATCCTATCTTCTACCTATTTCGATCGGAGTCTTGCCTTACGGAGTCCTTAATACCCTCAGCCACTTTGGCCTTTTCCACCAACATAGTAAACTCCCGCTCCTGTTGCAGGGCTATCAATAACCTTAGGTCATCTCTTAGTCCGTCTTCAAACCAGACACACCGCTCATGCTTAGTAGATACTATGCCTCGAGCATAACGGCTCAGCCTTAAGAATTCAGCTTCATACTCAGCTACGGACTTGTTCCCTTGAACCAGTCCTAGAAAAGCTTTTCTTTGGGCATCAATGTAATGAGTGCCAACATACTTCTTCTGGTATGCTGCTTTAGCATACTCCCACGTGAGTTCCTCAGCTGTAGTACCATCCCACACCGTGAGCCACCATTGTTATGACTCATCGCGGAGGAGCGACACCAACCCTTTCAGCTTTTCCTCGTCCGTTAAGTTGAGCTCATCCATAATTCGTTCAGTCGCCTCCAACCAATACTCAGCAGTATTGGGTGCTACACCGATACACCCTGTAACACTTCACTCATGGCTCAAGTCGTTCAGGTACCAACTTTCGAGCTCCCATGCCTCCACCCGCTCTAGCCACTCTTTCCAAAACTCGCAAAGATCGCTGTGACATCTGCGTCATCCCCGCTTGGTCTTGATATTCCACATCGGTACGGGGTGGTGGTGGCATTTCATTCTCGATCCTTGACCCAATCTAATGTGTTCGTATTACTCATTTGACCTCTTCTACTACCACGCACGTTACGACCACGCCCCTTGAATTCATACTTCCGCTATGCTTATCCGATTAAAGAGTTTTATGAATTAGTTTTTGTTCCATCGATTTATTACTTAACAGTTTTATGTTCAATAGTTTTAAGAAGTTGTTCTTTCGATTCACACATACAGCCTCACATCATTCATTTAGTCACACACATGAACTTATGCTCATTACGTAAAAATGTGGTAATTGTCGTTGTTTGTTGTTTTCCACTACCTAGGGGTATTTTCATAATTTTATCCTATAGGGGTATTTTGGTAATTTTTCTAAATTAGGGTATTTTGAAAATGTTGCAAAGTAGCGATTGTTGATATTTTACAAAATTAAAATACTTGCTGGGAAAATTTCAAGGGTAAAATGGTAATTTTATTTCTGGGGGTATTTTTGTAATTTTACAAGCTATGGTCATTTCGTAATTTTTTCGCAAAATATGGTTCTGGTGACTTTCAAAACAAGGGTATCTTTATAGGTTTCTAAATTGAGGGTACTTCGTTGATTTTCCTTACTGAGGGTATTTTGGTCATTTGCATAGGTTAGGGGTAATTTGGTTATTTTGCAATTTAGGGATATTTTCGTCAATTTTCCAAATTAGGGTGTCTTTGATATTTTGTAAAGTTTTTGGACATTTTTTCAAAATCAGAAGTTATTATTGAAATCGGGGTAGTATAGTAATTTTGGAAAATCAAGGCATTTTAGTAATTTTACCACTAAGGGTATTTAGGTAATTTAAAATTAAAAATTCTTAGAAAGTTTTTCCAAAATAATAATTTCCATAATTTCAAAAGGGTAGTTTGTTGACTTTTTAAAACTAGGGTTTCCATAAAATGTGGCTAGTCCCTTTCGGGTTTTAATTATCGAGTTTAGCAGTAATTAAGTCCTCTTGGTTAGGGTGAACCGAAGCTACGCGACTAGGTAGGATTCGAGTGGAGAGGAGGTGAGTCACGGATCGCTTAAATACCAAGCTCCCATCGAAACCAATCCTAGACATGCGCACAATAGTTGCCACACCCTAGCTCGGCGACTTAGACACAGGTTTGTTTAATTGTGCATTAGAGTCTTATGTAATTGTTGGGGTAAACTAGTCCTAAGGTTTAATTCCTAATCCACTAGTCTACGTCCTTATATATCCCTACATACAAATCACAAAGAGGTTAGGAGTACTTACCTGGTGGACTTCAGGTCGGAGACTCAGGTGCCATGCCAGAAAAATCTGCTTATTTCTTAGAAAAGTCTATTTTCAAAAGACAAAAAACATTTTGGGCCCTAAAAACCCTCAAGGCCGAGTTTTGAACCGGGCTCTGATACCAAACTGAAACACCCCAAATTCGGTCGACAAGTCCTGACCGGATCTGGCATGCTTCAAAAGAAAATTCATTCGGAACTTGTTTGAAAACTTTGCTAAAACTTGTGTATATTATTTTTTTTTTTTTGAAAACTCTTGATTTGGGTTGGGTTCGAAAACTAAATACCTTGTTGATTTGGTGTCAAAACATTTGATAAATATACTTAAGAAAATTTAACTTTTAAACTTTAAGTTCGATAATAATTGTATCATACTAAGTAGCTTAAAAGCATGCATAAACGATTCAATACTTTGGCCTTATTACATCAAATAAAACCCGAATAATTCAAAACTTAAACATAAATAAAAATAAATCAATCCTTGAGCTTTGCATGGCCACCCTTAAGCTCCCCGCCGACCGGTCCATTATCGATCATCACCGAAAAATAGTCCCACAAGGGTGAGTCAAACAGACTCAATGTGTACAACCAACACCAAACTCAAATAAATTCGTGCATATCAAATCAAACATAATAGTATAGCATTAAATAAAATGATGCAATCCGGACCCAAGCCTAGTTATCCATCCGCTACACGCCACCCGCATCAACCATCACACCGTGGGGACTACTAAGTCAACCCTCCATCCGCTACACACCATCGAAGGCAACATCGCAATGACGTGCTCATCGCCTTATAAAATTAGTGGCATAGCCACCGGATACATACTTTGTGCCATGAGACACCATATTCAAATATCGTGGTCTTAGGTCACCACATTCGATATCGTGGTCTTAGGTCACCACATTCACTTCCCTTTTCATAATATCCCATATGCCCATGTCATACAAAATCATGCAACATAATGCATTAGGCCCGATTTCACATTCTTATCATATTCATATTCATGGCATAACAAGTCTTATCATACTCATAGTAGGAGTAGGAAAACGTATTTTAGTAATCGTGTACCATAACATGGTACTTAGCCATATTTTCCACATTCAGATAACATACATACATATTAAACCGTGCCTTAAACTTATTAAGAAATAGTGTGGGGTACACACCTGATTTACTTAGTGCTTTATTGAAGATCTCGAAAATCCCGATCTAAGCTTTAGATCCTTAACTGCCTATATTCGGCCAACCCTAATTTTATTAGTACAAATCCATTCGGCTAGAAGTCCAAATCCTACTAGGATTATAACTCAAAGCTTACCTTAGTGCCAATTTGGCTAGCACTCAAATCCCGAAACTTTGTAATGCTTTATCCTTGCAATCGGCTAGCACCCAAATCACCTTATAGGTTAGTTTTCGGCTTTTGAACATGTAAGTAATAGATCTGAGTATCAAAATAGGCCTTGGCTGAATGTTCATATGGACTCACCTTGTGGATCTAAATCCCGAAAAGTGACCTTGGATTGTAGTATCTATCAAAATACCTAAAAACTTATGTTAGATTAATTTCTAACATTAAATCGTAAGTAGATAGCCCTTGGCCGAATATGTCTTACCTTGAATCTTTAAAATCCCGAATATCCTTCCTTAAAGTCGACAAGAGACAAATCCCGAAAGAGTCCCTTAATACAAAAGTCGATAGCACCTTTGCTTGAAGCCCCTCAAAGATTCGGTTATGAAGGCTAGCTAGTGCTCAAAAGGTTTCAGCTTTTGAGTTTTAATGGAGTAATCGATTTCAAGGAGGAAAAGAGAGAGAGAGAGAGATATGATCTTTAGGAAGAATCAGCTTATGGTGATCTTTGGGAAGGAATTCGCTTTTGATGAAAAGAAGAAGAAAAGAGGATGAAGAATTGGCTAGCCTGTGGAGTTTTTCTGCTTCAACAAAGATGAGGAAGAAAAGCTTGAGGGTTTCAATGATGGAGATGGTTAAAGTTTCGCTATCACAAGGGTATTTCACTTTGGAAAAATAAAAGGAGAAGAGGAGAGACACTAGAGAATTTGCAAAGGTAAGAGAAGAAGGAAAGATTGATGAATGGCCTTATTTTCCTCTTTCAAATTAAATTATCGAGCCTAGAGAGTCCCTTTCTTGGCCATCACTCCCATATCTTTATTTTCCTACCTTAGCCAAAATTCTAAAAGAATTTGACTTCAACTTAAACTCCTACCTTAGTCTCCCTATGCCGTCCATCTCCTTACCTTAGGAGTACCGAATTTTAACCCATTATTTTGGCTTCATGTGGCCATACTAGGCCCAAGTTATCCTAGCATATGGCGTCATTTCCAGAGCTCAAGTGGCGCCTCCTGCCATTTTTCCAAGCCCGATTTTGTCACATTTCGAGGTTCCTTACATTTCCTTACATTTCCTTACATTTCCAAGCTTCCTCTTAAGACTTAATATTTTCTAAAGCATTTCTTACATCTCCAAGCTTCCTCTTAAGACTTAATATTTTCTAAAGCATTTCCTTACATTTCCAAGCTTCCTCTTAAGACTTAATATTTTTAAAGCATTTCTTACATTTCCAAGCTTCCTCTTAAGACTTAATATTTTCTAAAGCATTTCCTTACATTTCCAAGGTTCTAAAATGCACACAACACATTCACAATACATAAGGAATACTATTTCATGTAATTTTAGCCATAGTGCATAAGCCCTAATCCGAGATATTACATTATGGATTTGATGAATTAAATATTCAGACCGTATTTGGATCGCTTCATGGTGGTGTTCATTGATGATATTTTGATTTATTCGAATGATGAGATGCAAATGTCGAGCATTTGAGAATCGTGCTACAAACTCTGCATGAGAAACAGTTGTATGCAAAGTTTAGTAAGTGTGAATTTTGGTTGCCTGGGGTTAGTTTTCTGGGGCATATTGTATCCACTGCTGGGATACGAGTCGATCCGCATAAAATATCTGCTATTTTAGATTGGAAGCCTCTGAGAAATGTGTCTGAAGTCCGTAGTTTTCTGGGACTAGCGGGATATTGTAGACGATTTGTGAAAGGCTTCTCGATAATTGCAAATCCATTCACAAAGTTGTTACAGAAAGATGTTAAATTTGAGTGTTCGAAAAAGTGTCATCAGAGTTTTGAGAAGTTGAAAATGTTGCTAACAGAAGCACCAGTGTTAGTGTAACCTGAATCAGGCAAAAAGTTTATAGTTTATAGTGATGCATCGTTAAATGGGTTGGACTGTATGCTGATGCAAGAAGGAAAAGTCATCGCTATGCTTTGAGACAGCTTAAAACCGCATGAAAAGAATTATCCAACGATGACCTTGAATTGGTCGCGATTGTATTTGCATTGAAGATTTAGCGCCACTATTTATTTGGTGAAAATGTCATATTTATATCGATCATAAGAGTTTAAAGTATTTGATGACTCGTAAAGATTTAAACTTCATGAGAGAAGATGGTTAGAGTTGTTGAAAGATTATGAACTTGTGATAGATTACCACCCGGGTAAAGCTAATGTTGTAGCCGATGCTTTGAGTCAAAAATCATTATATACCTTATGAGATATGCGTAATCAGATAGATCTGTGTGATGATGATGTGGTTCTAGTTGAATTAAAAGTGAAATCGTTGTTTATACAGCGGATACATGAGACTCAGAAGATTGATAATGAGTTGTTAGCAAAAAGGGTTCAATGTAATTCGAATATGGAATTAGAATTTCGAGTTGATAGTAATGATTGTTTGAGATTTAGAGATCAAATTTGCGTTCCGAGAAATTCAGAGTTGATTCAAATGATTTTGACTGAAGCTCACAATAGTCATTTGACTGTACATCCGTGGAGTACAAAAATGTATAATGATTTGAAACAGATCTATTGGTGGCATGGTATGAAGAGAGATATTTCTGACTTTGTGTTGAAATGTTTAGTTTGTCAGCAAGTTAAGGTTGAGCATCAAGTTCCATCTGGTTTATTGCAACCAATTATGATCCCTGAGTGGAAATAGGAGAGGATCACAATGGACTTTGTGTCGGGTTTGCCCTTATCTCTGAGCAAGAAGGATGCAATCTGGGTGATAGTTGATAGATTGACGAAATCAGCTCATTTCATTTTGGTAAGAACTGATTATTCTTTAGATAAGTTGGTTGAACTGTATATCGATGAGATTGTGAGATTACACAGAGTACCATTATCTATTGTGTCTGATAGAGATCCGAGATTTACCTCGTGATTTTGGAAGAAATTGCAAGATGCCTTGGGCACAAAATTACATTTCAATACTGCTTTTCATCCACAAACGGATGGTCAATCTGAACGAATTATTCAGATTCTTGAAGACATGCTGAGATGTTGCATACTTGAATTTGAAAGCACGTGGGAAAAACATCTATCATTGATTGAGTTTGCGTATAACAGCAGTTTTCAATCTATTATCAAAATGGCATCTTATGAGGCTCTTTATGGTCGAAAGTGTCGAACTCCATTGTATTTGACCGAGCTAAGTGAGAACAAGATTCACGGGGTTGATATTATAAAAGGATCGAGAGTAAAGTGAAAGTGATTCGTGACAGTTTGAAATCAGCCTCAGATCGTCAAAAGTCTTATGCAGATTTGAAACGAAAGGATATTGAATTCGAGGTTGGCGATAAAGTTTTTTGAAAGTATCTCCGTGGAAGAAGATACTTGCTTTGGCAAAAGGGTAAGTCGAGTCCGAGATTCATCTGACCGTATGAGATTATTAAACGAGTTGGTAGGTTGTTTATAGATTGAGATTGCTATCGATTTGGAAAGGATCCATAACGTGTTTCATGTGTCAATGCTTCGACGATATCGATTAGACTGTCTCATGTAATTGCACCCACCGAGGTTGAGATTCAATGATTTGTCGATAGTGAAGAACCGATCCGAATTTTGGCACGAGACTAAAGAGTTGAGAAATAAGAAAATTCTCTAGTGAAAGTATTATGGCATAAACATAGAATTGAATACGCCACGTGGGAGCCCGAGAACGTTATGAGAGAGCAACATCCATAACTATTCACCGGTAAGATTTTCGTGGACGAAAATCCCTAAGGGGAGAGTTATAATGACCGATTTAGACCCTCGTTTAACAAAGGGTTTTGAGACCACAATCGAGGTCAAAATAATAATTTAATATTATTTTTGTGTGAATAGTATGCAACATGGTCTGTGTGAAAGTTCAAGTGATGATTTGATCGCTTTAGTTTTGGACAAGAGAAAGGACTTAATCTCGTAAAGTGTAAAATACGTGTGCTAATTGTTAAGTACTTAATTGTTGTTGTCTTTATAATAAGGAGGCCTTATGAGGCAATTAGCCATTATTAAAGTTAGTGGTTGGTTAAATGACATATTAACCTTAATGTAAATTTGTCTTATATGACTAATAAAAGGGCAAATTGGTAAATTGATAATTAAGTTAATATTAAACAAAACCAAAAGATGAAACATGTTCATCTTTGTTTCATTTGAACCAAAATAGGAAAATAGAAAGGGCTTGGGAGCTTGGTGATATTCGCCATTGTTAAGCAAAAATTTAGGTATGTTTTAGCTCGATTTTTGATAATTTTTACGTTTTCGTAATCGTTGCTTTGTGCTTTACAAAACCCATGCTTAAATTTTGAGTATTGATGATATTTTTGTGAGATGCCATTGATACTATATTGAGCTTTGTGATAATTTTTGGTGTTAAATGAAATATATGAGTTAGATGAACATAGTTTTATTTGAAATTTTGGTGAAATTGAGTAATTTGAGCTAAATTGTGAAAATGGGAAATTGGAGGACTAAAATGTGAAATAAATGAAATGTGAGGGCTTGTATAAGCATGGGAAGAATTCGACTAAGCACATGTATATTGAATTTTTGAGTATTTTATGATTTTATGAGATAGGGACTAAAGTGTCAAAATGTGAAAATGTGAGGGCTATTTTGTAAAATGCCCCAAATATGTGTGTTTGGATTAAAATGAATGAATTGATGATTGAATGGATTAAATTTGAATGTGTTTAGACCAGGAGAGGAGAGGTTCGGATCGAGATCGAGGCAAAGATAAAGTGCTCGATTAATTGACCGTATCGATAGTTTGACGTCCGAGGTAAGTTAGGGTTTAATACTAGTTGTAAACTTTATCTATGTGATAATAATTGATCTGGATGTATATGTATCTATGAGATTTGAAATGCTATGTGCTGAATTGAGATAAAGGGCACTAAGTGTGCGTAAATTTGAAATGAGAAAGAGATGATTGGCACTTCGTGTGTGCGAAAAGATAGAAGTTTCGCTTATCGACTTGGCAATCGTAAAAGCGATACCGATATAAGTTCAAGAAATGTATTGGCACTAAGTGTGCGAATAAACCAATGGAATATCAAGGGTTGAACGAGAGGTAATATTTAACAATTGAGTAGCATAAATGGTAAGTAACTAGGTGTTGATCAAGGTACGCTTGAACCTATGTGGTTGATGATAGACTTAAGAGTTGGATGAATAGATAATTTGGTATGTGGTTGAGATTGATAATGTGCCTAGGTGTGCCTTTAACTATGTGATGGTACATGTATATATATATTGATGTTGTAGTATCGAGTAATATGTATTATATTACGAACTTACCAAGCCTTGGAAAGCTTACTATGTGAATTGTTTCTCTGCCTTACAAAGGTCAAGAAGCTAGCTCAGATCTGGGATCGTCAACTTCTCAATCACACTATCGGCATTCTATTTTGGTACTTTTGGAAAGATGTATAAAGCTAGAATATGGCATGTATAGGCTAGTTAATTGAATTATGTTTGAGATTGTAATTAGCCACGAGATGTGACTAGATATGTGATAGGTTTGGCATGAATGAATGTGATATGTGTGATGCATCTTTTGGCATGATTTGTGGATTGGTATATTTGTTATCAAGTGGTAACTTTGTGTTGATAAATGCTAATAGGGGTTAGTGAAATTGGGAATAAATTATGTTTGTGATAGGATAAATATTGATATTGAATTTAGTATAAATAGAGTTGAAATTGGATGCATGAGTGGAATAACAATATCAGTATGTTTATGGTGATAATATGAGCATGAAATGTTTAGGTTGTATGGCTTGTAGACTGGACCCTTATGGGTGGCATTTTGACTTTGCAAAGTGGCCTATAAAGTCACACTGTTGGGGCACACGGGCATGCCTCAGGCTATGGATAAATTAGCAGAATGTGGCTTAAACTGCACACGGCCATGGCACGGGCTTGCCTACATGTCGTGCGAGAAATGGCAGCACATGACCTTATAGGACACGGCCATAGCACACGGGCATGCTTGGTAGCCGTGTTGATTTTGGCAGTATGTAACCATAGGGAGTTCACACGGGTGTGTCATATAGTCGTGGGTAAGGCACAGCCTACCCCCACGGGCGTGTCTCCCCTGTATTCTAGAAAAGTTTCAATTTTACATGAAATTTTATATGTGTCGGTTTAGTCCCAACTCGATTTATAAGCATGCTTAGGGTCTTGATGGCTCGTTTAAGGGACACTATGATTGTATATGAATGTGTTTGATGATGATTGACTTTGTGTCGTGAATGCGACGTAAAATAGTCCTATTGCTCGGTAATGCCTCTAAACCCTATTCTGGCGACGGTCTCAGGTTAGGGGTGTTACATTTAGTTCATAACTAAACAAGAAAACATCTGAAGAGAAAAGATAAAATAAAACATAAGAAATCCCAAAAACCTCTAAAGGAATTGAAGGAGAGATCCTCCGCCTTGAGTAGAACTTTGGCTTCGGAGATGGATCAACTGCTATCTTCAAGTGACTCTAAAAGATGAAAGCTTCAAAGAAAAGCCTCGCAAAAAGCCGCCCTCTTTAATGTCCGCTTTGTTGTTTATATAGGCTTTGAGATGCTATACTTGGCTCTTAGGTACCTCTTTCAAGTAGAATTACTATTAGGATGTCTAAGTAGACTTAAGAGTATGTTTCTTTGGCTTCAAGCATCCAAATCCAAAGTGAAATTGCTCTCTCCCGCAGTTAGGGCACAGATATGGCACACGTCTGCAAATCGTGGTTGGGCCGTGCCTTGATTCTGTCGTTTTGGGTATGACCGTGTAAGTCAGGATTCAAGCCGTGCTTCAGGTCTGTCGATTGGGACACGGCCATGTAGATCACCAGGCACGTCCGTGTGGGAAGTGGATGATGCACGACCGTGTGTCACAGAGTTGAGGTCGTGCTCTAGGTAATCATCGAGACACGGTTGTGCAGGATTTGTACCAGGCCATGTTGATTTCTTGCTAAGACCCAATTATTCTGTTTTAAGCCCATTTTGTGTTCTTTTTATCCTCGGGTGCCTTTTCTGAGTATAAACATGAAAAAAAGGATTAAAAGCACCTTTTTACACAAATCAAGGGCTAAATCATCCAAAAGCATATTAAATATGGGTTAAAATATGTTACTTTTACGGTTTATCAACAATGACCAACCCTTGATTCATTGTTTCCAAGACAGTTTGGTGGAGGCAGCGTCTAGGTGGTACAATCAACTTAGAAGTGCTAGGATTAGTTCTTAGAGGACCTAGACCAAGCCTTCATGAAGTAGTACAATCATGTCACAGACATGACGCCTGACAGAATCACCTTGAAAAACATGGAAAAGAATTCAAATGAAAGCTTCAGGCAGTATGCGCAAAGATGGAGGGAGGTTGCCATGCAAGTTCAGCCACCACTCTTAGAAAAGGAAACCACAATACTTTTTATCAATACCTTGAAAGCTCCATTCATCACTCATATGATAGAAAGTACTACCAAAAGCTTTGAAGATATAGTGATGGCAGGGGAAATGATTGAAAATGCCATAAAAGGTGGCAAGATTGAAGTAGGGGAAACTACTAAAAGGTCTGCTCCTAGGAAAAAGGACAATGAGGTGAATAATACAAGTACATACAACAAAGGGTACTCGAAGGCAATAACTGTTAGCCAGCCAAAAGTAATTACGGCTGGGCAACAAGGGTCAACAAGACAAGAATCAGGTGCAAAGAAAAATTCAGAAAAGTTCCAAATTACGTCAATCCCAATGACGTATAAAGAGCTATATCAAAGTTTATTTGACGCGCATGTGGTGTCCCCATTTTATCTAAAGCCATTACAAGCCCCATATCCTAAATGGGATGACTCGAACGCTCAATGTGACTACCATGTGGGAATAATGGGTCACTCAATTGAAAACTGTACTACATTTAAAAAGTTGGTCGAAAGGTTCATTAAAATGGGAATTGTGAAGCTCGACGATTCATCAAAACCTAATCACTTTAACGGGGCAATAAATGCAATAATTGAATAAGGAGACAAGAATGTTGTGACTCCTTGAAAAAGTCAAAAGCGAAGAGGGAATCAGGGAGCAAAGTTTCCACGCCCTTGCATACTTGGGAGTGTTTTGAATAATGGGACTATGAAAAAAGTCCCTATATTTTTAGAGCTGATATAGAGTAATATTCAAAACGTGCTTGTTGCCTTAAGCCTAGAGACAATAAGAATCCTTTTGTGAAATAGGCTTATGTCCAAAATTTTTATTTTAATAAAATGCATCTTTTTTAAAAGCAAATATTTTTTATTCTTTACATTTCATATTGTACATTCTTTTGTTTCTTTCAAGTATTCTTTCATTCTCCATTTATGACAATACAAATAATCATTTTTTTGATAATTTATTCTTTGGAATCTTCCTTCGAACCTACACTAGGTCTCCAGATATCAACGATGTGAGCAATGCTGCCACTGACTCAGAGTTTCCTTTCAAGTAAGATATGTGTCTAGAAGGATCTCAGGACTTTGAAGATGATAGATATTGTAACTTATCTTCTGATTTTTTAAGAAGGGCAGAACAAGATGAAAAACAGACCCTACTCTACAAAGGGTCATTGAACATTATGAGCCTAGAAAAGAGGACATGCCTAGGCTAATAAGACGAGGGCTAAACATAAAGAATGGGCACTGTTGGTCTACCATGGAAGGGGATTGCATCAGTTATACCACAAATATTGAATTAAAGAAAACAAGATTCATGTGACTCTTCCATTTTCTTCACAAATTTTCCATATGTGGGGCATGGATGTGGTGGGGCCAATCTCGTCAAAAGCTTTTAGCTAATATCGATTCATCGTCGTGGTCATCATTTACTTCACTAAGAGGGTGGAGTAGCTTCATATGCCAATATTGCAAAGTCGACAGTCATCAAAATAAAAAAAAGGATCAGATGCCAACAAAAAATGCCAGAAAAGATCGTGTTTATAATGCATAACTGTACAATTTCAAAGATTACAGTTTGCTCAAAGATTAGGCAACATATCACAGTGCAGCAAAGGTTGTCAAAAGAAAAATTGAAAAAATGAAAGGTGACCAAAGACTTGTAAAGATTGGCATAAGAAGCTATCATTTACTCTCTATGCTTATCAAATGTCGACCAGGCCTTTCGCTGGGGCAACACTTTTCCCATTGGTTTATGGAATAGAAGTGGTTTTGTCCATGAAAATCGAGATTCCTCTCGTCTCCGAGCTTTGATTGAGTCAAGAATTGGATGAAGTAGAATGTCTCCAAAGGAATTTGGTTGAAGAAAAGGGTTTGAAAGTATTCACCATAGTCAAAAAATACCAAATGGATGATGTTGACTTATGTCAAAATGGATCACCCAAGGAATCTCATAATGGGGACCTGGTATTGAAGAAGATCCTTCTTATACAAAACGATTTCAGAGGAAAGCAGATGCCAAATTGGGAAGGACCTTATATTGTAAAGAAGGCCTATTCTGAGGGAACATTGATATTAACTGAGATGGATGTCAAAGACTTCCCAATCCGGTGAATTCAGGTGCAGTCAAGAAGTATTTTACCTGAAAAGGAAAAGGCCAAGGTGAAAACCCGTAAAGGGCACATTGAGCTCAAATTTGTTCAAAAAAAATGGAAAGGCCAAGGTGAAAACCCTTAAAGGGCGTTTTGAGACCAAAGAGGTTTTGAGCCGAAAACCCAAAAAAGACGGCTCAAATTTTGATCAAATATAGGGCATGTGGTAGTCTTGCTATGCCAGAATTAACAATGAGGAAGTATGATACATCTTGGGGCATTGACAAAGTACTCTGGATCCTCTAAACACGTATTGAGCTCAAAATGGTCCTCAAGAAGTTTGTACAGAGAAGCTCAGGCTACGATATCTGGGGCACCTAGCTTCTATCTTACCCATTTTGAATTTGCTATCTTTGATTACTTTTTTTTCTTTTCAAAGATACACCCCAATCAATTTTCTTCTATAGCCATGGCTATCTTTGCTTACTTTATTCTTTTCAAGATACACCTCAATCAATTTTATTTCTTTACTTTGGTTATCTTTGATTAACTTATTTGTTTCGAGCTATGCTCCTGATTACTTTCTTTCACATCCATTATTATGATATTTTTCAAGCATTTCATATTGAAATAACGATTAATGGACTAATAATACTTCTATAAAAGAAGTTTCGCATATTACTCTGTGAGCTTCTAAATAATATGAGAATCTGAAACAGGACTATTGTTTGGAACTCACCAAGCCTAAGGGTTGGAAATATTGAAAGATGATTATCTCTTCAGATTTTTATTGAATAAGACATTTCGTCGGTGACCATCTCAATAAATGACGAGCAATGTTAACCCAAGTGCAAAAAGGGGAATATTCTCGGGAAAAGAAAATAATACCTTGCATTCATGCAAATTTCGTGCACATACATCGGTCATTACACCCAAGGAATGTCAGAATGATCAACTTGATTGAAGATGATACAAATTTCATACCTCCGAGTGGTAACAGGATGGATGAAAGAAACCAAATGTTATTCTCCGAAGTTGCAATGGAGGTACAAACTTTATGTCCTAAAAGGTACAAAGTGGAAAGGACTCAAATCACAATGGGCACGCTTACGAAAGCGTAATCGATCATTTGTTTGATTTTTCACAAAGATACCAAATTAACGAGAAAGCATGGTAACGATCGCTGATAGAACCTTGATGAACTATGAGCAATTACAACCCAAACATTAGAAAAGGATCATTCTTGAAACACCCCAAACCCGCCCACGAGCCTTGACCGGATCCGTATGTTCCCAAAGGTAAACCGCTTCAAATTCTTTTGTTACTTAGGAAAACTTGTGTGATTTGGAAAAGATCGTTTTGGGTTGGGCTTGAGTTGAAAACAAGTTTAATTCATTGTTAAAATCCTTTATTTTAGGTGACAAACATTTGGGCTTTGTTTTTTAAAAACAATTTACTTAATCTTTTAATAAAATGAGGTTTGTAAGCTTAATAAATAAAAAGTAATAAAATATTCCTACTATGGCCTTATTACATCAAATAATTCCCAAAATTTAAATTCAAAATACTTAAAGTAAAATAGTCCAAATAAAAGAAATTTGAACTTCACATGGCCTCCACTAATCATCCGCCACCGGTCCATCACCGGTCGTCACCAAAAGTAATCCCACAACGGAGTGAGTCAATGACTCAATGTGTAACCAACACTAAAATTTAATATTTCTGCATACAATATCATTCATGTTCATAAAGCATTTAAACAATATGATGCAACCCAACCCAAACCTATATGCCATCCACTACACACCACCTGCACCATCCTCAAGCACACCGTGGGGACGACTAAGTCAACCTCCATCTGCTACACACCATCGAAGGCGTCATTGCAATGACGTGCTCATCGCCTCTTATAAAAATTCGTGGTCTTAGGTCACCACATTTAGAATTCATGGTCTTAGGTCACCACATTCAAATATCGTGGTCTTAGGTCACCACATTCGGCCGTGGTCTTAGGTCACCACATTCGATTTCGTGGACTTAGGTCACCACATTAACTTCCCCTTTCATATAACCCATATGCCCCATATTTCATACACATTATGCAATTTCATGCCTTAATTCACATTCTTATCGGGCCACATGTTAAAATAACATATATTCATATTCCTAGTAGGAGTAGGAAACGCACCTTAGTACTTTGTACCATAGTATGGCACCTTAGCCATATTCACATTCTTATAAACATGCACATTTAATTTAAAACATAGCCATGAACATATTAAAACTTAGAGTAGGGTACAAACCTAATTCGCTTAACGATTTCACTTGAAATCCCGATTCGATCTTAGATCTTTAACTCCCTACATTCGCCCATATCAAATATTTAATGAAAAACTCATTCGCCATAAAACCAAATCCTAGTAGGATTTGTGTCCTAAAACTTACCTTAATATCGATTTGCTTATTACTCAAACTCAAGACTTTGTTATTCTTCTCCTTGTATTCGCCAAACACCGGATCTCTACATAGGTTAGTTTCGCTTTTAACAATTATGAAATAGATCTAGATATCCAAAATAGGCCTCATTTAACATACTTATGTGCTTACCTTCCAAATTTTAAATCCCGAATTGGATCCTTGCTTCCTTAATGTCGTTGAAATTCCTATAACCATATGTTAGATTTAATCTAACATTAAAACATATAACATGGCCTTTGGCCGAATATACATATGTCTTACCTTAGATCCTTAAAATCTCGAAAGATACCTTCTTGTAGTTGACAATTCTTAAACCCTAATACACCCTTTTAAGAAATCAGAAGACTTTGTTAAAAGCCCCTTAAAGAATCGGCCTTGATGACTAGATGATAAGGTTTGGCTTTTGGGATTTAATGGAGAAGTCACTAGGGGTTCTCTTAGGTATTCGTTTCCACAAAAATAAAGAAAAGAAAACTTGAGAATTTTGGCAATGGTGGACTATAGATTCGCTTAACAAATGAAAGAGAAGAGAAGAGAGGAGAGCACTAAGAAATTTGGCGAGAGAAGAGGAGGAAGAAAAATTGATGAGTAGCCCTATTCTTTCCCTCTTATAATGAAATTACTACTCGTAATCCCTTACTTGGCCACCACTCTTCTATTTTGATTACTTTATCCTTTGAATTATCACTTTATTAAAAGAATTAATCCAACAATTATCTCCTAAAAATAATGATAAATAAATCTATTATTTATCTCCTATTTAGATGAAATTTAAAGAGAATAAAACTCTTCCTTGGGTTCCTTAGTGCCGCCCACTTCCCCGCTTCTTTGTAGCAAAAATAAAACTCCTTTATTTGCTCCCCAAGTGACTCGAACCTAGGCCCAATACCCTTATATGTGGCGTCACCACCGGGCCTCAAGTGATATCTTCAGCCACTTTTCTAAGCCTGCTTTGTGTGTCAAATTCTCCTATTAATTTTCTTAAGGCCACCTTGCCTTAGTTTCCTTTTTAAACTTTAAAACTTGACATTTCCAAGTTTCCAAAATGTTCACTTTCCTCTTTAACTTAACATTTCCAAGTTTCCAAAATGTTCACTTTCCTCTTTTAACTTAACATTTCCAAGCTTCCAAAATGTTCACTTTCCTCTTTAACTTAACATTTCCAAGTTTCCAAAATGTTCACTTCCTCTTTAAACTTAACATTTCCAAGTTTCCAAAATGTTCACTTTCCTCTTTAAACTTAACATTTCCAAGTTTCCAAAATGTTCACCATACATTCATAATACATAAGACATGCCATTTCAGATAATTAAATCAAAATGCATAGGCCCATTTTCGGATGTTACGCTTCTACCCCTTAAAATAATTTCATCTTCTAATTACTTATCGATTTAACAATCGTATAATCTAACTTAGCACACTACGCTATTGTTTGCACTCGATCTTAATAAAACTATCACATTTCCTATGCACAATTCCAAAGTTCACATCCAAGGTTTCATGCCATTCACTAGCAATACAAGAACGAACTAGCTCTATAATAAACAAGGCAATAAAGGCATTCGAAAATAAGAAACTTACCCGTTGTCACATCCGCACATCACTCTCCTCGCGACGACCGATCGCATAAACCAACCTTGGTTGCCTTGCATCCGATCCTTCAAAGACCTCCGCTTGGTGCTCCACGATCTCGGCCGTAACCATTTCTCCATGGTTCGGACCACGACTCACCGAGGTCAGCATCCACCTCTACCACTGATTAACATTTCGAGTTACCAGTTGATTCTCATCCGTCTCATCGGACATCTTTGATCATATGGTCCTTTGACCCACATCCAAACATCCACTGCCTTCTTCCAAAGATTCGCCTAAGTGTCTCTTTCCACACCGATCACAAGGATGATATCGCCTCCTGTACCAACTTGCTGATCCCGCAGCCCTTCAATTCTAGGCCTCTTTTGCTCATTCCTGGATGGCCTTAATTATCCAAATTCTCTCTTCTGCCTATTTCGATCGGAGTTCTCCCTTACGGAGTCCTTAATTCCTTCCGCTATCTTAGCTTTCTCTACTAAAGCAGAAAACTCCCGCTCTTGATGTGGAGCGACTAACAACCTTAGGTCATCCCTTAAACCGTCCTCAAAACAGACACATCGCTCATGCTCCGTTGCCACTGCTCCTCGAGCATATCGGCTTAACCTTAGAAATTTAGCTTTGTACTCTGCTACGGACTTGTTCCCTTGAATCAGCCCTAGAAAAGCCTTTCTCTGGGCATCAATATAATGAGTGCCCACATACTTCTTCTGGTATGTCGCCTTTAGCATACCCTGTGTCGATCCTCACCGTGGCACCATCTCGGACTGTTAACCACCATTGGTATGCTTCATCTCGTAACAGTGCCACCATTCCTTTCAACTTCTCTTCAGGGGCTAGATTGAGCTCATCCATAATGCACTCGGTCGCTTCCAACCAGTATTCAGCTGTAATGGGTGCCACACCAGATACTCCATGGAATACTTCAGCTCTGTTGGATCAGAGTCGCTCGGGTACAAATTTTTGAGCTCCCACATTTCCACTCGCCACCACCATTTCCGAACTCACAAAGATGACCGCGATACAAAGATCATCCCCGTCTGAACTTACTACTCGACACCAATAGCTGGGGATGGTGGTGGCGGTGGTAACTCATTGTCAGACCCTTGACCCGATCTAACGGGTTCGACGACATCTATTCTTCCTCTACTCGCCCATGATGACCGCGTCCTCTAGAACTCATATCTAACGATGCACTTTAACTGATTTAAGAAAGTTTTATGTATTAGCCCTTATTCCACTGATTATCCACGAAGAAGTTTTATGAATAGAGTTTTAGGAGTGGTTCTTTCGTATTCATACATGCACACAGTCTTTACATTCATATATCCATCAATCAATTATGAACTTTCATTCATTCAGAGAAATGTTGTAGTTTTCATTGTTGTTGTTTTTCCACTACCCAGAGGTATTTTCGTAATTTTTCCTCTGTGGGTATTTTTCGCAACTTATCAAACAAGGTTCCTTGGTGTTTTTGTCAATGAGGTATTTCGAAATTTTGCATTTCGTGGGTATTTTGGAAATTTTGAAATTATAGGGGTATTTCAGTAATAAACTAGGGTAAATTTATAAATCTTAATAAATCAAGGATATTTTGGAATTTACAAAGCTTGGAGGTTGTTTCTGAGAATTTGTTTTCCAAATCAGTGTTGTTGCAGAAATTTTTGAAGATCGGGGGTCATTTTGGTAATTTTGTAGGTTAGGGGCAATTTCGTAATTTTCCAAAATCGAGGTATTTTGATATTTTGCAAATTAGGGTTTTTTTTTAACATTTTATAAAATAATGATATTTTGATAAGAACCGTAGATATTTTGAAAATTTCATAAACCAAGGGCATCTTTGTAATTTTACCACTAGGGGCATTTTTTGAAATTTTTATAAATCAGAAATATTTCAGGAAAATTTATGAAAATGGTCTTTTTCAAATCAAGAGGGTAATTTAGAATTTTTTTTCTTTTTTTTAAAACTAGGGTTTCCATAAAAATACGGCTAGTCCCTTTCGAGTTTTAGTTAGGGGTTTAGCAGGTGTATAAGTCCTCTTGGTTGGGTGAACCAGTAGCTACGCACTGTAGGATTCGAGTGGAGAGGAGGTGAGTCACGCTGATCGCTTAAATACCAAGCTCCCACCAAACCAATCCTAGACATGCGCACCATGGTTGCCACACCCTAACTCAAATGACTTAACCATGTGTTTGTTTAGTTAGGCATTTAAGTCTTATGTTTTGTTGGGGTATACTAGTCCTAGGGTTTAAATACTTAATCTCTATTCTACGTTCCATTCCATTTCTACCCTTCTACAAATCATAACATAAATCACACAATGGATAGAAGTACTTACCTGGTGGACTTCGAGTCGGAGACTTAGTGGGCCATGCCAGAAAAACCTAAAAATTTTTCAGAAAATTCCTTTTGGGATTACTTTGGAAAACATTTTGGGCCTTAAACCCAAGGCCGAGATTTTAAAATTGGGCTCTGATACCAAACTAAAACACCCCAAACCCGACCCACGAGCCTTGACCGGATCTGGTATGTTCCCCGGTGTAAACCATTTCAAATTCTTTTGTTACTTAGGAAAAACTTGTGTGATTTGGAAAAAGATCGTTTTGGGTTGGGCTTGAGTTGAAAACAAGTTTAATTCATTGTTAAAAATCCTTTACTTTAGGTGACAAAACATTTGGGCTTTGTTTTTTAAAAAATAATTTACTTAATCTTTTAATAAAATGAGGTTTGTAAGCTTAACAAATAAAAAATGTAATAAAATATTCCTACTATGGCCTTATTACATCAAATAATTCCCAAAATTTAAATTCAAAATACTTAAAGTAAAATAGTCCAAATAAAAGAAATCAACTTCACATGGCCTCCACTAATCATCTTCCTACCACCATCACCGGTCGTCACCAAAAGTAATCCCACAACGGGTGAGTCACAGACTCAATGTGTAACCAACACTAAAATTTAATATTTCAGCATACAATATCATTCATGTTCATAAAGCATTTAAACAATATGATGCAACTCAAACCCAAACCTATATGCCATCCGCTACACACCAATTGCCATCCCGCACATCGTGGGGACTACTAAGTCAACCCTCCATCCGCTACACACCATCAAGGCGCATTGCAATGACGTGCTCATCGCTCTTATAAAAATTGTGGTCTTAGGTCACCACATTTAGAATTCATGGTCTTAGGTCACCACATTCAAATATCGTGGTCTTAGGTCACCACATTCAGTTTTCGTGGTCTTAGGTCACCACATTCAGATTTCGTGGACTTAGGTCACCACATTAACTTCCCCCTTTTCATATAACCCATATGCCCCATATTTCATACATATTATGCAATTTCATGCCTTAATTCACATTCTTATCGGCCACATGTTAAAATAACATATATTCATATTCCTAGTAGGAGTAGGAAACGCATTTTAGTACTTTGTACCATAGTATGGTACCTTAGCCATATTCACATTCTTATAAACATGCACATTTAATTTAAAACATAGCCATGAACATATTAAAACTTAGAGTAGGGTACACACCTAATTCGCTTAACGATTTCACTTGAAATCTCGAATTCTGATCTTAGATGTTTAACTCCCTACATTCAGCCCATATCAAATATTTAATGAAAAACTCATTCGGCCATAAAACCAAATCCTAGTAGGATTTGTGTACTAAAACTTACTTTAATATCGATTTGCTTATTACTCAAATCCCGAAGACTTTGTTATTCTTCTCCTTGTATTCGGCCAAACACTGGATCTCTACATAGGTTAGTTTCGACTTTTTAACAATTATGAAATAGATCTAGATTTCCAAAATAGGCCTTTTAACATACCTATGTGCTTACCTTCCAAATCTTAAATCCAATTGATTCTTGCTTCCTTAATGTCGTTGAAATTCCTATAACCATATGTTAGATTTAATCTAACATTAAAACATAAAACATGGCCTTTGGTAGAATATACATATGTCTTACCTTATATCCTTGAAATCCGAAAGATACCTTCTTGTAGTTGACAATTCTTAAATCTCGAATACACCCTTTTAAGAAATCAACAAGACTTTGTTAAAAGCCCTTAAAGAATCGGCCTTGATGACTAGATGATAAGGTTTTGGCTTTTGGGATTTAATGGAGAAGTCAGCTAGGGGTTCTCTTGGGGTATTCGGTTTCCACAAAAATAAAGAAAAGAAAACTTGAGAATTTTGGCAATGGTGGACTATAGATTCGGCTTAACAAATGAAAGAGAAGAGAAGAGAGGAGAGCACTAAGATATTCGGCAGAGAGAAGAGGAGGAAGAAAAATTGATGAGTAGCCCTATTCTTTCCCTCTTATAGCCGAAATTACTACTCAGAATCCCTTACTTGGCCACCACTCTTCTATTTTGATTACTTTATCCTTTGAATTATCACTTTATTAAAAGAATTAATCCAACAATTATCTCCTAAAAATAATGATAAATAAATCTATTATTTATCTCCTATTTAGATGAAATTTAAAGAGAATAAAACTCTTCCCTTGGATTCCTTAGTGCCATCCATCTCCCTGCTCTTTGTAGCAAAAATAAAACTCCTTTATTTGCTCCCCAAGTGACTAGAACCTAGGCCCAATACCCTTGTATGTGGTGTCACCTACCTGGGCCTCAAGTGATATCTTCAGGCCACTTTTCTAAGCCTGTTTGTGTGTCAAATTCCTTCTATTAATTTTCTTAAGGCCACCTTGCCTTAGTTTCCTCTTTTTAAACTTTAAAACTTGACATTTCCAAGTTTCCAAAATGTTCACTTTCCCTTTTTAACTTAACATTTCCAAGTTTCCAAAATGTTCACTTTCCTCTTTAACTTAACATTTCCAAGCTTCCAAAATGTTCACTTTCCTCTTTAACTTAACATTTCCAAGTTTCCAAAATGTTCACTTTCCTCTTTAAACTTAACATTTCCAAGTTTCCAAAATGTTCACTTTCCTCTTTAAACTTAACATTTCCAAGTTTCCAAAATGTTCACCATACATTCATAATACATAAGACATGCCATTTCAGATAATTAAATAAAAATGCATAGGCCCATTTTCGGATGTTACAATTCTCATGCATTTATGTAAATATCATTCATACACTTCCAATTAGGAGCATTTGGTTCATTCCGATCATTGTGTCCTAATTGTTGAACATTAAAAAAAAGAGAAAAAAAGAGATCATTCTCATGACATTCTGCATTCATGCGAATGTCATCCCTAATATCATTTAGTTAGGAGCATTTGATTCATTCTGATCATTGCATCCTAATCATTTTACATTTAAAAAAGGGATCTTTCTCATGACATTCTGCATTCATGCAAATGTCATCCATAATACATTCAAGTCTACAGGCAATGTCCCCTAGAAGACGGTGTAGCAACATCGATAAATTCACCAGTCCTATCTCCCTGACCAGCAGGGAAATAGGTCGAAGATTGTAGATCTTGTCACCCTAAGTAGTAGTGGAACAAGATCGAACGGCAAATTTTATCTCCATGAAGCAGCAGAGTAGATTTAAGCCATCAGTTCCCTTGAGATGGTAATGAAGCAAACTGAAGATTAAATTCTTCCTAAGATAGTAAGGAAGCAAATTGGAAAGTTCAAATTTTGTTCCCTTGAGATGGTAGTGGAGCAGACTGAAGATTGAAGTCTTCCTAATATAGTAAGAAAGCAAATTGAAAAGTTCAGATTTTGCTCCCTCGAGATGGTAGTGGAGCAGACTGAAGATTGAAGTCTTCCTGAGATAGTAAGGAAGCAAATTGAAAAGTTCAGATTTTGTTCCCTCGAGATGGTAGTGGAGCAGACTGAAGATTGAAGTCTTTCTGAGATAGTAAGGAAGCAAATTGGAAAGTTCAGATTGTGTTCCCTCGAGATGGTAGTGGAGCAGACTGAAGATTGAAGTCTTCTTGAGATAGTAAGGAAGAAGACTGAAAAGTTCAGATTTTATCCCCTCGACATAGTAGTCGGGCAGATTGAAAATTGTAGATCTTATCTCCCTAATCGGTAGTGGAGCAGATCGAATTTGGCAAATCTTATCTTCCTGATGTAGTAAGGGAGCAGATTTTAGCCACTAGCCTTATCTTATGATGTAGCAAGAGAGTAAGCTGAAGATTATAGTCTTATCTTCTTGATGTAGCAAGGGAGCAGACTAAAAATTATAGATCTTATCTCCCTGAGTTTACAGTCGAGCAGATTGAAAATAGTAGATCTGGTATTCTTGAGATTGCAGCGAAGCAGATCTTAGATATTAGTCTGGCATCCCTGAGTTTGTAGTGGAGCAAATTAAAATAGCAGATCTAGCGTTCCTGAAGTTGCAGTGAAGCAGATCAAAGACATCAGTCTGGCATCCCTGAGTTTGCAGTGGAGCAGATTAAAGACAATAGATCTTGTCTTCCTAAGATTGCAGTGAAGCAGATCGAAGATACTAGTCTGACCTCCTTGAAGTTGCAGCGAAGCAGATTAAAGATAGCTAATATTGCCTTCCTGAAGTTGCAGTGAAGCAGATTGAAGCCATTAGACTTATTTCTAAAAATTGAAATCAAGATGAAATTCCAATACCGTTGAAGTTGCAATGGAGTTAGAAGCCATTTGAAGAAGACGAGGACCAAGAAGTCGAGGCTCAGCCAAAACTGGGAAAAATTGGTCCTTTCATAGTCTTTACTCCATTCTCGTTTCACGACAATGAGCAAAGAGTGGCAGCTATAATCGGCCCATTTTGCCCGGGCCCGTGGAAACCAAAATGAAAACAAAAAAGAAAATAATGAAAAAATAATAAAATGTCCATTTTACAAAGTCCATTTAACAAAATTGAAACCCAATCCATTACAGTAGCCCAAACCCACTAACCCAATACCAAAACGGACTACCCAGCAACCCAAACTAAACCACACCCAAAACAGACCTAACCCAACTGACTTACAGGGCCCAAAACTAAATCAGAAAAGAGGGTTTCTAGAACCCTAGGAAGCCTTCACAAGAAGCTCCCAGCCAGTTCTTCTATCACACGCCACCAATCTCTCTGCAGTTAGCGTGCCCTATCACCGCTGCAATCCTCGCCTTTCGCCTGCAAAAAGGAAAGAGAGAAAAGCAACAAAAATGGCAGAATCTGTATATTTCCTTTTTTTCATTATTTTCAGGGTTATATAAACCCCAAAACAAATTTGTAAAAGGGGAGACCAAAGAGACAAATACATACAAAGAATAATAAAAATAGTAGAGGTGATTCTTTATTCTATTTCATTTTTTATTTTTTATCTACGATTTTATATACAAAAAAATTGTTTAAAAAATACATAAAAGACTACCTTCAATTCCTACCGAAAAGAGGAAATTTTGACCTCCGTCGTCAGATGTGGCGGTGCTTGCGATGGCGCGTGGGTGCACGCTGATGGCTCATCATCTGAGCTCACGTTGAGTCTCGGCCAAAAAAATGACAGAGAGAGAGCCTTCGGGGAAGCCTTTGATTTGTTTTTTTAAGGGGTATTAAAATGATTTTTTGGCCAACTTTTTAGCTTACATAGCTAAATGGAGACGGCGCCATTTTTGCTTAATCCAATAAGCATAAAATGACGTCGTTTTAAGGGAGGATCCCCACGTTGACCCGAAAACCCGGGGAGGATCCGCTTGTTTTTGTTTAAAGGTCTAATTACCCTATAGGCCCTTTCGCATTTTTGAAAATTTACAATTATGTCCGAATAGTATTTTTTTATTTTTCAATTTAGCCCTAAAACTTATATTCTATTGCAATTTGATCCCTGCTATTTAAAGGCCAATGATGTAACTTGTTTAGGAGATATGGCATAATTGCCAAATAGATCCTTACAAGATGACACGCGCTTTTTAGTCCTTTTACATTATTTTTATTTCTATTTAGCCCTGCCTTTTTGTTTATTTCTTAAAACATTTTTATTTTAGATTATGTTAACATTATTATTTTATCATATTAAAATTCTATATCTTTTTTATTTGTATATTAATTTATTAATAGTATAATGTTTTTAGGTATTATATTTCTTAAATATGTATTATTTATATATATATTAAATTATTACTATTTATTATTTTATTTAGTTTAATATTATTTATATATTACATATTATTTTATAATTTATATATTAGTTATTATATTATACATTTTCAAAATCTTGTATATTATATAGTATTATATTATATCATATATCACTTTTAAAATTTTATTTTGTATAAAATTTATTTATATTATAACATATATAATTTATATTGTTTATATTATATATATTTAATTTTTATGACTACCGTATTATATATTTCTATTTTAAATTTTTATATAATATTTACTTATAATCGTTTTTCATATATTATTATTTATATTTTTATGCATTAAATTATTAAATTGTAAATATCTTTATATTTTCATGTACTTTAAGTTTTTTATATTATTTATTTAAAATATCGATTATATATATTAGATCGCTTATGTAAATTGACATATTCCTTTTATATCTTTTTGTGTCATAATATTCATTCAAAGATTTAAATATACCATTTACTTATTTTTATTTGATCTTGTTTATGGAATTTATAATTCATTTCTTGAATATTTTTTATATATTTCATTGCTTATTTTATATTTCATTTTATCTATTTATTTTCTTTCATTCGCTTATTATTGCTTTAACATAGTTCTTTTATTTGTTTATTCATGTTATATTATTCTTTAATTATCCATTAGTAATAATTGTTGATATGATTTGTAGTTATGATAAATTGTTATTTGGCATGTATGTTGTAACGTATTTATGCAATGTCTTACTCAAGCCATTTTTTTAAAATCACATTTTGAATTAACGCATTTTATTCAAATATTTTTAAACATAGCGACATACGATATTTGGGACTTCTAGAAAAATTATACCGTAACTTACTGGATTTTAATTTTCCTCGCGGAACTTAAGGTATCAAATGTCCTTCTTAGATATACACATTTCAAATTAAAATTTATTCTTGAAGTTCATAATGTTATATCTTAACTCATTAGATATAATATTTTGTATTTTGAGGTAAGAATTTTCTACAAAATAAAGGTGAGTTTAGTTTCAAAGTTTTAAGATATTGCATCCTAACTTATTGGTGTGGCATTTTATTTCTTTGAAATAAGCAAGTCTTGGCTTTCTTTCAAATAAAAGGATCGATTTTAAGTTTTTCAAAATTTTGACATTAGGATATGGAATTATCAATTAGGTACCAAATTTTGGGCTATTACGAGGTGCTAACCCTTCCTCGTGACGTAATCCGACTCCTAACCTATTTTCTTGTATTTCAGACCAAAATCAATGTTTTGAAATAAACGCTTTATAAGGTGATCCAATCACACCTAAGTAAAAGGGATTGGTGGCGACTCCCACTTTCATTTTTAAAAGTCGACTTCGCTTTTTTTAATCAACTTTAAAAATGGTTTCACACCCATAATTCTAAAATTTTCCTAGGGTCATACAGGTCGTTTCGATCTACTATGGGCCTATCGTAGGGTTGGTAAGGGTTAACCAAACCCTAAATCATATTATCTCGATATTCGATAGTCCGCTTGAGTAGGACAATGATATGTATGTTTGACTATTCTATTTGAGTATATATGTTATTTGTATACTGAGCATGTTAAGCATGATATTTCTGTATCTATATTTTGTATCTATGATTGGGGTGGGAATTGTATATATGGAGGATGTGATCTGTTTGGTGACTTCACCTATATTCTAGTAGCTTGTCTGCATACTATCTGCTATTTGTCGTATTGACACTATATGGTGTGTGTGGGTGTTCTTAACCCCACATGGTGTGATGGGATGGATGAAGATGGTGTGTAAAGGATAGGGGCAGGATTCTGTTTAGCCGTTTTATACATCTAAATCTAATAGCTATTTCTGTTATGGACTTGGGTCCGAATCTATATCTGACTATATATGAGATTATGTACTTATTGTATGACTATTTATGTTGGGTTACACATTGAGTTTACGAAAACTCACATCTGTTTGTCTATTTTGTTCAGGTAATCCATAGACTTAGGTGGGTTAGTACAGCAAAGGTTCAGCGGTGTCCACTCTATCGAGATCTGTTCTTATTTAGTAATGATGATTTAATTTCAAAATCTGGTTTTCTTGAGAGTTCGTAATTTTTAGGACTCTCCGGACTGTATGTTTTTATCTTTGGACTTGGATTTTAGTTTTGCACTCTTTTTTACGATGTTGACAAAAATGTTTTCCGCAAACAAATAGTTTAGTTTTAAAAGAATTTTAAATTTTCGTTGCGAAATAAATAATTAACTTTAAAGAACACCATGTAACGGTTTCAATAATGAATATGTTTTAAAATACTTGGACGCTTTATCAAATAATTAAACAAGGTTTTATCGAAGTATCGTCGATTTCAAAATCCTTCTTTGTAACATTTTCGATTCGCCATAACGCTAGGTCGTTAGAGTGTTACATTTAGTGGTATCAGAGCTAGGTTGCAAAACTCAGGCTGTGAATTTTGGGTTCTAAAATTGTATTTTGAAAAGAACTGGTTTTCAAATTATTTGGATAATTTTGAATAAGTATGTGGTACACCAAATCTTCGGCGCCGATCCTGTAAGCATCTCTGATTTTAAAAAACACTGTAGTTAGTACTTTCTTAAATTGTAATGAGTTAGTTAGAGACTAAAACCTCTGAAATGCTTTGAAACTTCTGATAACTTGAGCATAAAATACCTGTTAATAAACACTAGAACTGATGCATAAAATTTTATAATATAGATAAATTTAAAATTACGATGAGCGCTCTTGGAACTCATGATTGTGGAATTCTTGAGCGCGGTTGGCACCGTAGGAGGGCGCAAGCTGAGTCTTCCTCTCTAAGCAGTATGTCAAATTTAGATACGAGTAAGACACTAGTTTCACCTGCAACTGAGACTAGGTCTCAAAGCCGCTCGGTTGGGGACGACACACTGCCCCAAACCATGTTGAGAGTGTTGGAGAGGGTCGCTGACCCCATTCTAGATCTAAGGGCCGTGGGTCGATAACTAAACGACTCCAGTTTAATGGAGCTAAGTTGTTTAGGGGTGTCACTAGAGTTGCCCCTACTGTGGCTAAGTATTGGTTGGAGGCCACCAAAAGGATTATGAACGACATCGACTATACTTATGAGCAGAAATTAAAAGGTGTAGCCTCTTTGTTTCACGATGAGGCATATCAGTGGTGGTTGTCAGTTGAGGATGGTACTCAACCAGATCGTCTGAACTGGAATTATTTTAAGACTGCCTTTTAGGGAAAATATATGGGCGCGAGTTATGTTGATACTCATAGGCGTGAGTTCATAAATCTCACGCAAAGTGATAAATCTATGGCCGAGTATGAGGCCGAGTTTCTGATATTGAGCCATTACGCTTGAGGCATGGTGGCATCCGAGTATGAGAAATGTGTCCGTTTTAAGGATGGTTTAAGAGACAGTTTGAAGCAACTGTTGCTCCGCAAAGGTAGCATGAGTTTGTTGTTCTTGTGGTTAAGGCGAAAATTGCCAAGGAGGTTAAGCGTGTGGAGCACCAGAATAGAGATCAAGAGAGGCAAGAATATGAGGGATTCGAAGCCCTCTAAATCTGTTTAGAGGACTAAGAAACGGGCCAAACTTGATGGGCCTGTTAGAGTGGGCATTCCTATTACTCCTACTGGGATTCAGCCTTATGGTGACTGTGGTATGCGCCATCCGGGAAAGTGTTGTAAGAGATTAGAGGCTTGTTTGCAGTGTAGGTCTTTGAAGTATCGAATTAGAGAGTGTCCATATCGTGCTGATCAGATGCAAGCTTCGAGACCAAGTTCTGTTCAGCCTCAGAGAGCAATATAGCAGCCACCTAGGGGTTGTGGACTGGCTAGGGGTGGTAATGGTATGGGTCGAGGATAGAGCACCGGGTAGGGCTGATAATCAAACTAAGGCGAGGCAACCTACATTGGTTTATATTGCTCGACGTTAAAAGGACAGAGATGCTCCTAATGTGTGTACAAGCCCAATTTTGCCCGGGCCCCAATTAATCCTAAACCCAAGCCCAATTTACAAACCTAAAACCAACCCTAGCCCACTTCAGCCTAATCAAAAAATAAACAAAAAAAAAACCCTAAAAGTGCCTAGCTCACGCCCACTTGACCTCGCCTCGACGATCGCCACCACCGCCACGCCTGCAAAGACCACCGCCTCAAGTTGCACCTACAAAGATTAAAACGAAAGGACAGACCAAACAGTAGAAGTAAGAGAACATGTATTTTCCTTTTTTCTTATTCTTTGGCTATAAAAAGCGGGAGAAGGACATTGTATGGGTTCACTGTTTTTGGATCAATAGAATACAAGAGATTTTACATCAAAAAATATAAAAAAATATAAGATAAATCTCAAATCGAAGAACCAAAGCATCGAAAGATCAAGTCAAGCAAGGTATTTCTTATTTTTTTTTCTTACGTTCGGATCCGGTTCTCCCGTATTTGTATATATGTAAAAATATGAAACATTAAAAGAGATAAAGGAAATAAACACAAAAAAAGGGGAAAAAAGTTACCTTTTTGAATTTTTACCATCAGGTAATGGTCAAGGCCAACGTAAGACGACGGCCACGGTCTGATTAACCAAACTCCAACCCGCAGAGAAAAAGGAAGAAACAAGAATGAAAATTTTTAGTAAGCAAATTGAAATGAAGGGGAAGAAAAATTTTTGGTTTTATAGGATTTAAAACGACGCCGCTTAGGGCTCGATTCAATGGCCCCAAAAGACGCTGCTTGGCCTGACTCACAAGGCCAACACCCGACCCTCTCCAGAGGATCGCGTGTTTTGAAGGAAGGGTTAATTGCATAATCGGCCCTTCCGTATTTTTAGTTTTTTAAAATCAAACTTTTAATTATTGCAACATTGGCCCAATAATTTTTCGCGGTTTATGATTCAGGTCCCTTTTAAACTGCTTTTAATTTATGGGAAAATTTCCCTTTGGTCCCCCCTTTTCACGCTGCTGCTTCAAATAGGCCACTTCCTTCTGTTTTATTTCAAATTAACCCCAAAACTCATTTTTAATTCAATTTGATCCCTTTTTTAATTAATTTACGATTTTGGCTTTTTGGCCATTATTTAATATATTCTTATTTCTACTATATTATTCATTACTTATTATTATTATTATTATTATATTTATTATTGTTGTTATTACTATCATTTTGTATTATTAGTCCTACTATTATTACTATTTTACTATCTTATTATTATCCATATTGTTTACTTTCAGATAATGTATATTTTTCTTCATAATTTTGTAAAACCGATAGTTTCTATTATTATATTATTATTATTATTATTATTATTATTATTATTATTATTATTATCATCACTTTTAATGTTATTATCACCATTCTTCATATTATTATCGCTATCATCATATTTTCTTTATAATATATATATATATATATATATATATATATATCGCTACTATTATCTTATTTGCTAATTTATATTTTATTATCATCATCAATTTGCTATTATTATTATTTGCACGTTATGATTATTACTATCATATACATATCTTTTACTATTATTCGCTTACCATCATTTTTATATTATTACCACTATCTTGTATTTTATTATCTTATTATTTAATTTTCATCACTGTAATTTTATCATTCTATTTTACCACTAATATTGTGTATAATATTATTCATATTGGTATAGCATTATCATTGTTTCAAATCATTGTCATATTATTATTATTCATATTCTTATAGTTATTATATTTATATCTACGCTTATCTTTCTTAATTTCGTGTTATTACTACATTAAATGTATTTTGAGAATCATCATATTCCATTTAAAGGTTTTCAAAATGAAGGTGATGTTTCAGATTTAGAATTCGAAAATAGTGCCCTAACGTCTTTGGGTTGCGATTTTCCGCTTAACTAAGTAACTTAACATCCCTTTTACGAAATTTCAAATCACGAGACGATTTTGATCACGAGATTAAAACATCGTGTCCTAACGAAATGGACGTGATGTTTATATCTTTTCGGACAAAAATCTCAAGTTTTGATTCAAGCCTTCTTTTGATTGGATCCGATCGCAGGCATTTTGTAAAATTGCTACATTCCATTTAAAGATTTTTAAATAAAGGCAATGTTTTGTATTTAAGAATCCGGGGAATAGTACCCTAACGTGCTAGGTTGCGATTTCCCGTTTGACTAAAACACTAAACATCCTTTTAATGAATTTCTCAAACTTCGAGATAACTTTGATTACGAAGGCTTCGAATATCGCGTCCTAACGTCTTTGGATGTGATGCTTGTATCCTCTCGAATAAAGAAATCTCAAACTCCCTCAACTATCCAAACATTTTAAAGATCCAAATTTAAAAATCTTTTCAAACTTTCGACATTAAGACACTAATTAATCATTTTGGTACCAATTTTTGGCGTATCGAGGGTGCTAACCCTTCCTCGTGCGTAACCGATTTCCGAACTCGTTTTCTGGATTTCGTAGACCAAAACCGTTGTTTTGATAAATCAAATTGTTTATTAAAAACAACTATTTTACGAGGTGACCCGATCACACCTCAACAAAAAGGGATTGGTGGCGACTCCCTTTTTTTATTTTTAAAACCCAAAGTCGAACCCCTTGTCATTTTCCCGTTCAAAAAAATGGTGACGACAGCTTGGCGACTCCACTGGGGAATACTTTTTGGAAAGTCAAGCCATAAATTGATTATTTTCTGTCTTCTATCGAAAATTTGAAAGTTCAAGTTGAAAATTGTGATCTTTTTACTGCATGTTGTTTTAATTTCGGCATTGCATTGCATGACCGTCGTGGTTACACCTTTAAGTGGAAGTGAGAAACTACTCATTCGTGAGGTTTTCACCTCCGCAAGATAGTTGATCGCCGGATACATCCGCACCTATGTCTTCGTGAGATTTTCATCTCCGCGTACCATAGGGAAATGTATTCTCCTGAATCGAACTCGGTCTATATGAGCCTATAATGGATGAGGATCGAGGAATCGCTAGTTCGTGTACCCTTACTTTAGAACTGAACCTCATATAGTAAGCCCTAAGAACCCACCCTAGGTAGAGCCACGCCAAACCCTAGTGGTTATCAGATTAGGTATTTTATTCTTTACTTACTGCTTATGGATTACTGATTTGCTTCATTTTTATTTTTGCATGGCATCTTCATCAAAAAAGGTGTTGATTCACATTCAATTGCTAAATAGATAGCTTTCCATGGAAAGGGGTTTCTTGATAGAGTGGAGGACAATGCGATCGTCAAATATGGGCCGAGACACGCAACAAGAAAAGGGTGATAGTCTTCTGTAAGGGCACGGTCGTAATTATGGGACTTCACACGACGTTGTAACTCAAAATAATCTTCAAGAGATGAAAGAGATATGGAATCAATAGGATGGCGAGATTAAGCAACTATTTCACCTTGTCATTACGGTGATCGCATTTTATCTCGCCGACATCGTGGTAGACCAAAGACTTATTCCGAGCTATAGCCCAATTTTGGAATCTCGCTTATAGTTGTTTTACTTTCGTGAAAGCGAATTTGGTGCCTACTATAGAAGAATACGCTTTACTCCGCTGCCCAAAAATTCAAACCGACAAAGTTTATACAAGACACATTAATGTCCCCACCTTCTTAAAAAAGTCGATGAATATTACGGGAATGAGCGAGCAAAGGTTGCGATGACGGATAAAACAAAAGAAGATTGTAAGTGCATCCCTTGGAGAAATTTAAGGATTTGATCATAGCACACCCCGACGTGAAGAAAAGGGTTGACATTTTTGCCTTGAGCATTTATGGGTGATTATTTTCCTAAAGCTCTAGGGCATGTAGACGAGGAGGTATCGATTTATTCGATGATTGATAGAAGAGTCACACCTGCTCCTCGCAATTTTGGCTGAAACTTTCGTGTCCTTAAGCTGCTCAAGAGGGCGAAGGAAGATTCACCGGTTGTGCAGTACTCTTGCTAGTATGGTTCAACAAATGCTTTTGGAAAGCTTAAAAGGCACCGGTCGAATCTTCTCCGAGGACTATTTCCGCTAAAAGAATTAGCACCACACCAAGGCGAGACGATCTTACGGAAAAAATGGATGACGATTCTGCAAAACCTGTAAGAAGAAGACGTAGAATGGAAAGCTCCTTTAATGATCCCTGATGAGATCCTATATCGGTGTGGAGATTTTGACTGGGTTCCCATCTGGGAATATGGGAGTCTGCGGATATGCCCTCTCCTCATACTGTAGACAAGACAGATCAAGACAGTTTATACCTACTACACAAGGTCTAATTCATGCGAAGTTCGAATATAAAGGAGACAATTGTAAGAAGAGGGTTCGCGAAATAGCAAGTGCATGGGGTCGGACTCACAGGATGAAAAGGTTTGCCACTAACCCGATGACAACCCCTGAATATGACCGATAGAGGAGTCAGAGAATCAACGATAATATCTCCACTTTAGACCAAGAAAACACCCGATCGGTGGAAGAACACCTGCAGGTAATCCCGTCGGAGCTCGAAATCATCAAACAGGATTTTGAGAAAAAGAATATGGAATTAGGGAAAAGGATAGAGCAATTAGAAGAAGAAAAGATGCGTTAGGGTTGGATGTTGACATTCGTAAGTCGGAAGTCAAAAGTCGAGGAAAGGGAAAATAAGGCCGAGGAAGATTTGGACGGTTTGAAAATGTACAAGAAGTCGAAGGTCAATGAAAATTGCCGGATTAGGAAAACGTCGAGCAATGGCGCCAAGAATGAAACATGAAAGACATAGAGCACCAATGGGAAAGGGAACTCCAAGATACTCAAGTTCGAGAAACTACTCAAAAGAAGTTTGGTAGAAACTCATAATGAGAAAGAGGAATTAAAGGGCCGGTGATGAACTGGAAAGGTCATTGTATCAAGATCGAGACGTAACTCGTAGTCGAATTAAAGGCTAGTCCGAGTAAAATTGAAAAATAAAAGTAAGAATCAAGAGCTAGAATCTACTTTACATGGTTGTGAGCTACGGTGGAGCTTCTTGAAGTCAATGAGAGTACTGGAAGCAAGAATTTCATCACTCGTAATCAAGTCGAGATCGGATTACATTATGGGGAAGCCGTGGCTCAAGTGTGAGAAGTGGCGGATCACTTACAAACCTTAGCAATCCGAAAGTGATGTATTAAGTTTATTTTACTGAATCAAAGTCGAGCAAGGTCAAGAGTTAGTGGGCTTCGGAAGAAATCAAGGCCTTAAGTATTAGGGCGAGGCCTTATATGTAATCCGCTTTATGTAAAGAAACTTGTTTTCTAGAAAAGTTATTATAAAAGAAATTGAATCGTAATTAATGCCTTTTTTGCATACATTTCATGCATCAGCATCACATTGCATCATATGCATTAAATCTCACAAAGGAACCTTAAAATTATGACAGTGACCCTGGAACATCGGTACAATACACGAGGCAAAATAAAAATCATGGATCAAAGAATGGAGAGACTAGAACAAATGCAAAAGAAAATACAAGAGCAGATGCAAGAACGATTGATTAAGATACAACAAGACATGATTGAACGAATGCAAGAATCTCAAAGTAGCATGATGAATCAATTGCGCAGCTTGTTGGCCAATGAACGTGAGAAAGGAAAGGCGTTGCTACTAGTTTGGGAAATGATAATGACGACCCTATTTACCCTCCGGTTTTACCCCACCTAATACCCAGCGCCTCCGGACGTGCATCACCCAAGGACGCCTCACATTATTAGACCACAATATCGTTGGTACTGCGATACGTACCATCTTCCGATCGGTTCGAGTACTAACCTGTGGAAAGTCCGGCCAACCCTGTGGTTCTAGATTTCGATGAATTGGCAGAAATGGACAAGGCAAAAATAGATTTGTCAAAGCAACTTGAGGACCGTTGTAAGTGGCTAGAAGAAAAGTTTAAAGAAATAGAAACGGCTGACCATCGTTATGGGATAGATGCTAAAGACTTAAGTCTGGTCCCGGACTTAGTCCTTCCGCCAAAGTTCAAAACACCAAAGTTCGAGAAATATAACGGGACTAGCTGTCCTGAGGCGCACATCACAATGTTCTGCCGGCGGATGGCGGGGCACCTTAATAATGACCAGTTGCTGATTCACTATTTTCAAGACAGTTTGGCCGGGTCTGCCGCCAAATGGTATAATCAGCTTAGTCGTGCCCAAATCAAGACATGGAAGGACCTGGCACAGGCCTTCATGAAACATTACGGTCATGTGACTGATATTGGTCCTGATAGAATCATGCTCCAAAATATAGAGAAAAAGCCGAGTGAGAGTTTTAGGCAGTATGCCCAGCGATGGAGAGAGGTAGCAGTACAAGTTCAGCCACCGCTTTTGGAAAAGGAGACAACCATGCTCTTTATAAATACGTTGAAAGAACCTTTCATCAACCATATGCTGGGAAGCGCCACTAAAAGCTTCTCGGACATCGTGATATCGGGGAGATGATAGAAAATGCAATCGATGTGGCAAGATAGAAGTGGGAGAAAATACCAGAAAGATAATCCCAAAAAAAAGAGAGAACGATGTAAATAACTTAGGTAAAGGTTATCCAAGCCTATTATCAGAATCATCCCCAAGGTCAGAATCACGATCATCGTGGCTCCTCAGGCGTGAATCCAAGACAAAGTAGAACACAGAGAAAATCCAATTCACGCCAACCCCAGTCACATACAAGAAAATGTGCCAGAATTTATTCGATGCACATGTTGTTGCCCCACATTACCTAAAACCCCTTCAACCCCCATACCCTAAGTGGTATGACGCGAACGCACAGTGCGAGTATCACGCAGGGATTGTGGGGCATTCAATAGAGAACTATCTTGCTTTCAAAAAATTGGTAGAAAGACTCATCCAGATGGGCGTTATAAAAGTAGACGATACTCCCAGCGCGGGGCACCCGCTGCCTAATCATGAGGTCAATATGATAGGCGAAAACATGGGAAGGAGAGTTAAAAGGAATGTTGACGAAGTAAAGACTCCGATGAAACAATTTTGGAAGGAAATAATGAAGAGAGGATTAGCTGTATCAAGGCCTGTAGGAAAGCATGAAAGAACAAGAAGAGGTTGTGAGTTTCATAACATGGAAGGGCATGAAATCCAGGATCAGATTGAGTTCGATTGCAGTGTAGATTGATGGACAATAAAGAGTTGGAGTTTTTTGAGATTAATGAAGGCCGAAAAGAAGGAAGCATTTGCGTATTGGAAGATGAATCAGCAATAAAAGTCTCAAAAGCTAGCTATCCTTTAGTCATCATCTCACGGCCAAAGAACGATGGAATCGAGATAAAGACAACTCCGAAGATTGTGATTCGTAAATCGGCGGTCCTTTCGTATGAAGACAACAAAGAGGTTCCCCAGAACTCTAATTGCAACCTGACGATTCCTAAAATAGAGGACCCATCTCGCACTATGAAAGGAAACTAGGAGCCACCGAAGATTGTGATCCGAAGACCTGCGACATTTTCATATGAAGATAACAAAAAGGTTCCCTGGAACTACAACTGTAATGTGACGATTCCCAGGAAAAGAGACTCGTCTAGCACTGTAAAGGAAAACCAAGAAATAGGCTCCTATACATGTAGTGGGAAGCGTTACGACACGGCAAACCCACGGACTGAGCTTGCAAAGGGGAAAACCTTGGTGGGCAAACAAGAGAAAGAAAGTGCGACCAAACAGGAAGCTCCTATAAATGAGCCAGTGAAGGAAGACGAGGCTAGGGAATTCTTGAAGTTTTTAAAGCATAGTGAATACAATAGTCGTGGAGCATTGTGATAAACAATAAACTCAGATATCTCATACTTGACTTGCTATTAAGCTCGAGTTAACCGCAACACATCGATGAAAGTATTGAACGAAACTTATGTTGCTAATGATATCACCGTTAACAAGTTGGATCGCCTAATTAGCAATATAAGTGCCGATAACTTCATTTTCTTTAATGATGATGAGATTCACGGGGCATGGGTTCCATCAAGGCCTCCATATTACTACGGTGCAAAGGATACACGCTACTGTGGGTATTAGTCGACAACGAATCGGCACTCAATGTTTTGCCATTATCTACGTTGAATTGGTTACCCGCTGATAGCTCTCACATGAAGGCCTGCTACAATGTAGTAAAGGCATTCGATGGAACTGAAAGGAAAGTCATGGGGAGGATCGAAATACCTATTTTAATCGGCCCAGGTACATATGAAGTGGATTTCATAGTAATGGATATCGGCCGTCAGATAAGCTGTTTGTTGGGAGACCTTGGATACACTCGTGAGCGATCCCTCATCGTTGCACCGTAAATTGAAATTAGTCACAGAAGGCCGTTTGGTAACAATAAATGCTGAAGAGGACATCATCGCAACCGTAACCAACAGCGCACCATATTTAGAAGCAAATGACGAAGCAACTAAATGTTCCTTCCGCTCTTTGGAATTCGTCAACGCAACGTTTATCATCGAGGGAAATAAGATCCCAGTGCCCCAGTTATCTAAAACCACAAAAATGGGTTTGCAATTAATGGTCGAAAATAGAGCCGTACCCGAAAAGAGATTGGGAAGGTATCTCCAAGGAGGAATCGAAGTCCCGAGGTTAAAGGAAAAAAGAGACCTCTTTGGCTTAGGATTCAAGTCGAATGCAAAGGAAAAGAAGAAAGAGTTAGAAAAGAAGCAAGATAGAAGGAAAGCGCGTTTGGGTGGAGATAAGATTAAATGGGAACTGATGATAATTCCTCATATTCGTGAGACATTTATATCAGAAGAGGTTATCCATCCGGGACAAAGAATGCAAGATAAAGAAGTTGTGCACGTCAACGCTATATCTGAAGGAAAAATTGAGGAAGAAAATCGAAATGGCATCCGCCCCTATGAGCCAAAAAGATTCTAAACAAGCTGGATCATGGAGGAGATTCCTGTAGCTTTTAGAACTCAATCAGAGTAACACTCGGAACACACTTGTTGCTTTAAGTCGAGAAGCAATAAGAGTCCCTTTTGTGAAGCATGATTTTGTATAAGGCATCGTTATTTTCAATGAAATACATCTCCGCCATCGTTTGAGCAAATTTTCCTTTATGTTCGTTTCATTCATTATCATTATTTTTTCTGTAGATATTCTTCTAAACATTTCTATTCTTCATTTATGATACCAATAAGCATGCCTAGATTCTGTGATTCTATGAGCCTTTATTCATCTCCATAATAGGTCCCCAAATATCAATGATTTGAGTAACGCTACTGATGACTCAGAATATCCTTTTGAGCGAGATATGGGTGCGAAAGATTTTCAGGATTTTGGAAACGACCAAGGCGTGATTTAGCTCTGAAGCTGTTAAGGATGGTAGAACAAGAGGGAAACAAATCGTACTCACAAAGAATCGGTGGAAATAATGAACACAGGAAATGAACAAGAAAAGAAAGAAGTGAAGATTGGAGCCGGTATCACCGTAGAGACAAAGCGAGACCTCATCGAGTTACTCCAAGAATTCAAAGATGTCTTCGCATGGTCATATCAAGACATGCCGGGTTAGTTAATCGATATCGTGGTACACCGTTTGCCCATAAAAGAAGAATACAAGCCACCCAATGTAAACTTTGGAGGATGAGGCCGATGTTTTCTCGAAAATAAAAGAAGAGGTCAAGAAGCAATTTGACGCAGTTTCTTGCAAGTGGTTAAGTACTCGAATGGGTAGCCAATATCGTCCCGTCCCTAAGAAAGACGGAAAGTGCGAATGTGTGGACTACGAGGATCTAAACAAGGCTAGCTCAAGGATAATTTTTCGTTACCTCATATCGACACCTTAGTGGATAATCTGCGGGTTATTCATTATTCTCATTCATGGATGGCTTCTTCGGATACAACCAGATAAAGATGCTTCCTGAAGACATGGATAAAACCACATTCATAACCATGTGGGGAACCTTTTGCTATAAGGTAATGCCATTTGGGTTGAAGAATGTGGGAGCAACATATCAGAGAGCCATGGTAACCCTATTCCATGATATGATGCACAAGAAAATTGAGGTTTATGTCGACGATATGATCGCCAAGTCCCGAACCGAAAAGGAGCATATCCAAGTCTTAAGAAAATTATTTTTGAGGTTGAGGAAAGTCCAATTGAAGCTTAACCCAGCTAAGTGTACCTTTGGAACCAGGTCAGGGAAACTGCTAGGATTTATAGTCATGAAAGGGGATTGAGGTTGACCTGACAAGGTCAAGGCTATACAAGAATTGCCTCCGCCTCACGCAAAAAAGAAGTTTGAGGTTTCTTAGGAAGATTAAATTACATTGCTCGGTTCATTTCACAACCGATCGAGAAATGTGATCCCATATTTCGCCTTCTTAAAAACACAATCCGGTGTGTGGGACGAGGAATGTCGAAGACCATCGACAAAGTAAAGCAAGACTGTCCAATCCTCCCAGATTAACACCGCCTAATCCAGAGAAGCCTTTAATCCTCTATTTGACTAAGACTTGATAATTCAATGGGATGTGTGCTCACCAAAGACGATGAGTCGTGAAAGAAAGAAAAGGCAATATACTACCTTAGTAAAAAGTTCACGAGTGTGAAACAAGGTACTCACCAATTGAGAAACTATGTTGTGCCTTGGTCTGGACAACTCGGATATTGAGGCAGTATATGTTGTATCATACGACCTGGCTCATCTCGAAGCTAGACCCACTGAAATATCTAATGGAGTCGACTACTTTGAATGGACGGATGGCCCGATAGCAAATTTTACTTTCTGAGTTTGACATAGTTTATGTAAACCAGAAGGCAATAAAAGGAAGTGCAATAGTGGATTTTCTGGCCAGTAGAGCTCTGGCAGATTATGAGCCTTTGGACTTTGATTTCCCTAATGAAGACCTAATGTATGTAGCAACCACTGAAGAAGGTATCCCGAAAAGTCGTCCTTGGAAACTGAACTTCGACGGAGCATCGAATGCTATGGGCAATGGAATTGGGGCAGTTCTGGTGTCCCCAAACGGAGATCATTACCCATTTACTTGTAGGCTGGATTTTGATTGTACAAACAACATGGCAGAGTATGAAGCTTGCATCATGGGTATCCGTGCCGCTATAGAACGTAAAATTAAGGTGCTAGAAGTATACGGGGACTCTGCACTGGTGATTTATCAACTTAAAGGAGAATGGGAGATGAGAGATCCCAAATTGGTCGAATACAAAAGATTGGTCCAAGAACTGATCAAAGAGTTCGACGGCATCACTTTCAGTTATCTACCAAGAGACGAAAATTAGATGGCTGATGCTCTCGCCACATTGGCTTCTATGGTACGAACAAACAATGAGGAGGATATGAGGCCTATACGAATGAGTATTTATGAGGCTCCAGCCCATTGCTACAGCATGGAAGAAGAGGAGCAAAATGATCATCCGTGGTATCACGATATACTACAATACGTGAAAGATCATAAATACCCCGATCAAGCAACCAAAAACGACAAAAGGACGTTGAGAAGACTAGCTTGTGACTATGTCTTAGACGGAGAGGTCTTATACAAAAGAAGAAAGGATCAAGTGCTATTGAGATGTGTGGACGGCGCCGAGGCTAAGCAGATCCTAGAAGAAGTCCATGAGGGTGTCTGCGGAACACATGCCAATGGGTTCGCAATGGCCAGACAAATCATGAGATTCGGGTATTATTGGTCTACTATGGAAAGAGATTGCATTGATTATGCTAAGAAATGTCATAAGTGCCAAATTTATGGGGACAAGATTCATGTACCACCCTCACCTTTACATGTTATGACCTCCCCATGGCCCTTTTCTATGTGGGGCATGGACGTCATTGGACCAATCTCACCAAAAGCTTCCAATGGACACCGGTTCATCTTCGTGGTAATTGATTACTTCACTAAATGGGTAGAGGCCACTTCATATGCCAATGTGACAAAATCGCGATTGACAAGTTCCTAAAAGGGAAATCATATGTCGATATGGAATGCCCGAGAGGATCATATCCGATGATGCGTTAAACTTGAACAACAAAGATGATCACGTAAGTGCGCAGCAATTTAAGATCAGACATCACAATTCGTCACCGTATCGCCCAAAGATGAACGGTGCAGTAGAAGCAGCTAATAAGAACATCAAGAGGATAGTAGGGAAGATGACCGAGACTTACAAAGATTGGCACGAGAAATTACCATTTGCCCTTCTCGCCTATCGAACGTCAATTAGAACCTCCACCGGGGCAACTCCTTTCTCATTGGTTTACAGAATGGAGGAGGTTTTACCCATCGAAGTTGAAATTTCGTCCCTTCGAGTATTGTCTGAATTGAAATTGGATGAAGCAGAATGGATCCAAGCTCGATATGTCCAGTTGAATCTGATCAAAGAAAAGAGACTGAAAGCTATCCGTCATGGTCAGATGTACCAAAAGCGAATGATGCGAGCATACAACAAAAAAGTGCGTCTAAGAGAATTCCACGAGGGAGACTTAGTTTTGAAAAAGATCCTCCCCATACAAAAGGATTTCAGAGGGAAATGGATGCCAAATTGGGAAGGACTTTATGTGGTGAAAAAGGCTTTCTCTGGAGGGGCTCTAATTTTGGCCAAGATGGATGGGAAAAATCTATCCAATCCCATAAATTCAGATTCAGTTAAGAAGTATTATGCTTGAAGAAGGGAAAGGCTAAAGTGAAAACCCGTAAAGGGCGCTTCAAGACCAAAAAAAAAATCGGAGAGGCCAAAGCGAAAACCCGTAAAGGGCGCTTTGAGAGCAAAGGGGCTTTGAGTCAAAAACCCGATAAGGGCGGCTCAAATTTGTACGAAAGAGAAGGTATGTGACAATTTTTGTTCTCCCAGAATTAGCAAAATGAGGAATGTTACACCTCGGAACATCTACAAAGCATCGCAGATCTCCCAACATCTATTCAAACTCAAAATGATCTTCTAAGGATTGATTGGTGAAGCTCAGTTGCAATATCAGGGCACCTACTTTTTCTTTTTACCCTTTTTTGTACTCCAATAATGTTTGCTTTTGTTGATTTAATCCAATTCCATTCTTCATTAATCCCATTGTTATTTTAAATCTTTGGATTGTTTACAATTGAAATAACGACCCATGGACCCATAATGCTTCCATAAAGGAGTTCCACCTATTACTCTGGAAGCCTCTAAACAGCGTAGAGAACCTAAAACAAGGCATTGTTTAGAACCACCACACTTAGGGGTTGGAAACGTTCGAGGAAGAGGAGTCTAAGATCATGATTATTTCTTTAGATTCACTGTCATAGATATCAGACGAGATATTACGTCTGTGCCGTGACCTTGACAAACGAGCGAGCAATTATAGCCCTAAGCTTTTAAGAAAGAGACCATTCTCATGACATCCTGCATTCATGCAAATGTCCTCCATAATATCATTTAATTAGGAGCATTCGATTTAGTACAATCATTGCATCTTAATGAAAAATCATTATTCTCATGACATTCTGCATTCATGTAAGTGTCATCCATATCACACGTAGTCAGGAGCATTTGAGTCATTCCGATCATAGCATCCACATCCTTTGGCATAAACAAAAACATATAAAATCGAGTCTACGGGATATGTCCCTAGAGGATGGTGTAGCAACACTATTGAAGATTACCCTATTGCCACTGACCAGCAGTGGAATAGATGTAAGATCGTCTTATTACCACTGACCAGCAGTGAGATAAGTTGAAGATTATCCTATTACCATCGACCAGCGGTGGAATGGGTGATCCTATTGCCACTGACCAGCAGTAGGATAGGTTGAAGATTGTCCTATTACCATCGACCAGCGGTGGAATGGGTGATCCTATTGCCACTGACCAGCAGTGGAATAGGTTGAAGATTGTCCTATTACCACTGACCAGCAATGGAATAGGTTGAAGACTGTCCTATGTTACTGACCAGCGGTGGAATAGGTCAAAATTGTAGATCTTGTCGCCTAACCAAGAGTGGGGCAAGATCGAAGGCAAATCTTGGCTCCCAACCAAGAGGAAACATGATTTAGGCCACCATCCTATTGCCATGACCAAGAATGGAATAGGTCAAAATTGTAGATCTTGTCACCCTAACCAAAGAGTGGGGCAAGATCGAAGGCAAATCTTGGCTCCTAACCAAGAGGGAACATGATTTAGCCACCATCCTATTGCCATGACGACCACAGTGGAATAGGTCAAAATTGTAGATCTTGTTGCCTAACCAAGTAGTAGGGCAAGATCGAAGGCAAATCTTGGCTCCCTAACTAGTAGGGAACATGATTTGAGCCACAAATCTATTGCCCTTGACCGCCAGTGGAATGGATCAAAATTGTAGATCTTGTCGCCTAACCAAGAGTGGGGGCAGGATCGAAGGCGAATCTTGGCTCCCTAACCAAGAGGGGCATGGTTAAAGCTTTAGTCCTATTGCCTTAACTAGCAGTGGAATAGGCTGAAGACCAAAGACCTCATCTCTCTAGAGATGCAGTGGAGCAATCTAAAATAAACAAGTCACAAGTCGTAGCAAGAACAAATTGGAGCCACAGATCCCATCTCGTCAAAGTAGCAGTGGAGTGGATCAAAGCAACAAGGTATGGTGGACTAAAACAAGGCTACCTGAAAAAGAATGGCACCAAAAAAATCAAGACTCGGCGAGACCGGACAAAATTGGCCTTTTGAAAGTCTTTGCTCCATTCTCGTTGCACGACAATGAGCAAAGAGGGGCAGCTGTACAAGCCCAATTTCGCCCGGGCCCCAATTAATCCTAAACCCAAGCCCAATTTACAAACCCAAAACCAACCCTAGCCCACTTCAGCCCAATCAAAAAATAAACAAAAAAAACCCTAAAAGTGCCTAGCTTCTGCGCCCCACTTGACCTCTGCCTCTGACGACTGCCACCACTGCCACGCCTGCAGCACCACCGCCCTCAAGTTGCACCTGCAGCATTAAAACAAAAGAACAGGACCAAACAGAGAAGCAAGAGAACATGTATTTTCCTTTTTTTTCTTATTCTTTTGGCTATAAAAAGCTGGAGAAGGACATTGTATGGGTTCACTGTTTTTGGATCAATAGAATACAAGAGATTTTACACCGAAAAAATATAAAAAAATATAAGATAAATCTCAAATCGAAGAACCAAAGCATCGAAAGATCGAAGTCAGAAGCAACGTATTTCTTATTTTTTGTTTTTTTTCTTACGTTCGGATCCGGTTCTCCCGTATTTGTATATATGTAAAAATATGAAACACTAAAAGAGATAAAGGAAATAAACACAAAAAAAAGGGGAAAAAAGTTACCTTTTTTGAATTTATACGATCGATTTGGTAGAAACTCCAACCCTCGCAGAGAAAAAGGAAGAAATAAGAATGTAAATTTTTAGTAAGCGGTGAAATGAAGGGAAGAAAAAATTTTGGTTTTATAGGATTTCAACAGCGCCGCTTAGGGCTCGATTCGATGGCCCTAAACGACGTCGTTTGGCCTTTGACCAAGACGCTGACCGACCCGCTCCAGAGGATCCGCGTGTTTTTGAAGGGAAGGGTTAATTGCGCAATCGGCCCTTCCGCATTTTTAGTTTTTTTAAAATCAAACTTTTAATTATTGCAACATTGGCCCAATAATTTTTCGCGGTTTGCGATTCAGTCCCCTTTTAAACGCTGCGTTTTAATTTATGGGGAAATTCCCCTTTGGTCCCCCCTTTTTCACGCGCGTTTCAAATAGGCCACTTCCCTTCTGTTTTATTTCAAATTAACCCCAAAATCTCATTTTTTAATTCAATTTGATCCCCTTTTTTTAATTAATTTACGATTTTGGCTTTTTGGCCATTATTTAATATATTCTTATTTCTACTATATTATTATTATTATTATTATTATTATTATTATTATTATTATTATTATTTTATTATTATTATATTTATTATTGTTGTTATTACTATCATTTTGTATTATTAGTCCTACTATTATTACTATTTTACTATCTTATTATTATCCATATTGTTTACTTTCAGATATCGATATATTTTTCTTCATCATTTTGTGTACCGATAGTTTATTATTATTATTATTATTATTATTATTATTATTATTATTATTATTATTATTATTATTATTATTATTATTATCATCATCATCACTTTTAATGTTATTATCACCATTCTTCATATTATTATCGCTATCATCATATTTTCTTTATAATATATATATATATATATATATACACGTTACTATTATCTTATTTGCTAATTTATATTTTATTATCATCATCAATTTGCTATTATTATTATTTGCACGTTATGATTATTACTATCATATACATATCTTTTACTATTATTCGTTTACCATCATTTTATATTATTACCACTATCTTGTATTTTATTATCTTATTATTTAATTTTCATCACTGTAATTTTATCATTCTATTTTACCACTAATATTGTGTATCGTATTATTCATATTGGTATAGCATTATCATTGTTTCAAATCATTGTCATATTATTATTATTCGTATTCTTATAGTTATTATATTTATATCTACGTTTATCTTTCTTAATTTCATGTTATTACTACACAAAATGTATTTTGAGAATCATCATATTCCATTTAAAGGTTTTCAAAATGAAGGTGATGTTTCGTATTTAGGAATTCGAAAAATAGTGCCCTAACGTGCTGGGTTGCGATTTTTCGTTTAACTAAGTAACTTAACATCCCTTTTACAAAGTTTCGCAAATCACGAGACGATTTTGATCACGAGAGATTAAAACATCGTGTCCTAACGAGCTGGACGTGATGTTTATATCTTTTCGAGACAAAAAATCTCAAGTTTTGATTCGAGCCTTCTCTTTGATTGGATCCGATGCGAGGCATTTTGTAAAATTGCTACATTCCATTTAAAGATTTTTAAATAAAGGCAATGTTTTGTATTTAAGAATCCGGGGAATAGTACCCTAACATGCTGGGTTGCGATTTCCCGTTTGACTAAAACACTAAACATCCTTTTAATGAATTTCTCGAACTTCGAGATAACTTTGATTACGAAGGCTTCGAATATCACGTCCTAATGTGCTGGATGTGATGCTTGTATCCTCTCGGAATAAAGAAATCTTAAACTCCGGCCTCAACTATCCAAACATTTTTAAAGATTCGAATTTAAAAATCTTTTCAAACTTCCGACATTAAGACACTAATTAATCATTTTGTTACCAATTTTGGGCGTATCGAGGGTGCTAACCCTTCCTCGTGCGTAACCGACTTTCGAACTCATTTTTTGGATTTCGTAGACCAAAACCGTTGTTTTGATAAATCAAATTTTTATTAAAAATAACCGTTTTACGAGGTGACCTGATCACACCTCAACAAAATGGGATTGGTGGCAACTCCCGTTTTTTTATTTTTAAAATCCAAAGTCGAACCCCTTGTCGTTTTCCCGTTAAAAAAAATGGTGACGACAATGTGATCATGAGTACGTTTTTAATTATTGATTCTCCATATACTGCTTTGATAGACATAGGTTCTACACACTTCTATGTAGCTAGTACTGTTTTCAAAAACTTGGGGATTTCTGTTGAGTGTACTTCTAGTGAGATTACTGTACTGAGTCCGTTGGGGCAATCTGTTCGAGTTAGTAGACTATATAGAAATGTTCCATTAGAAGTTCAAGGGGATGCGTTTCCGACAAATTTGATGGAGCTACCGTTTGGGGAGTTTGATTTAATTCTAGGTATGGACTGGTTAGTTGAGCACTGAGTTAGCTTGGATTGCGCGACTAAGAAAGTCGCTCTAAGGATCGAGGATGATAAGGAAGTGGTTATGATTAGCGAGCATCGAGATTACCTGTCTAATGTAATCTCCACTCTAGTGGCTGAGAAATTGGTTCGAAAAGTGTGTGAGGCATATTTGGCTTACGTCAGTGTTTCAGTTTCTAGGGACTCTTCCGTTGGGGATATCAGAACAGTGAGGAAATTTTTGGATGTCTTTTTTGAGGAGTTATCGGGTTTAACTCCAAATCAGGAAGTTAAGTTTGGCATTGAGCTGCTAGTAGGTACAGCTCCAGTGTCCATTACTCTTTGCCGTATGGCACCGAAAGAGCTTTCACAGCTTCAGGCTCAACTTCAAGAGCTTCTAGATTGTGGTTCATTAGTCCGAGTGTGTCTCCGTGGGGGGCACTGGTTCTGTTTGTAAAGAAAAAAAATGGTACCATAAGGATGTGCATCGACTACCGATAGTTGAATAAACTGACTGTAAAGAATAAGTACCCTCTTCCGAGGATCGACGATAGATCTTTATTCTAGGTATCATCAGCTAAACGTTAAGGAAGCTGATATTCATATGATGGCATTTAGGACTCGTTATGGGCACTACAAGTTCTTAGTTATGCCTTTTGATTTGATGAATGCTCCAGCCGCATTCATGGATCTGATGAATTAATTTTTTCAACCGTATCTAGATCAATTCATCGTGGTCTTGATCGACAATATTCTGGTTTACTCTGAGACGAGGATGAGCATGATGAAAATCTTAGAGTAGTGTAAAACCCCTAACCTGTACCTATCACCGGAACAGGATTTCAGAGCGTTACCGAAACATTCAAAACATTATCGATTATTTCTAGCAAGTTATTATCCATTCATCGAGGTCATACATAATGTCCTTTAAATGGATCCTTGAGGCCCAATACGAGCATTAGAATCAAGTCAAGATTAAATCGGGAACTCAGGGAATTTTTTCTAAAATTTTAAAATTTTCCAAAGTGCAGGGCTCACACGCCCTTGTGGTCCAAGGGACACGCCCATGTGACCCTGGGACATGCCCGTGCTGCAGGCCGTGTTCAAAACTAGGTAGCTCTCTGACTTGCACCACACAACCACCTTTATCTAACCCGTCAGTGTTTCCCATTCATGTGATGCTTCAACAATCATGCAGTGTATGTATTTCTTAAATGAACTACCATGAAATTGTATTTAATTCATGCTTACTGAACTAACATGGCAGACACTTTTAGACCATGCAATCTTACTACATACTTAGTTTTTCAAAGGTTGAATGCAAAAACTCACTTGATGTTTCTTCTCTTTGTCTGCTAAGCTCTTTTGGACGTCGGAGCTTCCATTCTCTTGGCAGCTAAGCAAGACAACTAATTTATGGGTTAAGCTTATCAATCTCAGTTTAAAACTCAATTTTCTAGAAACGTGCAGAATCCTTAAAATGGTTTTTGGAAGCTTTTAACCTTAGTTCTTAAATCTTACATACACTAAAGGACTTAGAACATTAGTAGCTTACTAGATCCTCTATTTTTCCTGACTAAAGACTCAGGATCACTACTCCATGCAAAGTTTCCATGGCCATCTTTCCTTCGAAGTAACCAATGAGGAAAATAAAGGAAATGAAATGAAACAGATTGGAGAATAAGTCTCCCAAGAAGTCACTCTCCAGCTATTTATAGCCCTTCATGTGCAGTTTCTCGCCGTATAGCAACCATTCATCCTTAATCATTTTGTCCCCTACTAAGGAACCTTATGGTTCTAATCTAACCAAACCAGATTTAAAGCTTAATTATGCTCAAACTAGCCTTTATATTTCTCAAATTTTCCAATAGAGACCACCAGCTTAGGGTGTCTTTTAATTTAAACCCTAAAAGTTTGAAATTTTTAGATTTCAAGGGAAATCGGGTGTGACAACTCAAATGTCTCAAATGGGTTTCACTACTCAGATCTCTTAAATGGGTTGCTACTACAGTCATGGTGGTAGGTATTTAGCCCTTTGCTGAATCATTTCTCTGACCATGGGGTTTGAGGGTCTTGGTATTATGAAGGATTAAAGGGTTCGTTGATAGGGGATAGGACTTGATGGTCATGAGCACTAGCTTTCGTAGCATGGGGGAGTATTTAAGTAAGCTATCCTACTAATGCAATTCGATGCTTCCTACGTTGAAGGTGAACCAACCATCGTTCAAAGCCCCTTCTCGAGACACTCTTTCTTAGTCCCTTTGCCTTCTCCTTTTCGATACCATCTCTTATTTCCCCTTAGATGTCACTTCCTCTATCAAATCAAAGAGCGGCTATTCCCTACCAGGAAAGACAGTAAGCCAAGGAAAGAGATTTATTTGCAAAATATCATAAATTCTCAAAACATGCTCTCCTTTAAGTGAAAAAGATTCCCTCGGTGGAAATAAAATCGATAAAAACCCAAGTTGAACACATCCAACTCAAATAGAAAACAATTAATAAAAGCTCTTGTAAGACAAAGAAATGAAGCAAGAGATGAAAGACAGTGCAAGCAAAGGGAAATGGAACAAATTTATGGAGATATTCAAAAATATGAGAAATGATTTTTTTTTAATTTTTAATTTTTTAAAAAATTAAATTATGATAATTATTTTTTAATAATTTTTAATATATTTGTTAAATTATGACATCATCATGATGTCATTAATGACATGTGTTGTTGTCTGATACTACCATTTGTCCCAGACTTAACGGTGTTAAAAAAAAGTATCAAACTAGTGAACAGAAAAAAAATCAACTACCAATCTAAAACAAAAGAAAATTCTTAAATACCGATCTTAAAAAAAATAGAGATATTCAAATACCACATTTATATTTAACCCTTTTTTTTATCTATTATGGCTGAAAAAGAAAATTGATTTTCTAAGCACAAGCTTTAATAGAAAATATTCCAATGGGTGAGAAAAACTAAATAATAAAGCGAAATGGGGATGCAGGGTATTAATTCTCGTACCTCTCTCATGCTAAGCGAGCGCTCTACCATTTGAGCTACATCCCTGCACCTTTATATCCGAAACAAAATTATAGCTTAGTAGTTATAATGTATAAAATTAACATGGAAACATGCAGCGCAGTTTCAAGTTTACAAAAATCACATATTATTTGTCAAAGTATGGCCTAACCTTTCCGAGACTACCTTATCTTAATTTTTATATGCAAATCCATGAGCTCTGTTCAGATATTTGTCAATTTATTTGCAATTTTATCTATAGTTATAATTTAAAATTTTAAAAAATATATATCTAAATTTGATTGATAATAAAGATACATTATATAATTATAATAAAATATAAAATAACGAGATCCAACCTAAACAATCCAAAAATTCATGGTTATTGTTAGAGTTGTGTGACCCAAATTCTAAGATATTGCTTGCAAGTCAAGTTAAACAAAATATATCTTCTTTCTAGAAGATTTAGTATTTATGAGTATAATATATTTAGCATTTATTAGCATAATATATTTTTACTTTGATTAGAATTGGGTTTTACAAGCCTATAAATAGACATAATCTATTCCTCTTGTAATGGTTCGAATTCGACATAGTGAATTTTTTTTCTCCTCTGCTCGTGGTATTTTTCCCGAAAGGGTTTTCCATGTAAAATTTATGTGTTCTTTATTTTATTTCTCTTTTCTTTGCGATATATTTATCATTACCGACTTTATATTTTTCACAAATTGGTATCGAAACTTCTGGGTTTTTCATCTCGATCACAGTAATGGCGCCTTTGAAGTATGAAATTCCACTGTTGGATCGTAACACCAAATTCGCATTATGACAGGTAAAGATGCAGGCAGTTCTAGCACAGATGGATTTAGAGGAAGCCCTGCTAGGGGTAGATAAGATGCCTTCGACATTGATGGAGGAAGAGAAGAAACGGAAGGATCAAAAGACGTTAACACAATTACATCTGCATTTGTCTAACGAAATTTTGCAAGATGTGATGAAGGAGAAGACCGCCGCTGCATTATGGAAGAGGCTAGAACAAATATGTATGTTGAAAACTCTAACCAGCAAGTTACATATGAAGCAACGTCTTTATGCTCATCGTTTGGATGAAGGTGCGTCTGTGCATGAACACTTAACAGTGTTTAAAGAAATTCTCTCAAACTTGGAGGCCATGGAGGTTCAGTATGATAAGGAAGATCTAGGGTTGATTCTTCTTTGTTCGTTGCCCCAGAGACACGATTTTATATAGCTGCGAGTCTCTCATATTTGATGAGGTTTATGATTCTTTGCCCTCGTATGATAAGATGAAGCATCTTGTGGTTAAACCCGACTCTCAGGGAAAGGGTCTCATTGTTCGTAGGAGACAAGATCAGAATACTGATGATGATCGTGGAAGGACACATGAACGAAATCCTCGCGATAAATCTAAGGGTAGATCGAAGTCTTCAAACAGAGGTAAAACTTGCAACTTCTACAAGAAGAAAGGGCACATTAAATCTGAATGCTATAAGCTACAGAACAAGATCAAAGGAGAGGCTACGAATCAAAAGGGAAAACAACCAGAAAATTCTGGTGAAGTTGATGTTGTAGAAGACTACAGAGATGGTGAACTTCTAGTTGCTTCTGTCAACAATTCTAAAGTGAGCGAGGAGTGGATACTTGATTCAGGCTGCACCTTCCACATGAGTCCCAATCGGGATTGGTTTACAAATTACGAAACAGTCTCTGAAGGTGTTATTTTGATGGAGATAATGCTTCGTGTAAAATCGCAGGTGTTGGAACAATTAAAGTTAAGATGTTTGATGGAGTTGTCAGAAAACTTAGTGATGTACGACATGTTTCAGAATTGAAGAGAAATTTAATTTCGTTAAGTACTCTTGATTCAAAAGGGTACAAATACACAGCTGAATGTGGGAATTTGAAGATTTCAAAGGTTCCTCGTTGTGATGAAAGAATGAGAGAAAGACCGCCAAGTTATATGTTTTGAGGGTTCTCATGTTATTGGTGATGCAATTGTCGCTTCCTCTTCCTTGTCGATGATGATATTACTAAACTTTGGCATATCGCCTAGGGCATATGAGTAAGAATGGCATGGAAAATTGAGCAAAGAGGACTTCTTGATGGGCAAGAAATTTGCAAACCGAAGTTCTGTGAGCCTTTGCATTTTGGGAAGCAAAAAGCGTTCGATTCACAGAGGAATCCATAACACAAAGGAACATTGGAGTATATTCATTCGATCGTGGGGCCATCAAGAGTGCCTTCAAGAGGTGGAGCTAATTATATGCTAACTTTTATTGATGATTTTTCCAGAAAAGTTTGGGCATTCTTTCTAAAGCAGAAAAGTGATGTGTTTTCCGCATTTAAGTCTTGGAAAACTATGATTGAAAAAAAGACAGGAAAATAAATAAAATGCATCCGCATAGACAATGGCTTAGATTTTTGTTCTGATGAGTTCAATAAACTGTGCAAGTCAGAAGGGATAGTAAGACACTTGACAGTTCGTCATACTCCACAGCAAAACGGCGTTGCAGAATGAATGAACAAAATGATCATGGAGAAGGTTCGATGTATGTTGTCAAATATCAACTTACCAAAGTCGTTTTGGTCAAGCGACCTCTCAGATGTATGTTTTTTGATCAACTGATCTCCATCCGTTGCCATTGAGAAAAAGACGCCACAAGAGGTATGGTTTGGTAATCCTGCTAATTACTCTAATTTAAAGATTTTTGGGTGTCCTGCGTATGCTCATGTTGATAATAGAAAATTGGAACTGAGATCCATTAAATGTGTTTTTCTTGGTTATAAAACTGGTGTAAAAGAGTATAAGTTATGGTGTCCTGAAATTAGAAAGGTTGTGATTAGCAGAGATGTTGTTTTTGATGAAATTGCTATGCTACCTAACTTATCTCTTAAAGACTCTACCAATAAAAAAAATCAAAAGCAGGTGGAGCATCAGATTATTACCAAGTCGACTCCTCAAGCTAGTACAAAAATTAAGAATAGAGTTGCTTATTCACCACAATACTCTACCGCTAAAAATAGAACTAGAAGAGAAATTAAACCTCTAAAGAAGTATGCCGAGGCTGATCTAGTTGCTTATGCTTTAAACGTGGCTGAAGATATAGATGCAAACCAAGAGCCGTCTAATTATTCTGAGGCGGTTAGCTGTGAAGACTCAGAAAAGTAGATGTTTCCTATGCAAGAGGAGATGGAATCACTCCACAAAAATAGAACATGGGATCTTGTGAAACTTCCTAAAGGTAAAAAGGTTGTTCGCTGTAAATGGGTGTTTAAAAGAAAGAAGGGACTCCAAGAGTTGAAGAACCTAGATATAAAGCAAGGCTTCTGCGCAAAAGGTTCTGATCAAATTCAAGAGTGGACTTCACAAATGTGTTCTCCCGGTTGTGAAGCATAGTTCGATCGAGCTTTGCTTGGTATTGTGGCCATGCATGATTTGGAGCTTGAGCGATTAGATGTAAAAGCGCATTTTGCATGGAGAACTTGAGGAAGATATTTACATGCAACAACCAGAGGGTTTTACAGTCTCAGAAAAAGAGGATTATGTTTGCTTGCTGAAAAAGTCCCTTTACGGTTTAAAACAGTCACCAAGACAGTGGTACAAGAGGTTTGATTCCTTTATGACTTCTCGTGATTTTAAAAGAAGTAGTTTTGACAGTTGTGTGTATTTTAAGAAAAACAGGGATGGTTCTTTTGTGTATCTACTTCTTTGTGTTGATGACATGTTGATAGCAGCAAAAGATAAAGGAGAGATAAGAAAGGTCAAAGCCCAACTAAGTGAAGAATTTGAGATGAAAGATTTGGGACCAGCAAAGAATGGTATGGAGATTCTCAGAGATAGAAAAGTAAGTAAATTGTATGTAACACCCTAAACCCGGCCTAAACGTTACGACCGGATCTGGCATGTCACATGAAAGGAATGTCTAAAAACTGTGCGTTCGTTAAAAAGCTCGTATTCTTTATAGTTGTTGTGAGAAATCGAGTTTAAGTAATTTTGAATAAGAAACGGTTTATTATCATTTTAGGAAAATCCCATATTGATCATTTAATAATAAGCAGTAACCAAATTGAAAGCTGAAACCAAATAAAATACCCAATGCCTTATTACATAACAAAACCAAATTTAAAAGTAAATTAACCCAAAATAGTAATTGAAATAAAACCCGAAAACATAGTGCATGGCCACCTCGAGTCCACCCCGGCTCCACATCTGCGATCTATGCCTCATACGCAAATGTAAGGGAAAGGGTGAGTCACCGAGACTTCATGTGTAAATCCCCATCCCGATAATAACAAGGCACTTACACATTTGATATGTCAATATGCAAATCATACAAACCCAACCTAACCAACCGAACTCCTGTGTCACCTGTGTGGTCAAAACCACCGGTGGTCAAAACCACTTTGGTGACCGTAGTCACAAATCATATAAGTGTGGTCAAAACCACGTGACCGTAGTCACAAATCATATGGTGGGGCCAACCCACCGTGTGGTCAAAACCACCGATGACAATCCAGTAATCAACATGTGGGCCAACCCACCGTGGTACCAAACCACCGGGACGAGTCACAATAATCCATGTGTGGTCAAAACCACTGGTGACCGTAGTCACAAATAATATCCGTGTGGTCAAAACCACTGGTGGTCAAAACCACTGAGACTAGTCACAAATAATAAGGAAAGCGGGGCCAACCCACTGTGTGGTCAAAACCACTGGTGACAGTCTAAATCATCATTCCCCCTCCTCTCATCATACCCATTTTCATGCCATGTTCATCAGTCATAATAATTCGTGTATGCAGTATGACATGTATGCAAATTATATATCAAAGATAATGTATGAAACTAATTACCATCATAATCAGAATAACAAATACGACATAATCAAACTAATCAACCTCTAAGGATATAACCGTAATTTTAGCTACCAAAGGCATTTTTGTAATTCCACCCTACAGGGGTAGTTCGATAATTCTACTCGCTACCAATCCATGTAAGCAACGCATCTCAACCATAATCAATCATACAATTAACACATACAACGCTCAATAATTTTACAAATAGGGGTATTTTGGTATTTTGTAAATCGAAGGTATTTTGGTAATTTTGTAAACCAGGGCTATTTTGATAATTTCATAAACCAGGGGTATTTTGGTAATTTCGTAAACCAGGACTATTTTGGTAATTTCATAAACTAGGGGTATTTTGGTAATTTCGCACCTGCAATGGCCTTTCCGAAGGCCTAATGTCGCCTAGAGCGACTCAGCTTCCATTTCTGGTCGTACCAGACTATTGGGGCTAAAACCAGATTCCAGCTCATTCGGGCCCACACGCTTATGTGGCCCACCTAACATACATCTAGCCACGTATATAAGTTTCACCTAATCTAGTTCACTATATACTATATCATCATGCAATTTATTCAATTGGGCCCACAGGCCCATTGGGCCCACTTCAGCCCATCACGACCCAAGTAGCCCCAACCCACAAGAATACTACTAATGGCCTCAACTATCGCGTTGAAGCCCCACACGTGCGCTCGCACGCTCGTGTGGCTACTATTGCCGTGATCGACACTTTGGCATTTGCCGCTTCTGACTAGAGTAAGAGAGAGTTACACACGATAGAGTGCGGTGTTAACCGCTACTGCGACCACTCCGCCCAAACGCCCACCAAGGTATGTTAACTCTCCTCCGAAATGCTCTTTATATAGCCACTCTTCACCTTCCTTCTTTGTATCTTTCCGATGTGGGATCCTTCGTCGAGAGTTTAAATTCAATCTGAAACTCTTGTCAGTCAATCCGCAAAATAAATACTCTATTGCTTGTCATGAGATTCAACCTAGGCTCCTTGCAACATAATCCACGCCGTTAACCACTTGGCCACAAGCTCCTCTTGTGTCTTACCCATGAGCAACTAAATATAAATCTATAGCCAAATTCTAAGGTCCAAGTAAAAGAAAACCAAAATGCAAAAGCCAAGACTTGAACCTTGGACCTCCTTCCTTCCTTGTATGCGTCACCCCTTTGTCTCTTATGTGGTGTCACTTTGCCACTACACCACACACTCCACTTGTGTCATTTTCCTCCACATTTTATTCTTAAGGCCTACCTGCCAACTTCCAGGGTTTTTTTTTTTTCACCTAAAACCAAAATTTCCCCAAAGCCAAAGTTCAATCCTGGGACTTCATAGAAGCCCTCTAACCTTCCAGAATCACTTACCTAATAAGTCTTATTAGTGCAAGTTAGACCACTACTGATGTTTGGTTACAATTTGGAAGAACTAGAGATGGAGTCATTGGGTATGTTGATGCTGATTTTGCTAGAGACCTTGATAAAAGAAGATCTCTCACTGGTTATGTCTTTACAATCGGAGTTTGTGCAATCAATTGGAAAGCTACTTTGCAAACCACAGTCGCTTTGTCTACCACTGAAGCTGAGTACATGGCGATTACTGAGGCTTGTAAAGAAGCTATTTGGTTGAAGGGACTCTTTTAGTGAGCTCAATGAAGACCTTCAAATTAGCACATGATTTTGTGACGATCGGAGGCCATCTTCCTTACAAAGATCAAATGTTTCATGAGAGAACAAAACACATTGATGTTAGGTATCATTTTATTCGTGATATTATTGCTCATGGTGATATTGTTGTGAGCAAAATTAGTACTTATGAACATCCTGCAGATATGATGACTAAGTCACTTCCTATAACCACGTTTGAGCATTGCTTAGACTTGGTTGGTGTTCATTGTTGAAGTTAAACCCTTAAGGGGTTTTATGGAAGAGGTGGAGAACTTGTTCATTGAGAGTTCGCGATGAAGAACTTGTTTGTTGAGAATTCGTGTCAAGATGGAGATTGTTAGAGTTGTGTGACCCAAATTCTAAGATATTGCTTGCAAGTCAAGTTAAACAAAATATATCTTCTTTCTAGAAGATTTAGTATTTATGAGTATAATATATTTAGCATTTATTAGCATAATATATTTTTACTTTGATTAGAATTGGGTTTTACAAGCCTATAAATAGACATAGTCTATTCCTCTTGTAATGGTTCGAATTCGACATAGTGAATTTTTTTTCTCTTCTGCTCGTGGTTTTTTTCCGAAAGGGTTTTTCACGTAAAATCTGTATGTTCTTTATTTTATTTCTCTTTTCTTTGCGATATATTTATCATTACCGACTTTATATTTTTCACAGTTATAACCCCAAACAATGCATTTGAGAGATGGGGGACTGTACTAAAAATAGTTTGAATAGATAAATGTTGTGTTCGGTAAATCAAAAGGGCCAATGTAGGATGCATAGTATTAGATAAATATTTTTCTTCCATGCTCCATTAAGTTGAATAGATGTTTTAGAGATATTTGTAGGCTAGGCATTTCCTTCTGCGATGAATTTAAACACTTTGTTTATAAACATAGTTTGAAATGGAACTATTCTTCCTAAAGTAGCTTTCTTTGAAACACTAAGCTTATTGCATACCATCTTAGACACTTCTTTCCTTTTCTTTTTACTTGGTTTTTTCTTGTTTCTAATGCCAAATCTATTGAAATGCTCGGATTGATATGTCATTATGCAAAGGATCGTGAAGCTTTCATTTGGAAGCCAAGTCACCCTAAATAGACATCAACTAAGGAACTATCAAATTTTAATCAAATGTTCTAACTGCTATGCTATCTTTTAAGGCACCATTTGGACGAAGAAATAGTAAAGTGGTACATGAGCACGCATTAAAATGCTGTAAATCACAAGGCAATGCTATTGATTGATGAGTCATTCATTTGCACATAAAAGAGCCATGACCAAGAGGAATATTTTCGCTTGGCGTAAATAGAACATTCTTTCTTGTTTCTACCATTTAATAACACCTAATTTCACAGTTTCTTTGTTTGTCGGTGAAATGAGGCTCTTGAATGGCAAAATTAATCAAGTACAAGCTCTCTCTTGGAGCCTTTATGCATTATGAGCTCTAAATCGATAAGTCATTTTGGTTTTTCTCCCAAGAGACCAAAATCATCGACAAAAGGATTTGGTGGATTGCATCGAGACTGATGCACTTACGCCTAACTCGTCGCATTTTCTAATGAAGAGGGGTAAGGTAATGCATGTAAAGAGGTACAGTGGAAACGCATTACTGACCATAGGTATGCACTTTTCGCCTTCTCGCTCAATCATATTATCGATAAAAATGGAATATATGAGCTTGTTATCGATGTCGATCATTTTAAGCTTGTGTTATTCTCCATGATCATCTTTCATTTTATCTAATACATAAATGTTGTCTTTAGTTGTTTAATTTGCCACGGGTCTTGAATTGAATTTCACAATCACGTATTTTCTTTTTACTTGTCATTTCATTAGAATTTGACTTAAATTTATCACTTGTATTTTAGAGCAAATTTATCACATGCTTTTCTCATGAAATTCATGCTAGTTTGCATGTTATTCACATAACTAGATTGAGAACGAGTTCATGATATGGAATTCTGACATGTATGTTATTTAATCGGATATTAGTATGCTTCGACCTTGCGGTGATGTTATTAAGGTGGCTAATTTTAGATCGCAACCTTGATTATTTGAGTTAGTTGATTTAAGATAGTAACTCCTAACACTCGTTGACCTACATTCACGATTGATGTTACTAAGGCTAGTGATTTAAGATCGCACCTCGATGATTTGAGTTAGCTCATTTAATATCGCAACTCCTAACAATTTCACCGACTTACATTCATAGTGATTTTATTAAGGCTAGATAATTTAAGATTGTAGCCTCGATTATTTGAGTTAGTTAATTTAAGATCGCAACTCCTAATGACTCCCCGACCTACGTTCATAGCTAATTTTACTAAGTTTCATTGATTTAAGATCGCAACCTCCGAACATTTCATTGATTTAATATCGCAGCTGATATTGAGCAATTTTCTCTGAGTCCACTGATTTATAATTTTTTTCTTACGAGAAATACAGTTCACAGTAATTTATAATAACCTTTTGACTCTGCTACCACATTGTTGAACAACAAAACTTATTCAGTAAAGTTTCGAGTTAAAACTTACAGGGTAAACCCCCAATTACACACTTCAGACGAGTCAGCCTGTTTTAGAATAGTCACTTTATAACTCTCCTTCGACCAGGTGGGAGACAAATTATATAATAATGTGACCTAATCACTTTATAACTCTCCTTCGACTAGGTGAGAGACAAATTATATAATAATGTGACCTAGAATTTGACTCAAAATATCAATTTATCCGACTCGAAATATCCATGGTTTAAATAGCCCCAACACTCCATTTGAGAGGAGGGGGTGGTACTAAAAAAGACCCATCTTTATTATCTTCTTCTTCCTCTCTTCTCCTGAACCAAAAGACAGAACAATCTTCTCTTCTTTCATCTCTATTGTCGATACAATGTATCAATAAGATCAAAAAATAATGAAAAAATATATTGATCCCCTACCTATCATCTATATTACTAGTTTATAATGCCTAATGTAGTACACATGATTTTTTGCGTTTTATTTTATTAATTTTTAAAATAATATAATTTTAATTGCTATAATTAATTTGTCGTGTTACTTAACCCTTGAACATAATTAAAAATACTAACATATTTAACAATTCAAATATTATAAAAAAATTAAATAAATATTTATAGTAATATATAATATAATTTTACTTCAATTAATTATACTAAGTAAAAATAACAACTAATAACATAATTAACATATATAAATTATTTGATTATTTGCTAATAAAAATTATAATCATTATTAAAGCATTTTTACAAACTATAAAAATTTAAATATTTTAAAAACCCTTCACTATTCAATAATTTTCTTTTCTTAATATAGTTAATAAATTGGACATAAAATATCTAATAGATAATATAATTAATATAAATATAATATATTAGATAAGATTAAATAAACTTACTATTATAAAATTTATATTTCTTGAAATATTAAGTTACTTATTATATAAATTATTTAAAATAAAAGGAATATAATTGTTTTCCTTTTATTTTTTTATTGGTGGTAACTTAATAATTTAATTTAAATTTTAATTTTTTATGTTTTATTATAAAATTATTTAATAAAAGTATTTTAATAGAATCAAACTTCGATAACTTTTTATCAAGTAAATTTATTTAACCAAATATTTTAGTAAATCTAATTCTCAACTTACATGCCTCACGTGATTTTCTGTGTTTATTTTTAAAATTTATTAAATAATTTATCTTTATAATTTTTAAATATATATTCTAATTATATGAGAATTTGTCTAATTTATAATAAAAGTTTATTAATTGTGAAAAATAATTGAGATAATAAAATAACATTTTAAAAGTAATGAAAATAAAAAGTGGGAAATAACTAATAAGTGATAATAAAAATATTAAGTAATTAAATAAAATATAATTTATCATTTAAATATAAGTCAAAGTTTTCTTCTACAAAGAACCATTATTTTGATATTTCATTACTTTTGATATAAGATTATTAAAATCAAGTAATAATTAAACTATCGAATATAAAATAATAACAACTAAAATAAATGTAATTTAAGATCTAATTAAGTGATAAAAACAATTGCATTGATAATGAAAAAATTATTTATTTTATATTAATAATTTGTTATGAAAATAATTTTATATTTAAGATCTAATAGAAGCATTATTAATAAAATAATTACATCACATTACATTATTGATTTTATATATTTAAAAAAAAAAACTAGAAACATAGGCAATACAAAATATTAATTCTTAATTGATCCATTTTTTTATCTTAATTTCTCAAATAGATATGAGTTATACTATTTGTTGAGTCGAGATTTGTATTAAATTAAACTAATTTTATTAGATGCAACTAGTATTCATACAAATTAATATTTAATTTAATTATAATTTTTTTCAATTTTAACTTATAAATTAAGAATAATAAATAAATTTATACATTATTGATTATATTACCAATATATTAGTATTATCTTTATATATATATATATATAATGTTAATGTCACATATTTAATTTTTATTAATTATAAAAATTGATTTTAAAATTATTAATTATTATCGTATAAAATAAAGTAATATTTATTAATTAAAATACTTTGATTTTTTATTATTTTTAATTTATCCGATTATGTTCAATTATATTATGTTATTTTTAAAGTAGAATTTTGAAAATATAACTAAATTAATTAATTTAAAATTAATAAACTATCCTATTAATTAGTAATTAATTAATATTACTTTTATTATTATCATATTATAATAAGAATAAATTATTATTCCAATTTAGAAAAGAATATAATAAAAATAAATAAAGAGAGAAATAGCGTAATAGAAAAAAAATAAAAGAATTTAGAAAATGTTTTAAAAGTTTATAATGACGTGGTAGATCTGTCGTTATTTGAATTTCCTTTTAGTTTAGATAATAATTTTAAATTTTTTGATAGTTTCAAGTCACTACACCAAAACATACCTTTAGCGGCGTTTTTAGTGGCGTTTTAAAGAAAACGCCAAAATATTATACATTAGCGGCGTTTTAAGGAAAACGCCGCAAAAAAGATCAATAGCGGCGTTTATTAGTAAAACGCCGCTAAAGGACATATTATGGCGTTTATTTGTAAAACGCCGCTAAATGTTCTGAACATTAGCGCTTTTGGTAAAACGCCGTTAAAGTTCGATCATTAGCGGCGCTTTTAAAACGCGCTAAAAGTCTGAACATTAGCGGTTCGGGAAAACGCGCTAAAAGTCTGAATATTAGCGGCGCTTCGGGAAAACGCTAAAAGTCTGAACATTAGCGGCGGTTTTGGAAAACGCCGCTAAAATCTGAACATTAGCGGCGCTTTTGGAAAAACGCTAAAAGTTAAATTTTTGAACTTTAGTGGCCTTTTTTTATAGAAATGCCGCAAAAAGAATATTTTATTTTAGGGTTAATGATTTAGGACTTAATTAAGGTTTAATGTACGTAGTTTATAGTTTTAGAATTTATGATATAATGTTTATTACTTTGGGTTAATGGTTTATGTTTTATAGTTTAGGGTTTATTGGTTTCTAAATTAAGTTTAGGGTTTAGAGTTTTTAGTTTAAGGCTTAGTGTTTCCTCGTTTAGGGTTTATGTTTTATTATTTATTTAAAGGTTTATAGATCATGGGTTTTTGGATCATGTACTTTATGGATTACGGTTTAAGTGTTGGGGTTTAGGGGAATAGGTTAAGATTAATTTTTTTGAACTTTAGTGGCATTTTTTAGAAAGCATAGTAAAAGAATATTTTATTTTAGGGTTAATGATTTAGGACTTAATTAAGGTTTAATATTGTCTATAGTTTATAGTTTTAGGGTTTATGATATAATGTTCATTATTTTGGGTTAATGGATTATGTTTTATAGTTTAGGGTTTATGCATGGGTATCTAAATTAAGTTTAGGGTTTAGAGTTTTTTAGTTTAAGGTTTAGTGTTTTCTCGTTTAGGGTTTATGTTTTATTATTTATTTAAAGGTTTATAGATCATGGGTTTTTGGATCATGTACTTTATGGATTACGGTTTAAGTGTTGGGGTTTAAGGGAATAGGTTAAGGGTTATGGGAATATGGTTTAAATGATTAACCTTTAGGGTTATTGTTTTATGGTTTAAGGGTTTAAAGTTTAGGGTTTTAGGGTTTAGGGATACTATGCATATTGGTTTATAGTTTATAGTTTATAGTTTAGGGTTTAAGGGTGCATGTATGATTTAGGGTTTAGGGTTTAAGGGTTAATTAGGATTTATGGGTTAATTAGGGTTTATAGTTTATAGTTTAGGGTTAGTTTAGGGTTTATACATATCAAAACGTGTTAAATCCTAAAAGTATACATGAACTTTAATTTGATCCAAATCTTGTAAAATATAAACATAATTATAGATATTATTAACATCATTTTTTATTATTGCATGCATAAAAATTTATATTTACTCTGTATAAAAACTAAATTGATGTATTTTATAATTTAAAATAATGTGTATGATTAAATCAAAATAAAATTTCAATGTAAATATATTTAGGGTTTAATTAATGATTAAGAGGTTAATGGTTTTATGGAACTTAAGAAATAATTAAAACATTAGTGGCATTTTTACAAAAAGCAGCAAAAACGCACTTCACTTTAGCCAAAAGCGGTGTCGTTTCCGATGTGCTTGTGGCATTAGCGGCGCTTTTTATGAAAACGCCACTAAAGATCGATAATTAGCGGCGTTTTGTAAAGCGCATAAAATGTAAAGTTATACGATGTCGTTTTGTTTTATCCATTCCGAGCCCCTTATTGACGACGTCGTTTGACAAAATTGAAAAAAATTTAGTGGCGCTAGTGAATAAAGCCGCTAAAACTCGACATTAGTGGCGCTAGGTTGCAAACGCCGCAAAACGTATTTATTATTGAGCAAAGCAGCGCGTTTTTTGTCCGTGTTCGCTTTTATCCCCAATCCAACCCGAAAAACCCTAAGTCCTTGTTGTTTTTGCCTCCAATTGAAAACCCTAAGTCCCTAAGTCCTAAAAACTTGGTCGACCATCCGCTTCCTCTGTCTCATCTCCTTTGCCGCATCTCCGTTGAGCTTCCGTGTCCCATCTCCTTCGACTCTCTTGCATCACTGGGTAAGTCGTAATCTCACGATCATATTTGATTTCAATTTGCAATATTAGGTTACGTTTCATTTCTTTTTCGTAATCCTTGTTTTCTTCTTGGTGTGCTATTAGAGATATTTTAAAAAAAATTATCCATTTTGGCAAATTCAAAACCCTAATTTGTATGTTTGATCAGATTTCGCAGCGGGGAAAGAAAAAGTCAAGGTAACGATTACTTGAATTTTTGTTTTGTTTTTTTTTATGTTAACTGTGTATTTTGATTGATGCTGCTGCTGTGTTTGTTTAATTGGATGTTAAATTTTGAACTTTTAAAGAAGCTATGACTTTTTTTTTTGCGTTTCATTTTTGCTGCTGATGCGTTTCTTTTTTACTGCTGTGTATTTTTGCTTGATGATGCTTGACTGTGGCAAATGGGAGATTTCATCTTTCCCTGCTGTCTGTGTGATGTAGACATATGCAAGCTAGAGAACTGAAAAACAACAAAAATATTGTCTTTCAAAGAATTGGATTATTAACAAGTTTGGAGTAGTATATAACAAAATTGAACAACGATAAAACATCCTTTCCTCATCTTTTCGTATGGTATGAGAAAAAGAAAGTTTATTGGAGTATATGGAGTATTGTTATAACATAGATGCCAAAGAGAAGGAAAACAAGCTTTAAAAGAGTTGCTATATGGTCGACAATGATGCTTGTCTCATTCTTATTTAATTGATTTGTCAAAGTAAAAAGTTTTCTTGAAAGCGTAATTTTCTCCGATAGTTTCACTTTTTATTGGTCCTCTTAGTTTCTAGGATATAACCTACATTGCTTTCGACAATTCTCTTTACTATGGTTTTGGGAATCTCGATCGTAGATGTTGATTTTCCACATACAACCTGAATCTTACAAGTCGTACTCCTGTGTGTCGTATTTGGTCATTATTTGGCATTATAACAACATTCTTGAGTTGAGTGATACACGCTCTACTTGCTACTTGCTACTTGCTCTTCTTTTTGGCATTATAACACCATGCATTTACGGACAACTTGTAGTAACAATCCATTGTCTAACCTGTTTTAGTTTGCACACAAAATTGCCTTTGGATCTCGGTTTCTATTATTACTAATGTTAATGGTCCTGCATTTTCTATCATGTTATTTCGTGACAATTGAAATTGGCTCGATATATTCAAGATCCCGATATTTTGTTTAACCACGGAACTTGAATAAAATGATTCCTTTTGAATTATATAGTTGAGACTTATTTTGAATAAAATGATATTCGTGCACTTATTTTCCTTGAAGTTTACTCAATATGCTTGATGGTTTAGAATTTTATACGCAATGATAAATGATTATATTGTTTACTAAATCATCCTTCCTATTTTATTTTTCTAGTATATTTGAAATTTGTTTGAATCGGTATTTGATCTCAAGAAGTTGGCGACACCATTTCGACATTTCGTGTTCTCTAAACATTTCTTAGAGGTACGATATATCTTTGTTTAAGCGTTTTGATTGGTTTAAATTTTCGTTTACAAAGTTGCTAAAGTTAATCAATTCATAACATGTGCCAATGTTCGTTGAAATTAAAATGGTTTGGATTCGAATATCTAATTCCTTTAAGGTTGTTTATGAAATTCAATACTAATCCTACTTGAATATGTCAAACATATGCTTTTTACGAACTTAATATTTTAAGAACTGATTCGATCTTAAATTATAAAGTGAAATAATTTTTAAAAACATCAAATTAAGAGGTATTTTACTGAAAGTTTTGTTGGAAGTGAAATAATTTTATTATATTAAATTATAAAGTGAAATAATTTTTAAAACATCAAGTTAATACAAATAATTTGAATACTATAATTATATATGTATAAAATTATATAAAAATAATAATTATTAAAATATATAAAATTAAGCTTTAATAATAATATAGTAATATATTATATAACTATTATCAAACATTGCAACCGATTACCTAAATCCGACCTAAACTTTAAACCCTAAATTCCTAACCCTTAAACCCTAAACCCTCAAACCCTAAACCCATAAACTCTAAACCTTTAAACCCTTAAACCCTAAATCCATAACCCTTAAACCTTAAACCTTAAACCTTAAACCCCTAAACCCTAAACCCTTAACCCTCAAACCCAAACCCCCAAACCTCTAACCCTAAACCACTAAACCTTAAACCCTTAACCCATAACCCTAAACCCCTAAACCTTAAACCCCTAACCCTTAACTTTAAACCCATAAACCCTAAACCTCTAAACCCCTAACCCTTAACCCTTAACCTCTAAACCTTTAACCCCTAAACCCTAAACCCTTAACCCTCAAACCCAAAACCCCCAAACCTCTAACCCCTAACCTCTAACCCTAAACCATTAATCCTTAAACCTTTAACCCATAACCTAAACCCCTAAACCTTAAACCCTAACCCTTAACTTTAAACCCATAAACCTTAAACCCCTAAACCCCAACCCCTAACCCTTAACCACTAACCTATAACCTTTAACCACTAAAATTTTAAGTTAATATCAAACTTTATAACTTTGAAAAAGATTCAAAGTATATAGGTTGAAACTGACGGGTTGCCTTATATCTCATCATTAGATATAACGGATCCTCCCTAGGTGTAACAATGCCACGTGCACGATGGATCTTAACGAAACACCAAATTAAATATCGAAATAATATAACATTTATTAAACCCTTAAACTTTACACCATTGAAACCCTAAAACTTAAAAACTTAAAAACCTTAAAACCTTAAATTCCTAAACCTTAATCCTTAACCTTTAAACCCTAAACTCTAAACCCTAAACCCTTAAACTCTAAACCCTTAAATCATAAACCTTTAACCCTAAACTTTAAACCCCAAACCTTAAACCCTTAACCCTAAACCCTAAACCATAAACCCCTAAACCTTAAACCCATAAACCCTTAAACCCCTAACCCTTAACCCTTAACCACTAACCTATAACCTTTAACCACTAAAATTTTAAGTTAATATCAAACTTCATAACTTTGAAAAAGATTCAAAGTATATAGGCTGGAAACCTGACGGGTTGCCTTATATCTCACTGTTAGATATAACGGATCCTCCCTAGGTGTAACAATGCCATGAACGATGGATCTTAACGAAACACCAAATTAAATATCAAAACTCTACACCATTGAAACCCTAAACCTTAAACCCTAACCCTAACCCTTAACCACTAACCTATAACATTTAACCACTAAAATTTTAAGTTAATATCAAAGCAGTATAATTTTAAGAAAAAGATTCAAAGTATATATTTGGAAACTCGACGGGTTGCCTTATATCTCACATCACGATATAACGGATCCTCCCTAGGTGTAACAATGCCACGCACGATGGATCTTAACGAAACACCAAATTAAATATCGAAACTTTACACCATTGAAACCCTAAACCTTAAACCCCTAACCCTAACCCTTAACCACTAACCTATAACATTTAACCACTAAAATTTTAAGTTAATATCAAAGCGTATAATTTTAAGAAAAGATTCAAAGTATATAGGTTTGAAACTCGACGGGTTGCCTTATATCTCATTGTCGATATAACGGATCCTCCTAGGTGTAACAATGCCACGCACGATGGATCTTAAAGAATACATAACTTACCTAATTTTAATATCAAATTTCATAAAATACATAAGTTGACGATTAAATTTAATAACTTACATAATTTTTCCTTAGTATCAAACTTCATAACTTACATAAAACTTAAGAAAAGATTCAAAGTATATAGGTTGAAACTGACGGGTTGCCTTATATCTCTTGTCGGATATAACGGATCCTCCTAGGTGTAACAATGCCACGTCGATGGATCTTAAAGAATACATAACTTACCTAATTTTAATATCAAATTTCATAAATTACTTATATAAATTATTAATTAACAATTTAGTAGTATAATTTATTGTCAACTTTAGACTTCAACAACTACGAAATGGATAGGAGTTGGATTTGTCAAGGGTAAGCAACGCTATCGAAATGGAGTAGAAACTTTTCGAATTTCGCATTTCAAAATGCAAGCCAAGAGAATATGATTCTTTGCCGTGTAAGAAGTGTTGCAATATTAACGGCATTATCGTGAAGTGGTCTCACGAACATCTAGTTGTTGATGGTTTTGTCCGGGGTACAAAATATGGTTTTTCATGGCGAGTCTACATCTAGGGAGCATCTTCATCGATGAATCAGGGTATTCTCATACCGCTTTCAACGAGAATGTTAGTAGCGATAACATGGAAAACATGTTGGGATGCTTTTAATATCTTGTGATGATGGTTTTGGGTCATTTCCACGACTTGGGTGCAACCGATGATCACAATTTTGGAGGAAATACTTTCACCGAAGAGGAAAGAAGTGTAACGGATGAACGACCAAATGAAGAAGTCTGCGAGGTTCTACGCGTTACTTGGTGAAATGAATGAAGAAGCGTATGAAGGATCAAAATTTTCCAAACTGTCATTCAGATTCGTCTTTTCACTTGAAATGTTTGGGGGTGGACCGAAACTCCTTCACAATCTTTGTTAGAGTTATCGCAAGAAATGTTCCGCTTGCAAAAATCCTCGATCTTCCAAAGACATGAAGAAATTGATAAAGGATTTGGGCCTTGGATACAATAAAATTCACAGTTGCCCAAATGATCGCATGTTGTATTAGGGCGACCGATAAACCAACAAATCTGTCATGTATGCGCCAATCCGTTGGATTCATAGAAATACAGAGGACTGATAACGAGGTCGAACATGGTACACAGATCAAAGAAGCGACCAGTTAAGATTTTGCGATATTTTCCCTAATACCGAGGCTTCAACGGCTTTTCATGTCGCCCAAGACAGTAGAATCAATGACGTGGCACCTTGATGGACGAACCGATGATGGGTTGTTAAGGCATCCCGCAGATTCTTTAGCTTGGAAATGTTTTGACTCCAAATTTCCAAGCTTTGCAAGCGATCCTCAGAGTGTGAGGCTTGGGCTAGCATCCGATGGATTTAACCCTTACAAACTTATGAGCACAACGTCTGAAGACTTGGCCTGTGGTGCTTGTTCCCTACAATTTGCCTCCATGGGTTTGCATGAAACAATCTTCTTTTATCTTGTCTATGATTATACCTGGAGAGAAAGGGTAGGGAATGATATTGACGTCTATTTGCGACCACTTGTTGACGAGTTAAAACAAGCGTGGGCTGGTGTTCAGACATTCGATGCAATGAGAAAAGAGAACTTTAATTTACGTGCGGCATTAATGTGGACTATTAACGACTTTCCGGTTTATGCTAATTTATCTGGTTGGAGTACCAAGGGACGTTATGCTTGTCCGTGTTGTCTTTGTCTTGTACATGTTCGCAATGGTTATATAATGGGAAGAAGTTTTCTTACATGGGGCATCGCTTCGGTGGTTACCGGAAAATCATACATTTAGATTTCGAGTGCTCAATTTGATGGTCTTGAAGAGTTTAGATCGCTCCTTCGCAGACCGGTGGATCCGAAATATTGTTAATGTTGAAAGATATGAATTTCATTTATGGGAAGATGAATCAACCGCAAACCCGCATAGAAAAAGAGGATCTAGGGATGAATCGATGATGAATCGATGAAGAGGATGATTCTAATGAGGTCGACTTGTGGAAAAAAGAAGTATTTTTTCGAGTTGCCTTATTGGGAGCATCGACTTTACGCCATAACCTTGATGTCATGCATATAGAGAAAATGTCTGCGAGAACATCATTGGGACTATTTTGAATGTCGATGGAAAATCGAAAGATAATCTTCGAGTAGACTTGATTTAGTCCACATGGGAATTGGCGTGAGCTTCATCCCCGAGCACTTAGAATATGAAATATCGATTGTCACCGCTATTTTTTCAATGTCAAGACGGAGAAAGAAGTATTTTGTACGGTGTTGAAGGATATAAAGGTCCGGATGCGTATGCATCAAATATATCGCGATGTGTGAGTCTTAAGGATCGAAGATTATATGGCTTAAAATCGCATGACTATCACATATTGATGCAAGACTTATCGCCGGTTGCTTTGCGGTGTTATATGTCAAAAAGGTGACGGCTCGTAATTGAACTGTCAAATATAATGAAAGTCATTTGTGGTAAAGTTTTGAATGTTCAAGAACTTGAGGCGCAAGATCGAGCCGCATTAACTTTATGCAATCTGGAGAAGATATTCCGCCTTCCTTCTTCACTATCATGGTGCACTTGTTAATTCATCTCCGTGAAGCAATTCTTGGTGGACCTTTTCTATCGATGGATGTATCCCATTGAAAGGTCTTACTTTATTTGCAAAATATTCCTTCATTCACTAAATGCCTTTATTTCCAACTTTTGATAATGTTGTATATCGTGTTTAGGTTCCTTTCCAAATTGAAGTCATCGCTTGCAATAAGCGTTATCCGGAAGGATCAATTGCCGAGGGATACTTGGCAGAGGAATGTATGACTTTCTGTTCGAGGTATTTGGAAGATGTTGAAACAAGAATGAACAGACCAAGTAGAAATGCTAGGCTCACAGATCATAATTTGGCTGAAACTTATTTATTTCAAAGTTTCAGAGAACCGATCGGCAGAGTCGAAATTACAGAATTAGACGATAGATCGTGGGTCCAAGCACATCGATACGTTCTTTTTCATCGCGATTCAATGGCTCAATTTGAATCGTTCTACAATTTGATAAATACTCATCAATTATGATTTGTTTGTCTTCTAACAAAGTCAAAACCTTTTTTTTTTCCGTAGTCAGTACAAACAAATATTGAGAGCTCGTTCACGATCTCGAAGATTAAATCGACGAGAAATTAATAAGTTGTTCGCAGAATCATTCCATGAATGGTTAAGCCAAATGGTATGCAATTTAAATTTTCCTTGACAAGTAACAATATTTTCTCATAATATTCATAATTACTCGATTTACTTTCGAGTCAATAGGTTTGGAGTCGGAATGAAGTAAATGACGACGTTAAATGGCTTTCACAAGGTCCAAACAGAATAGTTAAAAGATACGGTGGCTTCCTCATCAACGGATCTGATTTCATACAACGATCGCGAGAGATTGAGGAGAACTCAAAATTGCGGAATTGTTGTTAATTCTTCGATTACAAGTTATGCTAGTGCTAGGGACGATGAATCCGGTCGAGGGAATTTGGAATATTTCGGACTTATTATCGACATCATTGAGTTGGATTATTACGGTAAATGCAAAGTTGTCCTATTTCGAGGTGATTGGGCTGATGTGAATACGGCTCATGGAATTAAAAACGATCAATATGGTTTTACAATGGTGAATTTCTCTCGATTAATTCACAGGAGAACAACCGATGGACGAGCAGTATGTGTTTTCTTCTCAAGTTAAACAAGTTTTTACTCGGAAGATCCAATCGATAAGGGTTGGTACGTTGTACTTGAAACACCCTAGAGACTTCTTCGACGTTGGCGGTGGAAGTAGAGATGACATAGTCGAAAGATCGAAACTTTGCCTTTTCCGAATAAGACTTAAGCGAAAATATCCCTAGTACTAGTCAACAATTTCAATGGGTTCATCGGGATGTGGGCGAAGATATTTACTGAAATATGATGTAGTAAGATTTAACGATTTATTATTTATATGTAATAATATAATTTTCATGTTGGTCATGTTATATAATTTTCATGTGTACTGTAGGAAAAGTGCCTAGAAGACGATTACGAGATTTAAATATTGTCCGTGAAACTCCAAATCCAGAAGAAGCTAATAGTAGTGAGCAGCAAACAGTTGTTGGATCTTCTACTCTGCCGGACATAGATGACGAGCCTGGAGAATTTCAAAGTAATGTTAAGTTTATTTTACATGCATGTTGAATTTTATTATTGATTCATTTTTTAATTTTAATATAATAATATATTATTTTTCAGCTTAAGGTGGTGGGACGCGCAAAGGTCGGGGACGTACATTACTTCAAGATTTATACGACTTAGAGCCTAACGATCGTGTTAGAGTAAGAAGAAACAATGATGGCCCACTGTTGGATCCGAAGCTCATTGTTAGGAGGCTATTTGGGCATTTTAGCACGAAATTCCAATATGTTGCCCATTAACTACGAATCATGGCATCACATGCCTGATGCCAACAAAAATCAAGCCCTTGAAAATATTAAGGTAATAAAACGTGAATGTAATTTATAATACTTTAATTTAATTTTCATTTATATTAACTTTTATACTTTTTTTTTCTTGAGGTAGATTTAATTTAGAGGTCTCGATGACTATGTTAAGAAGACATTGGGTAAAAATGGAGAGACAATAAAAGCACCCTCAAAAACAATATTTCAAGAAAGAGATAAGCCTCGACGAAAAATTAAGAAATGTTCCAAAGAATGTTGAGGTACCAATGGGAAGATCAAGTTAGATTTTGGAATTCAAAAAAGGAGAGGTATTACGTACATCTAAAATCGTATAAATTATTTGGTTTATAGTATTTACTATATATATAATTCAAATTGCATTATGTAGGACCGTGAGCGAGTTGGGATAAGCAGATGAAACAAAAATTCACGCATTACGGCGGTGTTCTAGAAGTTTTGCTTGTATAGTGACGCCGAGGTAATATAATTTATTAATTACATCAAATATTAATTACTTTATACTATTAAATTATATTTTTCTCGCTAAAATGTAGGAAACTTCGATTGGTCAAAAGTTGGACGCGTTAAACTTTTTGACATTACGTATAGAAAGAAGGATGGATCTCCGATGACATCCAAGTCTGCAGAAATTTTGGTATATTTACTTAATAAAATTTTATTTTTATAAATATTTCTACCGTTTAATTATAATAGTTTAATTCATCGTTTATAGTTTTAAATTTATAATGTTAAATTATGTTGCATTCTTTCTTATTTATATATTTCGTTTCTAACTCTTTCATTGATTTATTAGGATAAACTAAAGGAGAAGAAGGCGGAGTATGAAGCGGTTGCTTCGACTGATAGTTCTGTTAATCTTGAGGAGATTGATAACAGAATTATTACAGATGTTTTGGGTCCTGAAAGGTACGACTGCTTCAACTGATAGTTCTGCTAATCTTTAGTGTATTATTAATAGAATTATCACTGATGTTTTTGGTCTTGAAAGGTATGGTCGGGTTCGAATTAAAGGATCTAGAGTTACCCCGACCCAATATTTTGGATCCGCCTCCCAGCAGTACATGCCTTCCGGGGGGCAATCTCGTGCTGAAGTTCAAAGGCTACAAAACCAGATTGTTCAGATGCAAGAGAGCACGGTTGAGCAGAGGCAGCAAATTGCCGATGTTCAAAGAAAATATGAAGAACTCCAAAGAGCGACTTAGAGCGGATCTGAAGCGGTACAAGCAAGGAGGAGCAAAGAAGAAGAGAGGAGGCAATGCAATGCGAGGGAGGCAACCAAGAAAGATCGATGCTAGCGAGAGCAAAGCAGAAAATCTGAAGAGCTCCAAGACCACTTGAAAGATATGATGAGATGTTTCAAGAATGCAGAAACCGCCATCTTAGACATTTAATTTTCGTTGTAAGAAGTTTTGACATTATTACATTTAAACAATATTTTCGATTATCATTCATTTAATTTATTAAATTTCAAGTATCATTTAGAATTAATGTAATTGTGTGATTTTTATGCTAAATTCTTTGTTTTGCGTTGAAATTATATACTTGTTATTGGTTGGTTTTAGTGCGGGAGGGGTATAATATTGAAAAAAAATTTATTTTTTTAAATCTATACAAATTAGCGGCGTTTGTAGAAAAGCGCCGCTAAATCTCAAGAAATTTTTTGCGGCGTTTGTTGAAAAGCGCCGCTAAAGCCCCGACTTTTAGCGGCGTTTTTGGGGTAAAGCATTAAAGGCCCGACTTTTAGCGGCGTTTTAGTGGTAAAGCGCCGCTAAAGGCCCCGACTTTTAGCGTTTTTAGAAGCCGCTAAAGGCCCTGACTTTAGCGGCGTTTTTATGGTAAGCGCTAATGGCCTCGACTTTTAGCGGTTTTTAAGATAAACCATAAAATTTCCTATGTAGTATTAGCGGTTTTTGTGGCGCTTTGAAAAGCGCATAAATACTTTTTGTATGCTTATAAAGCGCTAAATGTCCAAAAACGCGCTAAAAGTCTGCATTTTCAGAGTGAGTATTAAAAAATAACTAAAAAATAAGGTATAAATAAAATAAAGTAAAAACAGTTTAAGTTTTGTGGAACGATTTTTTAGGGTAAATTGTAAAAATAATTATTTAATTATTAATGTATTTCTATTTTAATTATTTGAGTTTATTTTAACCACTAACGTGAAACATCTAAACTTTAAATTGATAAAAAAAAATGGAACTTAAAATTAGGTAAACTTAAAAGAACAAAAATCAAACTGGAACATATGATAACAAAGATTAAAATTTTATTTAATTACTAGCCTTATTTCCAACAATAGCTAAAATGTTGAATTAAGCTGATCAAAATTTGTCATAATCATGTCCATTTCAATAATGAATTCATTTTACTTACTTGTAGTAAATTTAAAGAGAAGACCACAAAATAATTAGTGAATGGTGGGCTTTAACGATGGGCCTGAATTCATCATTTAAACTAATTTAATTTCTTAATAAATTGTGTTATTATATTTCATCGACTGTGCTTCCAACTCATGATTCCTAATTTTACTACACTTCTTCGATTACATATTTATATAGCCATTATAGTTATAATAGGAAAAGGAACACAAACTCACGTCAATATAACACAAAAACCAACTCCTTTTCATTGTTGGATTATGAAAACAATTTACTATATATATGTATGCATGCATGCATGTATGTATCTTCCATTCCACATACGCATCAAATTAAGAAATCATCGATACTATGGCAACTTTAAAAATCTTCTTCTTTGTCCTTTTGATCCAATGCACTATATTCACTGGCTCTTCTCGTCAGTTGAAGAAGAGCAACATAAATATTGATAACTATGGTGACAATACATTCAATGTCATTAGCTTTGGAGCTATTGGAGATGGAAAGAAGGATGATTCTAAGGTTTTCTTCTTTTTTTTTTCCTTTTAATTTTATCTGCTGCGTGTGGTGCTAATTTTAAGGACTGGTGTTGTTTGCCTACTGATAATAAATGCTTGGCTTAATGTCGTGTATAATATAATATGTATGTATTGTAGGGGTTTAAGCGTGCATGGGATGCTGCTTGCGATTCATCAACTCCGTCACCAACCCTTCTTGTACCTCAAGGGAAGACGTTTCTGCTGCAACCTTTAACTTTCAACGGCAAACATTGCAACTCTAATAACATTAATTTCCAGGTATTTCTATCTATCTTTCTCTACTTCCATTGTAAATTCAGTTATATATATTTAGCAATAGTACCAGTAGTGTATATAATATTGTATTAATTAGAACCTTTGCATATAAATTGGGGTGCAGATTGATGGGAGAATCATAGCCCCAACCAAACCTTCTACATGGGAATGCAATACAAATTGTCACCATTGGATTGGCTTTCAGAATTTCGATGGTCTCCACATTCAAGGATCTGGTACCATCAATGGCCAGGGAGATAATTGGTGGAAACTTTCTTGCAAAGATAACCAAAAGGTAATTGTTTATATTGTAGTATAAGCACATAAGATTTTACATTATGGTAAAACTTTCTTGTTGGGTTTTACTGACATATACATGTCCATTGCTCTTTGTAACAGTCGTGCCAACTTCGGAAACCAACGGTATGTGTTCAAATTTCAAGTTTTTCAGTTTCTAATTAAAGACATGTTTTACAAAGTTATACTAAGTTTTTCGGTATGGAAGAATAAACATTGACAAAAATTGTGTATGCTCTACTTGTATGAGAATCATGTGGCTTTTGGTTTTAGGGTTTTATGATAGGACACTCCAAGAATGTAGATATCAAAGGTTTAACCTTTGAAGACAGTCCCAAAATGCACGTTGCATTTGAAGACTCTACTTCGATTTGTGCCACTCAACTTACAATCAAAGCTCCGGGAAACAGCCCCAACACTGATGGCATTCACATCCAACGTTCCACCAATGTCTCTATCCACAATACAACCATTCAAACTGGTTTCTTTCTTTGTTTCTTTGCTGGTTTCATTTCATTATACTTTCCATCTATATGTTTGTTTTAATATTTTATATATATTTATTCATTAATTTAGGTGATGATTGTATATCAATTGGAGACCGCTCTAAATATATCAATATCACTAACATCGAATGCGGTCCAGGTCACGGAATAAGGTATACTCTTTTACAATCAACTTCCTTTCTTGTTATATGATATTAACTTTCTGTATTAATATTAATTGCCACATGAAGCATCGGGAGCCTTGGAATTATGGGGAAAACTGAGGAAGTTGAATTTGTTCATGTAAGAAATGTTTCTTTCCATGGAACAACTAATGGAGTTAGAATCAAAACTTGGCAGGTATATATAATGCATTTCTTTAATATATATATATATATATATTAATATCTATTATATAATTGATAATTAGTATTGTTGTGTGTTTAGGGAGGACATGGTCACGCGAGAAACATTAAATTTGAAGACATAACTTCTCACGCTTCAACTCGACCTATTGTTATCGATCAATATTATTGCCCTCATAAACAATGCAAGAACCAGGTAAGTCGTTAGTTTATAAATTTATTGATATGGAACTCAACATGTAGGATAACGTGACTTCTTATTCCCTTATAGGATTGTTAATAATTTTCCGTCCATATTTAAAAATGAAGTAGTCTTAATGTTAACTATTATATATATTTTGCAGACATCAGCTGTGGAGATTAGTAATATAGCTTATGAAAACATCAATGGTACATCACATAAAGAAAGAGCAGTGCAACTCTCATGCAGTGAATCCAGTCCTTGTAGAAACATTACCATGAAAAACATTAACTTGAGAAATGAGAAGCAAAAAAGCAAAACTTCATCATATTGCCTCAATGCTCATGGCTTGAGAAATGGAAGGGTTCATCCTAATGTACCTTGTTTGGACAAATCTGATAATTTTTAGACTCTATTTTTTTAAAAAAAAAATTAGCACATAGCAGAAGGTAAATTTAATGAATTTTATTATGTTATAGTTGTAATGTATTTTTGAGGATTATTATATAAAGTTTTTGAGGATTATTATATAAAGTAAATATTTGTTTAAGATGGATGATTGATTCTCCCTTTAATGAAAAGAATGATACAAGTAATAGAGAAATTGAAAATGAATGAGCATTGAACAAAACTAAGAACGATGAGCTGATTGATTTTCATTGGACATATATATATATATATATATCCATATATCATCTCCATCGCAACAATAGAAAGATGTTTTTACCTATTATGGCTGAAGAAAGAACTTAAAAAACTTGCGTTTGTAAGCACAGGTTTTAACAGAAATGATTCCAATGGCTAGAGAATAGCAGCGCACTGAACTGAGCTTGTTTGAAGTCTTAAAAAATCATTAAGAGAAAAACATTAAATGGAGATGCGGGGTATCGATCCCTGTACCTCTCACATGCTAAGCGAGCGCTCTACCATCTGAGCTACATCCCCCCAATGTATAAGCCTTTTAAAAAAATTTTATTCTAATAACAAAAACCAAATCGCCCTAGTAATCGGTTTCCTCTTACCATGTTCTGAACTTTCTTGGCCCGCTTGGAATACTCATATTTTTCAAATATCTACAATTAAAATTAAAAATAGGTAATTTATTAATGAATTAAAAATAATAATAACTAGTGATAAATATTTAATATTCATATGTACTTCCATAAAATGTTTAAGTTTGTCTAATTCAAATAAAATAAAAATTTTATCACTCTACTTATAATTCAATTAAATAAGAAATTTTTGTATTTAAGTCTTTAGTTGACATTAATTTTAAATTATAAATTAAAATTAAAATGAATGAATACTTATAATTTTAGTTGGGCTAATAATTTGAGTTGTTATTTTTATTTTTTGTTGTTGGTTTGGGCCCCAAGTTAAATTGGGCATGTACATTGGCCATACAAAATATTTGTAATTTAGTTCGACTGTCTACAAAATTTATGTGGCTTCACCCAAATTTTATCTCTAATCAATCACTACTTCTAAAAGAATAAAGGGTAAATTAAGTCTATAGTTACTCTAAAATATGATTTATCCTATTTTGATGACTCTTAATTTTTTTAATTAAGATAATTGTCTAAATTAGTCACTATCGTTAAAAATTTCATTAACCCACTAACATATTATTAACGTGACACATTAACCCATTGAATAACAGACACATGATTTTTTTTATTTTATTTTTTACTTTTGAATAAAACTAAAACCTCTCAATAATTAACCTAAATCATTTTATTTTATTATTTCTCTTCTCTAGCTTTTGTTTCTATAAAAGCCACAATACTACTAAACCAAGCAAACTTTTCGATTTTAATTAAGCATCTTAGCCATCGTTCAAAAAAAGGCAAATGGTGTACTCAATACAAGGTTTAATTTCACTTGTAAGTTTAACGTTTAACTCTTTTTTTTCCTAATTTTTTTTTATTTTAAATTATGCCATTAGCAGTGAAATTAACAGTTTTTAATAGCAGAAGGACTTGATTAATATAATCTCCAAAGTTTAAAAATGTAAGTAGAATATTTTAAAATTTAGAGACCAATTTAGAATATCAGTCATAGTTTGAGGACATTTGGTGCAATTTACTTAAGATTCCTACAGAAGAAATCCGACAAAAACCCTAACTACCTTCCAAGGAACATTATTGCCTTCATTTCTTTGGTTTGTCCTTTGCGGGAAGAAAAAAATAATAATTATGTAATTCACTCTTCTTCTTCATTTCTTTCTCTCAACCCCAAATCTCAATTTTCATCTTCTTCTTCTTTTTAATAATTATTATTTGGGGTTTTTGTTTATTATATATGAAAGATCGGACTCTGGGTTTTTGCTACTTTTTATTGAACCAAAAAAAAAAAAATGAGATTAGATGGTTATATATTTCTCAGCTTCCCGGTGTGTGTTAGAGTCTGTTACTAAGTCAGTTTAGCATTGGTTAGTTTGTTAGCATTCTGTTATGGCTTAATTCCTTCTATAAATATTGTATCAACAGAACAAGGAAAATCAGAATAACCAGTATAGAAATCAAAGTATATCCAGCTAGTTCTTTCACACAATTTCTCTCAAATCAGTTACATTTACCTTACTTCTCAATATGGTATCTTTCGCCATCTGATCTTGGGAACCATGGAGAACACCACGGATGAATCTGCTGCGTCTCACGGTGCTCGTGTTGTTCATAGTTTTCCTCGGCATGAGGTTGTCAAACTTAACCAAGCAACGTATGTTCAGTGGCATAAACAAGTCAAATTGATCGTAGAGGGCTACGATCTCGCTGGATTTCTCGAAGGCACCACTCCACCACCCTCAAGGTATGTTCAAGATTCTGATGGAGTGTGTGTTCCTAATCCGTTAGCCTCTGCTTATACACAGCAAGATCGGCTCCTGACGTCCTGGCTGTAATCAACGATTTGTTCATCGGTTCTGCCGTCATTCACTGATGCCTACACATCGTGTGATGTCTGGAATACGGCAACAAGATTATTTGCAGCGGATTCTGGGGCTAAACAATCGCGGATTCGCCATGAGTTGCACTCTTTAAAGAAAGGTAATCTTTCGATTACTGATTATGTAGCTCGTATTTCAAACTTGTCTGCTTTGCTAGAGTCCTCTGGTTCGCGGATCTTAGAAGACGAGAAGGTGCAGATCTTACTTGCCGGTCTTCCCTCTGAGTATGAGTCGATTGTCTCCTTTGCTTCTATTTCGACCGGTGTTTTGTCGTTTCGACGTTTGGTTGATGGTTTGTTGGAGTGCGAAAGTTGTATTGCCTGTTCAGTTCCTGACGTTTTCCATGCGAACCTAGTAGAAGGAGGTTCAGCGACTGCACCGTCACAAGGAGTTGTAGCGTCGTCCGATCGTGGCGGTCGTACCTTTGGCCGCAGACGAGGGCGAGCTTTTCGTTCTGTCTTCGATGTCGATCCGCTCGTGTTGGTCACGATGCTCAGCGTTGTTACTATCGATATAATCGCAATATGGAGGCGCCGCCGTCGTCTTATGTGCCGCCGTCACCCACTGGAATTTTTTCTTCTCCTGGTTCGGCGCGATATGAGTGGGGGTTGCCTTCTAAAACTGCTAGGCATTCCTATGGTCACCATGGGTTTGGTGATGGTAACTATTGTTTAATGGCTGGTTATTATGATGGGTGTGGGACCGACCACTATGAATTGTCTGCCAATTCAAATCTTCAATATGATGGTTTTTAACAAGGTGGGCCACAAGATTCCAATTTTCAACATGGTGGGCAATCTGATGGATTTCAACATGATGGGCTGCAAGACTTCACATTTCAACATGGTGGGCCGCAACATTTGAATTTCCAACATGGTGGGCCGCAAGGTTGTTGGTCAAGTGGGCACATAGAGTTACCAAGGCCGAATGCCCCTAGACCATGTACTTATGGTCCAAATTTTGGGGTTCGCAATGATGGGGGTTTTTATTCTCGTGGGCCTTCGAATCGACCTCCGACACCTTTCGTTCCTCATGTTCCTACTACTAATAATGTTCAGGTTGGGCCGGTTCCTTGGTCAACTAAACCCAAAGCTCGAGTTTATACAGGGTCTGATCCTTGCATTGGGATGGCCCTAGTAGGTGCTCTTCATGCATCAGATTATTCTGATTGCTCCGGGTCTCAAGCTAATACCTCTAAATTTGAGTCCGCCGGTGGCACTGATGGGTCATATATTCCCGTACCAGTTGGCACTACATCTTGGTACCCTGACTCAAGAGCGAGTAACCATGTGTGTCGGGAACCTTCTGCTCTACATCATGCTATTCCTTATTCAGGTAATTCTTCGCTCTTGATGGGGGATGGGTCTCCGGCTATGATTTCATCGGTTGGTGATAGTTTTTTACCGGCTAATTCAAAATTATTGCATTTATCTAATGTTTTATATGTGCCGAGTATCCGCAAGAATCTATTGTCGGTTTCTCAATTTGCTAACGATAATAATGTGTTCTTCGAATTTCATCCGACACATTGCATTATCAAGGATGTCGTGACCAAGGAAGTTTTGATGAGGGGGCACATTCATGAAGGACTATATCAGTTTTCCGTCCCTGCAGTATCTCCTCGGCATGCTAAAAGTCTCTTTGTTGGTCATACAAATGTTTCTGATGAGAATACTAAGTCTCATATAAATGCTAAAAATAAGAGTGTTGAGTGTCCTATCTTTAGTCTGTGGCATAAACGTCTTGGACACCCATCAGCATCTGTAGTTAAAACTGTTTTGGATAAATGTCAAATTACGTCTTCTAAATATAGTCTTGATGGTTTGTGTACTGCTTGTCAATAAGGTCGGTCACATAAATTGTCCTTTCCTCTGTCTAATACGAAATATCAGCCATTTGAGTTGGTCGTCTCTGATCTTTGAGGTCCTGCAAATGTTACTAGTACTGCAAATCGGTATTATGTTTCATTCATTGATATGAGCACTCGATTTACCTGGATATATCTTCTTCGACAAAAGTCTCAAACTGTGGAATGCTTCACTAGATTTCAACGGTTGATAAAAACACAATTTGGTAAAGATATTAAGCAATTTCAGAGTGACTGGGGTGGTGAGTATCGGGCTTTAACGTCTATTCTTACATCTCAAGGAATTATTCACAGATTGACTTGCCCTTATACTTCGGAACAAAACGGCGTGGCTGAACGTAAACATCGGCATATTGTTGAAATGGGATTGTCTCTGTTGGCTCAGGCTGGAAGTCATAAGGGTATCAATGTCTTTTGCCTACTGGAGAAGTTGTTGTGTCTTGACATATGTTGTTTGATGAGAATAAATTCTTGATGCCTGAGCATCACTCACAAGGTCAGTCTGATGTTTCTGCCTCAACAGTGGTACCTCTAGTTCGGGTTGTCTCTACACCTCAGTTAACTCGGCCCCTGGAGACTGTTTCCGTACTACCTTCATCGAGTAGTTCGTCCAGTTCATTTGAGGTGCCTATCTTCGGGTCTCCGGCTATGACTACTTCTGTCTCTGATAACATCCTGTCTTCTACTAACCCGGTTTCTCCTCATCCTGCCCCTGTTTCTTCCCTACTTGTGCTTTTGGGCAATAATGAGGATGTTCCTTCCAACAACGTTCGCTCGTCCCCCTGCGCCAGTGATGCGAATACTCTCCCACCAGTAGTCAACTCTCATCCTATGGTTACAAGGGCAAAGGCTGAGATTTACAAACCGAAAGTTTTTTCCGTTGAAGCTATTGAACCATCTTCGATAGAAGAAGCTTTGGCTACAGCTGAGTGGAGTGCAGCAGCACAAGCTGAGTACAATGCTCTTGTTCACAACTCCACCTGGGATTTAGTTGATCTACCACCAAATCGCAAGGTTATTGGTTGTAAGTGGTTGTTTAAGGTTAAAAGGAACCCTGATGGCACAGTTGCGCAGGAAGGCTCGTTTAGTTGCCAAAGGCTATTCTCAAACTCCGGGATGTGACTTTAAGGAGACTTTTAGTCCTGTTGTGAAACCCGCCACCATTAGAGTCATTCTATCTGTAGCCGTCTCCAGATAGTGGCAGCTAAGACAGGTAGATGTTAATAACGCTTTTTTAAATGGTGATTTAGATACTGAGATCTATATGCACCAACCTCCGGGGTATGTTCAATATAATTCTTCAGGACAACCTCTTGTATGTCGTCTGAAGAAAGCTCTATATGGTCTCCGGCAGGCTCCTCGAGCTTGGTTTGAAAAATTGAAGTCATTTATTGTGTCCATCAATTTTCGTGCCTCAAAATCTGATGCTTCTCTTTTTATTCGGGTTCAGCCTGACTCTACACTTTATGTTTTAGTATATGTTGACGATATTATCATCACTGGGAGTGCTTCTGCTACTATTGACTGGTTTGTTCGATTGCTGAATGCTGAGTTTTCTCTTAAGGATATGGGTGACTTACACTACTTTCTCGGCATAGAGGTAACTCGATCGTCTTCTGGATACCTTCATCTTTGTCAGACCAAATACATACGGGATATTCTAGCTCGTGCTTCTATGACAGATGCTAAGAGTGTTCATACTCCGATGGTTAGCTCTTCCACTCTCTCCAAAGCAGATGGTGATCCTTTAGCAGATCCGACTGAATATCGGAGCCTTGCTGGAGCTCTTCAGTACGTTGTAATGACTAGACCTAATATTGTGTATGCTGTGAACAGGATATGTCAGTTCATGCATAATCCTACTACGGTTCACATGGTTGCTCTAAAACGCATCTTAAGGTATTTACGCGGGACTCTTGATTTTGGACTTATTTTTCGTCCTTCCAGTCGTCTCTCGTTAGTTGCTTATGCTGATGCTAATTGGGGTCTCGATTTTGATGATCGTCGCTCCACTTCGGGATATTGTATTTATTTTGGTTCCTCTCCTGTGTCCTGGTGCTCCAAAAAGCAACAAGTAGTTTCCCGGTCTACAGCTGAAGCAGAGTATCGAGGTCTTCTCTGACTACTAGTGAGGTTGTTTGGTTACTTTCTTTACTTCGAGAACTAGTGATCAAATCTGATGACACTCCCAATATTTAGTGAGATAGTTCTAGTGCTGTGGCTGTTGCGGCCAATCCTGTCCTGCATTCTAAGTTTAAACATGTGAAACTTGATTTGTTTTTTTTTCGTGAACGAGTAGCAGATGGCTCTGTTTTGGTTGGTGAGGTTCCTGCCTGTGATCAAGTAGCAGATATTTTGACTAAACCACTTTCAGCGAGTATTTTTCATAAGTTTCGACATTCTCTTCGGATCTTATCAGTGGAGAAGATGGGTGAATGTTAGAGTCTGTTACTAAGTCAGTTTAGCATTGGTTAGTTTGTTAGCATTCTGTTATGGCTTAATTCCTTCTATAAATATTGTATCAACAGAACAAGGAAAATCAGAATAACCAGTATAGAAATCAAAGTACATCCAGCTAGTTCTTTCACACAATTTCTCTCAAATCAGTTGCATTTACCTTACTTCTCAATAGTGTGGACCATGCAAGTTCATGGAACCTGTTCTGAATGCAATGGCTGATAAATTCACTGAAGTTGACTTTGTAAAACTTGATGTTGATGAGCTGCCTGTATGTATTTTTGTCCTTTGTTTTTCTCTTTACTATATAAACTTTTTATGTAAGTCTTCAATTGTGCTTTTAGCATACAAAATTTTAATAATTTTTTTGTTTATTTATTGATTTTCTTGGTGTTTTTAGGATGTGGCACAAGAATTTGGAGTGCAGGAAATGCCAACATTTGTGTTGGTGAAGCTAGGGAAGGAAGTGGGTAGGGTTGTTGGAGCTCAAAAGAATGAGCTTGAGAAGAAGATTGAGCAGAATAAATGATAAAAAGGCTACATACAGTATCTACAATTTGAAATTTCATTTTGAATACTTAAATTAATAAAGATGTCAAATGGAGTTTCTTGAGTATGATAATGCTAAATAATGCTTTTAACTCTTTATTGTGGAATAATGATGGTTTTATGCATGTAAATTTGATAAATCTATGGTCATAAGCTTTTAATTCACTTGTTTTACTATGTGTTTCTTTCTTACGTATTATATTGAATTTGTGGGAAGATTTTGTAATTATATTTTGTCTTGTTTACTCAAAAAAAAAAAAGTAAGTTAATCTTTATACAATAGATCTAAGAGTAAATTGGTCGTTTCTTTTAAAATTCATACCGTTAAGAATTGGCATGACCGATAGAATAACCTAACAATGACACGTGTATCTCCTGTTGACGTACGATATCAATTTTTAACAATAAAAATAGATAATTTTTTTAATAAAAGGATCAGTTTGCCTTTTGATTTAAACTAATTTGCTTCCTTTTGTAGAATAAAGGTCAAAATACAATCTGATTACTAGTAAACGAGCTTTCATGATATTTTTTTTTTTATTGAATTTGTGTCATACTCCCTAAAACAGAAGGGATGTCGGTATGCTTCATCTTTAATCAATGCCCTCTAGGATCACAGCTTCTTCATATTAACAACATAGGTTTCTTGATAGGGCACTAACCTAGAGGTGTTCATTCTTTTGATCATCTTTATGCTAGTTTGAGTTGGACTTTACAATGATTGAGTTGAATTTGAATAGTTTGTGAGCAAAAGTATCTAGTTTATACACTAAGAGGGAGCGTTGAAATGAAGTTGTATGGAAAGGAGATAGATAGAACAGTATGCAAAAATTACATTGAAGCCATGACAAACAGGAGTCTATGAAGAAGATGAAGGATTTAAGCCTATAAGGAAGCAGTTACTGCATTAAGATAACATATTATAGGTCATTATTACTCCCAGCAGTATATGTACAATAAGTAGAGCCGAAATGTATTATGTCTTTTTCAGACAGTGTACGCTTGCTGAATTGTGTCTATGTCAAGACCCTTCAGTCTAACTACTGATTCGACGTGCCCTTTTAGCGTAGTCAGTTCCCTCAACCTGCAAATAGAATTGTCATCGGTTACACATTCTGTATGAATTAACTGAACTAAATTCGAGTTTGAAGCTCTCTGATGGCAAAGTTTAGTTGTTAGCTTATGGTTAATGGATGCATACCTTGCAATTTCAGCTCGTCTCTTTGCCTCTTCAGCCATTTGATTAAGTTCATTGTAACTAGTTCGGTCACGAACATCTTGGTGTCTGGTGGCTGCAATCCATGGAGTGTCCTCTGAGCATGCGCCCATTTCAGTTCACGTTCTTCTTTCCAAGTCTTTCTTCCTTGTGAAAGCGATCTGTGAAACAACCACCCATAAATGAAATATCCGACAAGTTTCTCGGTCTAAAACAATGAAAGATATTCAATCAGTTGAAAAGAATACATACCCTTTGTTCGATGACGAGATCCCAAGCTTTTCCACTGAGGGCGATCGGATGAAAAACTTGATAAAATCGAGTGGAATGTAAAAGATAAGGTTGTAAAGCCATATCACACCCGCCAACCCCATCCAATTCCTTCAATTGCAGCAAAACCCCAGTTTGCATATACTGCTATTAATGTAGCAATCTGTTCATCAAACAAAACCAAAAGTTCAATACCAGTTTGGTTTTTTTAGGTTATTTTCAGTTTAATTTGGTTGATTGACATGCAACATCTAGTAAGACTGCATTCGGTTCCTTGCGCTTAAAGCAAACTAAACCAGAAGATTGCTACTAACCAGCTGAGCTATGACAAAAGCCAAAACCAGTAAAAGACCGGGACGCTCAAGGAAAGACCAACTCCTTGCTCGTGTTACAAATATGAGAGCTTGACTGATAATGCTCACTTGCAGGTATACTGCCGAAGCAAGCATTTTTATGTCCTTGCGGTCGGTTTTCTGAAGGCTTTTAACCCCAAATGTACTCTGAAACAAAGAACACATTATTATATTGATTAAAATTAAACATACAAGTCATTGTAATGTAATTATAATCTCTTACAGGGAAGAAGTCTGTCTTGTATGCTGCCCAAAAGAAAATGACAGTCATCATGGCTAAGTAACCACCAAGAATGATTCCAGTTGCAAAGATTTCTGCTAACTTCCAACTGTCTGGCAGTGGAGATGGTTTCACTCTATCCTTGGATATTGTCATAATGGTACCTGCGGACCAATGATTTCGTCAGCAACTCCTCATGTTCAGCACTTGGACTGAGGCCGAGTTTCATTCAAGCATGCTAAATGGAACCAGAAAATTGCAGTTTGGGCATATTAAGACAAGCAAATACAAACCATCATTAAGGATAGCAATAATGAGGACCATGAATGGAGGGAAATCAAACTTCCATATCAATGCCAATAACATGAAACCAAGCTGTCAAGCAAGAATGCAGAATATCAAGTTAGAAATCCATCAATGTATTCATATGAAGGCAATATTTCAGATCCGATGCCAAAACTTACCACAATACGGATTGTAATGGAGACTGCATATATCTGTGAATATGAAAGAAACCAAATGACTTAATTAGACAAAAATGTCGATTCAAGTTTCGATTGAATGGCATAGGCCATGGTTTAGACTCACTGTGTAGTTTTTCATCCTCTGGAATATGGCTCGACTGGTTAGTACAGCACTGATGATGACACTAAGACCAGGTTCGGTCAAGACAATGTCGGAAGCACTACGAGCTGCATCGGTTGCATCAGCCACAGCTATGCCGATGTCTGCTTTCTTAAGAGCAGGAGCATCATTGACCCCATCACCAGTCATTCCACATATATGTTTCCTGGCTTGTAAGCGCTTCACAATCTCATACTTGTGCTCTGCATCGACAATTATACAAAAGCCATATAAGCGAACAACAAGGATGGGAAGAAGCATATTATAGAACCAAAATCGAGCATCAAATTTTCGATAAACTGCATCCAAAAATCACGAGTCAAGATGGGAAAGGAAAAGGTTATGATACCAGGGAAAACACCAGCAAAACCGTCAGCTTTCTCAATCAACTCATCAACTGGCAAAGCAGCAATAGACTCTTCTTTGTTTTGTCCTAACAAGGATGATGAGGGATACATATTGGTTCCCATTCCGAGACGGCGTCCTGTTTCCTTTGCTATCGCCAGTTGATCACCTAATGGTCATCAGAGAGATCAGTAGAAGGAAATATACTCGAACAATTTCTCGCAAAAGAGAAATGCTCAACTCAAAACCGAATTGATATTAGGACATGCACCTGTGATCATTTTCACGTTCACTCCGAGATTCAACGCCCTTCATATTGTATCTGCACTGTCATGTCTAGGTGGATCGAACAAAGGCATGAGGCCAATAAATTGCCATGGACCTCCTGAGCTCTCCTTTCGTCCTTCAGGAACTTCCTGAAAATCAATTGATAAGAATGTTATCGGTGTCATATCAAACATAAAAGGGATACACTTGATGAAATTTCAGACTACATGATATATTTACCTGATATGCTACTGCCAGTGACCGCAATCCACGCTCCGCAAACTTATCAATTACAGCATGAACTCGACGTTCCAACTCTGATTTATTGTGTGCAAGATTCAGAATCTGATAATCACATCACAGCAATGAATTACTTTAAAACGGATTTGCACTACTATCAAAATATTTTAAGTACTAGACAACATATGAGCCTACCTGTTCAGGTGCACCTTTGCTGACTCGGTGCATTCGACCTTGATTATCAATATATGTAAGAGCCGTTCGCTTATCGGTTGGATTGAATGGAAGGAAGTGAACTTCTTGAATACCGCTCGTGCCTAGGTAGTTTTTGAGGCAGTAGAGAAGAAACCAAATTAAGATGAGAAGTACTAGATTGAATCATGTTTGAGACATTAACGATGAGGGCATACCTCCTTTGGATCAGCCAACATCCCTACTATAGCAGCATCAATGGCATCCTGGTTTTCCAGCCGAGATGCACGAGCTGCCATCAGAACTACAGTATCGGGATCTACTCCTTTCGCAAAAATCTATTCCACAACATCCATATAAGTGTTGGAACTGGAAATAAAATCCGAAAGCTAGAAATAAAACAGAAGCAACTGTCAATCTACCTCGATAAGATTTTTATCAACTGATAACTTGTTCAATGTCAAAGTTCCAGTTTTATCACTGCAAAGGACATCCATGCCTGCCATTTCTTCTATTGCTGTCATTCTTTTTGTTATAGCTCCCTGCAGTGACATATTTATATCATCACGATCAAGCAATGATCGTTGAGACAAGCAAAGTGGCAAGATGAATTAGTGCAAACCTGAAGAGATAAGCGATGAGACCCAATTGCCATTGTAACAGATAGAACTGTGGGCATGGCAATAGGAATTCCTCCAATGAGTAGTACCAGCAAATTGTCGATTCCAGGACGATAATCACGGTCCTGAATCGGGTACATAACGATGATTTCTGTTATCATCCCGACCGCGATGGAGCATATACAGAAATTACCAATGGCAGTCAACACCTGTTTAACAAAATCCATAACCAAAGCATTTCATCAATAAAACAAATGCAAAAGAACTTGGAAATAAACATCAAGGTATTGTGCAGCTGATGTTATAGACCTTTGAAAGTGACCTTGTTGATTTGTGGAATCAACAAGGTGAGCAGCTTGTCAAGAACGATGAACACCGGTGGCGATCACGACGGCTTCAATCTCTCCTTGTTTGCATGTAGAACCCGAGTAAATACTGTCACCAGGGCCTTTCGATACCGGAAGAGACTCACCGTTAATGAAGACTGCAACACGAGAAAACCCAATATGAAAGTTAAACTGATACAATCTCACTTCATCCAACAGTACAATGAATCCATTGTTGTTTTCGAACTTAACCTGATCGATTTTGAGTGGATCACCATCCAGGAGTCGAGCATCTGCCGGAATAATGTCCCCGAGTTTAATGCTGATGATATCACCTGGAACAAGAATAGAGGCCTCTTCTTCAGACCACTTCCCATCTCGAAAAACCTGAAAATGATTCAATTTTTTTTTAAAGTCAAGCAATTTCTTGTGAAAGATCATTCAAAAGGGTGGCTTGTTCTTCCATACTACCTTAGCTTTAGGGGCAAGACGAGCCATTAAAGCAGCAGCTGCATTGCCAGCATTGTTCTCTTCTATGAAACTTATTGTTGAATTAATAATAAGAAGAGTAATAATCCCAACAAAATCTTGCCAGTCAGGTGGTTTCCCCTGCAAAACCAAACATCATTCAAGGGAATCCTAAAAACTTTAAGTTACTAAACATATCTATATATATATATATATATATATGTATATATATACTCACTCCTCCATTGGCAAGAGCAATAGCCATGATAGCAGCAGCTTCCATAACCCATGAGAGAGGGTTCCACATAAAACCCAAAAACTTCAAAATTTTACTCTCCTGCAAAAACCCAGAAAAAAGAAGCTCTTGTTTACTTGAAAAAACTTAATTAACTAAGATAATTAGTCCTTTTTCTCAGAAAGAAAAAAAAAGAACCTGTTTTTCCTCAAGCTTATTATAGCCAAAAATAGAAAGCCTTTGCTCTGCAGCTTCAGTGGTTAAACCATCTCTATTACACCTCAAAGTTTGAAAAACTTCTTCAAGTGGCACATTTTCCTACACTCAAAACAAGCCTCAAATTCATCAAATATCAAAACAAAACAAAAAAAATCCCAGAATTTTTTCTTTAAAGAGAAATGGAAGCAAAAGGGTTATTATACCAAATCAACAGCTTCCTTAAGCACAGCATCCAAAGTTTCATCCTTGTTTTCCATATCAACAAAGTTGGTGTTTTTCAAACCTTAGACACCAGAAGACTAAAACAAAAGGAGAGAATTTGAAAGACTTGAAACACAAAGAAAATCAGAAATTGAGGAGACAGAAAACAGACTCCATCATTTCCTCTGCAGATACTCTGTTTTTTCTATCTTTCTGGTTAATATTGTCTGTTTTGTCACATAAGAATATCAATAATAAATGAGCCAAATTACTTATATTTTTTTTAAGGGTAGGATTGTTCTAAAGTGGGGATAATTTTGATAACCATGGACAAAGTAAGATTATGTACTTGGCTGGTACCCTCTCTGTTACTATCATCTTCTCAACATTTTTTGTCTGCTCTTTTTTATTTTTTTGTTGTTCTTCATGATTCTATTTTGGAAAACAATTTTAATTTATTTTAAAGTATAAATTGTTATTTATTTTTATATTTAGAAATATATACAACACTAACTGAAATTATTAATTTCAATCTCTTCAAATACTCATTATTAACTTGTAAATTGAATATTAAATTAAATAATTAACCATGTGATAGTCTAATGGTTAAAGATGATGATAGCCCCAAATGTGATTTGAGTTTAAATCGTACTAATCGCATTTATTGTTCGACTTTATTCTATTATTATAATTTATTAAATTAAAAAGATTCTTTTGCGATTAAGTTAGGTGCACCTTTTTCCATTTCCACCCATTAGCTCACTTTATTTCTTTTTTATTTTTAATAATTAAAATAAATATCTCATTCACTTTTGCATTTAATGCAATATTAATGATATTATTTAATATTAATTAAGGTACTTAATTGCGTTATGGTATCGTTTATATTGATTGGACTGTTTGGTTTTGTTAGTAAATCAGAATAGTAAATTTTAAGTTTTGTTCTTATACAAATTTCGATTGATATCATTTGTACTGATTTATTTTACCTATAGAGGTGAAGCTAAAAGTTTTTTTGTAAGGAGGGTTGAAATTAAATTATAATTTTTACTATAGTAAAAATATAATTTTATTATTTTAATAGCATGTATCTTTATAATTTTAAAGCATTCAATTAAAATTTTATTTATTTTAAAAGGTAAGTGTAATTTTATCTTTACTAATTTAAAATTTAATAATATAAATATAAATTTAATAATATTGAATTTGTTGAATTATGGTTTGTTATATGTATAGTGTGGATAATATTATTTTAATTTATAAAGTAAATTTTTGTTTGTTTATTTTGAGTTTGTTTAACAATAAATTATATTTGTGAAATTTATTAAAGAATATTTTATATAATTAATGAATATTTTATATTTGAGATTTATTTAATTTTATTATTTGATATTTATCAATATTTTATATACATATTTTAATTTATTTAATAATAAACTCAAAATAATACACCAAAATATATTAATACCAACACATATCGGTACTGATAAAAAATAATATGTCTATCATTACGGTATTAACTATTTTATTATTAAGATTAAAGTTATGATGGATAGGAATGTAAAATTAAAAGGTTTTTTTTTTAATTTTAACTTTTCAATGACATTGACTAAAGGTTGATCTGTTTTTTTTTTTTTTTTTTTTTTTCATGTAAAAGATGTCTTTTAAGCATATGTTTTAGAATTTCAAAACCCACTTTATATATTTGATGCACTTTTACTTTAGAATTCTAGATAACAAATGGTTTGGTGAAAGCATTTTCTTGAAATTATTGCAAAATTTAAGTCTTTATACTTTTATTATATTTGAAATTTCGTTAAATTTTTTATTAAATTTATGTTTTGATAAAATATTTTTTATTTCGTTATGCTAATAAATTTAACGGAATTAATAATTAGACATGAATTTTAAAATTTAAAATATAATAAAAAATATATTTTAATTATACATTACATAAAGTAAGGTATACAAATAAAATTAAGAAGAAATCTCATATTTCATTGTAGAATTATGACAGATGGGGACTTCTTGACTTGACAACTCATATATTCTATCAATATAATTATTGGATATTACAATATATAATACTTTATTTAATTTTAAAATAAATATAAATATTTCCTTTATATTTTATCAATATAAATAAGATGATAATGCGTGCCTCAAATAAGACTCAAACTCATATCTTATTATATTAATAATAATATTTATGTCAATCGAGTTAAAATTTAATCGAAAAATATATTTAAATTATTAAATATAACAAACCCATCCACCACACCACATGATTTATTGCTTCCAAAATATAAAGCACTAACCGATAATTATTTAAAAGAAAAATTATCGATTGAGTTTTAATTCGATTGATATACATATATATATAGATTCGAGTATGTTGAATTATATTATCTAAAAGAAAAAAAAAGAAAAGAAAAAGATCGTTTTCAAGTCCTAGTTGGGCTATTTGTTCCCCATCCCACACGACACCCCATTTGAAAATTAGGCAACAGAAGATTACATTTCAATTATACATATGTACAAGTAATTATACTAATAATAATAATAATAAAGTTTGTCCATGGTAGGAAGGCCCTAGATGGGTTGAATTTCAACCCTTTTGCTCAATTTTTTAATTATAATTTTCAGTTGTATAATTATTTTTATAAAATAAGGTTCCATAAATTTAATATTCAAATTTCTACAACAAAAAAATATAATTATAGGATCAACCACTCCAAGATTAGATCAACAAAGATGTGGTTAAGTTGAAAATAATTCCATAAATCATTCCAAGTTTGGTGTATAAACCTACCAAAGAATGCAATTAAGTAGATATGAACATCTACAGGTTTTAATATTTTAAGGTTTCCCATTTTTACTAAAACTTTATTTAATATGATTGATTACCTACCAAGACCAAAAAGAGGACCAATTTGTAATTATATTTTCTTCATATGCATTAATTGTTAAGTGACAATTAGTTTTCATTGTAAGATTCCTTAAAAAGGAAACCTCCGTTCAACAAAATTTTAAAGTTGTAACCAAGGTTAGCCGCGAGTATTTCACTGAATCGAGTAAAAAGATTTCGAGTTAATTAAGTTGATGAGTCTTATTTTATTATCCTAACTCGATTTGAATTTTTTTGAATAGAGTCGAGTGAAATGAAATTTAAGTCTAGTTAAATCGAGTGAAATTATTCAAGTTAAATTAAAAAATTTAAATATGTTAAATTAAAATTTTATTACAATATAACTAATTTCATATTAGAGTATTTAAATTTGAATATATATATATATATATTTCAAAAAGATACTTTAATATGATAAAATTGATTTATTAATTAACTTATTTAAGTTCTAAAATTATTTAAGTTATTAATTAACTTTTATATGCTTTAGATATTTTATAATTTTATAACTTTAAAAAAAAAATTGTAATCTTTGTTGAGAGAGACCAATTTGCTCATTTTCAAGATTGATGGGAACCAAATAGATATTTACACCAATCATTATTCAATTATTCGAGTTATTCAAATTGTAAAATTCAACTCGACTCAAAACTTAAATTACTTATTCGAGTTGACTCAAAGAAATCAAATAATTTGAATAACTCAGTTTGGTTAACTTAAAATTCAAATTTTTTATTTTTTGAATCAAATCAAGTTCTGCTCATCCTTAACCAATGTTATTTGATTCAGATTAGATCGATTGGTTGAAGTATCCGTTGAGATATACAAGTTGAACCAATTTTTGATTGGATCGCTCAAAATCAATAAAATAATAAAAAATAAAGAAAAAAATAAGCGATTGAATCGTTTTTATAAATTTATAATATATATTTTTATTTTTATGATAGTTTAAATAAAATTTTTATTTTTATACCATAAATAAAAGATAAATTATCTTGAAGTCTATGTGATGGCTTGATGGTTAAGAGTGTTCACTCTCAAGTCTAGCCTGGGTTCGTGTTCCATTAATCATGTTGGTTGTTTGAGTTTTATCCTATTATTATAATTAAAAAATAAATTATCTTTGGTTTTTGTAAAATTAAAAACTTGTGATGTTAAATAATGATTAAAAAACCCCCCAAAATATTGGTTTTTATGAATGTCGTGAAACACATAAGAGGTGAGACTAGAAATTTCCTTCAAAACATTGGAGTAATTTCCTCTAATTTGACTCACACACGTCACAACAGTCCTCCCTTTCTTTTTATAATAATTATTTGATTTCATCATTTTTGAATTTTCCAAGCAATTTTCAATTTCAATCGCTGAGTAAATAGTTTCTTTAAAACCAAATATATTTTTTAAAATTTCAAAATAAATTAATTTTTTAAATTTGTTTAATTTTAATTGTGATTCCAAACCCATGTATAATACAATAAAATAGGTTTCTATGTGTCCAAGGAAGGTTTATATTTCCTTTATTTTATTTGTTTGGTTGATTAAATTAGTTGGGGACACGTTTTTGGGTCAATTTCTTCTTCTTCCAAACTATTACTCTAACCATCAAAGTGGGAAAAAAGAAACCCATCAAAGTGGAAAATGAAAATTGTTATTCTTAATTCAAGTTATTTGGTCACCTCAACTATATGTTGAGAGGAATCTCTTATATATTTATTTGTTTATTTTATATGTTATTTTTAAAAAATTATTTTGGATTTAGGTTTGGATATATTTTGCTTTCTAATTTAGTTGATTATAGTTATAATTTTTCCAATATATATTATTTTACATGTACTTTGTACTTGTAATTGTACTTATAAATTTTTCAAAAAAAAATTGCGAATGGAATTTAACACTGTATGCTTATAACTTATACCTTAGAATATATTTAAAAATCAAAATAAAAAATAAGATATGTAACAAAAATGTATCTTTAGTGTAAAAATAAGAAGTGAACTTTTGTCTTGAAAACTCTATGCTATGTGTTGAAGAGAGACCGACTCTTTCATAAAAAGTTTTTGAAGTATCTTTCATTAAGATGCAAGTTGACTTGTTTGAAACCCCACATTGACATGAAATACTCGCACCTTGTATATAAGAATTTAGAGCCTTCACTTAAAGACATCCCAACTTTGTTCTCCCTGTTTATGTATGTGTATACATTAGTATACTTGGGGAAATCGTATAATTAAGGATTCATTAATTTGTGAACTTATTTTTTTATATTAGTGAAGTTATCATCTGATGTTGGTGCCCAAGGGTTTATCATTGGGTACTTTCAATATGGTATCGGTGTTCTCAATTCACCTTTGGTGTTTAGTATTAAAGCTACACTTGTGTTAGATATCACCTGATGTCCCCAACAATTGGTATTAGAGTCATGGTGAAGCAATGTTAGTTTTTTAGTATGCTTTGTGGTTGCAGCATTGTTTGATCTTTCACATCAAAAAAGAAATTTTTACTATTGAAGATTATTTGTGGTTACTCGATTACTGGATAAAACTTTAGTTTTATGAAAGTTCATGTCTAGGAAAAGTTCTAATAAGGAAAGAATTGGTACTTAAGAGTGTCTTTATGACCCATTACTCTTTCCTGGGGACTGACTTGGTGCACTAATTCTTAAACTACACTCACTATATTACTATCAAGTGATTGTTATTGAATATTATTAGTTGGTGTTGAAATGACTTTAAGGCCTTCATCAACCTCGTAACCCATATGGATGGTAATGTTAAATGCAAAGTTTTTAATGAAGTTGTTTAACAGAATTGATCATTTTGGCATGTAGTAAGGCGAGGTACTAGATGCTTTGTTTCAACATGGTCTAGAATTGTTATTGAAGAAGAAAAACTTGAAGATACGGAGGAGAAAGAATGAGATACATGTTGGGAAATGTGCCCATATTGTGGTAAACATGTAACAGTTTTCTATTTATTTGAACGATGAATAAATAAAGTTAATTTCACATTTCACTATTATATCTTTAATTTTTTTTATCTTTTATATTTTACATACATAGCAAAATTGTGACAAGAAAATATTAGCTCATTGATTGTCTAAGTTCAAACTGAAGATAAGTGGCATTGTAAGAACGTTTACATTGTGAGAAAGACAACTTACTTCAGTAGATAATCTAAATAAGTTCGTAATCCCGTAAAATAATCGAAGTAAGCATTTGATTCAAATACTGAGAAGGATTATTATGTCGTCTATAATTCCAATTGGGGAGATGGCTAGTCTTGGCTATCGGAGCAGTTGACTCCACGGGTAGAGACATAGATGTATTCATTGGAAGAATGATACATTGGATTAGACCCAAGATGAATTAATTCTGAATCCATTTGTGAATTAATTCACTTGTGACATTCATGGTGTGATTTACCTAAATCCCGAGTTAGTCAATGACCATGTGTATGCAATTCATGTGCTTTGATTTAAGTGGAGGCTTATGCTCTAAAGATGATCGAGCCCATAGCCAGTATATTGGGTACATGACTTGTGTATGGCATGGCTTTACTAGCAGTAGTGGAATTCATAGCACAATTAAAGAGTTAATGATATCCTCTAATTGGTATTGTGTGGAATGATAAATATGGAATGTGGCCCTGGGTTGCTTGTTCTCGAGCGAGCAATTTATCACAACCATTTGTTGACAAGTGATCATATTAATCATTAAGAAGACACAATGATGACAATGAGATAAAATAGGATTGTATTGAGTGAAGCATTTAACTCAAAGAGATCAAGGATATCATATAAGAGTAACACACACATGACAAGGGCATTGGACAAAACATTTGGATGAATTGTTTTCTTATAGAGTATACAATAAGGAGTTTTCAATCATGGTACTTCTTGTGGACTAACTCCATGATTAATTGCGAATTATCGGAACGATACTTCTGAACATATTTGTAATCACTAGATTCTAATTGTATATGTCTAATTCGTCCATCCGCTAGCTTAACAAAAGCTCGATCAGACTGCATTTGAATCAGAAGAAAATTTCTACGATTTTGGAAATAATTTAAGTGAGTCAATTTATTCAACGTGGAATTAAATTAGGTAGTCGTGAGAATCGTTCAACTAGATAATTTTATTAAAGAATTTTCTTAAAAAATTAATTTGGAAAATCTAAGTAATTATTAGGAAAATTAATTTTGATAAACTAAAATTAAATTAATCAAATTAATTAAAATTAATATGATATTTTTGGAAATTAATTTTCAAGTCAGACAATTGGTCTAATAGGTAATTGAACTTGAAATTTGGACTTAAGATTGTAAATTGGGCGCGGAAGCCCAAAACTAAGACAAAGCCCAAAAACTAGTCGAACTGGGCCCGATATGTGAAATCGGGCCTACGGTCCAATCGATGGCTAGACTGGACTGGTCAGATTGTCACTGACTCGGACTGAATCGGCAGTAACCGAATCGGCTCGGGGTGTCGTAAAGGTGTCGCACCTGCATTACTGGACATGGTGATCTTGATCGCGATGATGGCATTTCGGTGGTCGGTGGTGGTTGGTCTTCAGTGGTTGAGTAGTGGAAGAGTTACACTCCTACTGGGACCCTACCTAAGAATTTGATTTCAGATTAATTATTCAAAAAATAATAGTACTTTAATAGATTAATATTAAATTAATATATATTAATATTATATTAATTTAATATTAAAGTGATTAAGTTTTATCATAGTTGAACTCTAAACTCTCCTATATAAAAAGAGCCTTAGGTCATTATTTTACATACACTTGAATCGGGAGAAAGTTGTGGAGAGAAAATTCTCTAAAGAGATTATTTGAAAATTTCTAGAGATATTTTTCTGTTTTACAACTTGACCCAAAAGTTTAGAGAAATTTTAAAATTATCCCATTGGTAATTTTTGTGAAATTTTTTTATTCGAAGCGAGCCCACACTCGGTAGATGTGAGCTTGAAGATAGCGAAAAGACTACTCGGTCGAAGTGCTCATCCTAGACGAATCGAAAAGGTACAATTTTGATTAAATGTTTATTACTTTAGATATCACAACCAAGATTTTCTTTTGGAAATTTTTTTAAAACTCTAGTTTTTCCCTAAATTTGTTTTCTGCTGCGTTTTCCAAACCCCTTTTTTCCAACAATTGGTATCATGCGCCAGGTTGTGTTCTACCTATAAGTATAAACCGATAATCAAAATAAATTTATCTTCTTCTTGAATGATTTGATTACATAGAAAGTGACATTCTTTAAATCTTATGCATGCTTTGAGTTATATATGGGAATGAATGTGATGTTATATATTTGTTATATAATTATTTTTTACTGCCGAGGTTGTGGTTTTTAGGAAATAGACTGTGGACTATCATCTCCAGGTAGGACTATTTTTTTTTTAAATGCATAGAATTCTTATGAGCTGGGAATGGACATAGGACTTAAATGTAATTTTTCCAAAAGGATTCCATGACAAGAAAATGATGTGATGGAGTGTTGAAGATCCAAGGAATGCCTTGTGGTGAAAAATCATGTAATTTTTTTTCTAAAAATAAAACCATGTAAACCTTAGTTGACAATTTAATTTTAATTACCTATCTCATTATATATTTGTTTTATAATTATTTATAATATTTATATTATGTAATGTTATAGTTGTGATATATATATGAGATGATCTACAGTTGATCATTTAAAAAATAAGAAGTGTGGTAATAAGAAAATACATGTGTTGTATTGTTCCATTCACTTATTTAGGTTATTCAATAATTGTGAGAAGTGTGGCAATGAGAAGGTGCATGTCTAGGATTGGCTCTGGCTAGGAAAGGCTTGGTTTTTAAGAGGTCAAATTTGACTCACCTCCATTCCTTGGGACCTTACTTGTGCACGGTTCACATTCACTTTTTCTGTTTTTCCCTTAAAAGAAAAACTATGGAGAATCAAATTTGTTTATTTTTATGATTGATTGATTCTTGTGAAAGAATGTGCATATTATAAATTTGCCATAGCATGCCATACATATATTGGAACATGTCATTTTGATTATGTAAGAATGTCGCTAGGACTATTGTATGATTATTCTTGAAATTTAGGATAAAAAACCTTGCATGTTTTTAAAACATTAAGTGGGAGAAGGTCCTTGAACAAGACCTAAGGCCTCCATTTATGGTCCCTAAGTGATAGCATGATAAAGTTTTGAGTCGATTCCTACCTTGGCCGCACCCCAAGGTAAACTTTGTCATGTGGGTTCACTAGATGAGATTTCCTTTTAAGGACAACTAGTCAAGTATGGCTTTTAGAGAGATTGTCCTAAGATGACTCACAAATGAGAGCATGTTCATGATGGATGTTAAGTCAATGGTTACATTGTAACAGCCCAATTTTGAGTTTGATCAGAACGAGTGGTTTTGGGACCACCTAACCGAGTCAAAATATTTATTTTATTATTCTTTTAGTATTTTCAGCATGATAGTATTACAGTATAAAAGTTTCATAAAGAAATTTTATCGATTAAATAGTTAATTCGGTAAAAAGGACTAAATCGCATAAAGTGATAATTATGAGTTCTATTGCATAAATGGATTAAATGACATTGGTTGTCTTAGTGAGAGTCCTTGCATGGGAATTATACCATTGCCTTTTTAAATGGACCGTAGTGGGCTTAAGTTTGCATGGCTTTATGTTTTATTAAGAAGGTTAAATTTGTAAATTGGTTAATATATGTTATATTAGTAAAATAAAATAGAAAAATGTCTTTATTTTCTTATGCATGGCGATTATAAGAAAGAAAAAATTCTTCTTCACATTTTAAGGTTCGGCTATATTGATGCTTGATTAAGGTATGTATTGAACTCGGTTTTGATAATTTTTTCGTTTTGAGATCGTTGTTTAGTAATCTACAAAGCCCATGCCCTAATTTCTGAAATTGGTGATGTTTTTAAATGTGCCATTGTTGAATACTTATGTATTTTGATGATTCTTGATAAATTATTGATGGTTGTTTATAGATATACAAGTTTTATAAAGTCATTTTGACAAAATTGAGTATTTGGGATTAAATTGAAAAGATAGAATTTTGTGGTTAGAAATGTGAATAAAATAAAAATATGGGCTGTTTTGATGCTATAGAAAATTCGGTTATGAATAGGTATATGAAAATTTTGTGTAATTTTGTATATTTATGTATTTTGGACTAAAGTGTTAAAATGTGATAGTATAAGGGTTATTATATAAATAGGTCAAATTACATGTTTATGGATTAAATTGAATGTGTTGGTGATTAAATGGGTTGAATTTGAATTAATATAGATCAAGAGAAACAATTATCGAATTAGATCGAGGAAAAGCGGAAAGTATTTAGTAGTCGATGATGATTACGAGGTAAGTTCGTATAGCTAAAAATCGAATCTGTTAGATATGTGTAATTATTTAAATTGAATATATATATATATATATATATATGTATGCGTAATGAATAATTTACTAGAATTACGGCTCTATGAATATGTTGTCGCCACCGAATTATATGGTTAATTGATACAAAAATTATATGTTACAAGTATCTCAATACAAGTTTCTTGATACATGATTACATGATTAAATACATTATATGGTACAAGAACTATATGAGTAAATGAGATATAGGATAAATTGGTACTTGAATAAAAAATGTTATAGATGTTATATATGTACATGAATTCAAATTGGATAATAAACATGACTTACATAAACCGAGCATTTGAATATATATGTTTTAATTGAATTGAAAATATATGAATTGAGAAATTGTTATGTTAAATATCGTTAATTTTGAATTTAAATTAGTTTAATATGTTGTTTTGAATTTTATAGAGTTATAATTGAGATAGTTGAATATAATTATGCATGGAAATAATATATTTGAGTTTAATTCGACTGAGTTGTGACATTTGAAAGTATGTATGAACTTTATGGAATAGCTAGAATTTTCAATATATGAATTATGTATAAGATGACTTTATAACAGTGATATTCGAGCTTTGAGCCTAGCAAGCCTTGCGCTGGTGAATTAAATTAGGCTTTGTGCCTAGCAGGCTTTATGCCGGTGTATTAAATTAGGCTTTGAGCCTAGCAGGCCTTGTGCTAGTGTGTGATACAGGCTTGTGCCTAGCAGGCTTTATGCCGGTGAACTATTATAAGCTTTATGCCTAGCAGACTTTATGCTGATATAGCATCGATATGTGATTGCATGTAAGACCACGTTTGGGACGTTGGCATTGTACGATATGTGTGATTATCCGTGTATCCTATCCAATTTCGAATGGATCAACGGGTAATTTACCGATTTGTAATATATAATGTAAATGTTATAAGAGATATAAGAAGTACATGATATATGTTACATAATTTATGAGATTATATGCTAAATGAAATATAAGTTACATGGATTATATGTTACAATTATATGTGTACATGATACATAATACTTGGTATACATGATTTATATGTTACAGGAGTTACATGATTTATACGAATACATGCTAAATGAATTACATGAATTACATGGATATTATATTGCTACAAGAGTTATATGATTTACATGAATATATGTTATATAGGTTACATGATTTACATGAATTGACTGCTACTCGAGTAGATGAATTATAAAGATGATGTGTTACATGAATTATATAAGTTACAAGATGAAATCTTATATGAGATATTTGATGGGTATAAATGAAATGAGAGATGAATTAGATATTAAATAGACATTATAAGTTTGGTTTCTTCCTTGTGAATGGATGAACTATTGTTCTTCTTGATGAATTGATGTTATACGATATGATTTTGCTATCGGTTATATAAATGTGTTACGTGTCATTTTAATGGAAATAAATTGATATGAATATTAAGTGAATTTAAATGCTTATTGTTTTTACTCATGATGTTTTGATGAAATATGAATAGGTAATATTTATATGGTATAAGTATAGATGGCTACCAAGTATATGGTTCTTAATGAGCAAGATATCGAGTATTCAATGATAGTTTCATTGATTTGATGAAAAGATGACTATGTGAAAATAGAAATGAGGATACGAATCAAGACAGTATATGTGTAATACTCGACAAGTAAGTGACATTGATAAATTCATGTGATATGTGAGTAGATGTGATAAATTACGCATGAATTACATGGCTATTAAGGAAATAAATATTGAATTAAATAAGGTTGGTTCAAAAGCAATCAAATTGCTTAAAATGACAAGCTAATTGTTAAATCTTTTATATAGTGTTGTTAATTATACGAGCTTACTAAGCTTATTAGCTTACTCTATTTATTCTATGTATTTTACAGTGATTCAAATGCTCGCTCGGGTTGGAAGTCATCGAAGATTTCATCACACCATCTAGGGGGTAATTGGTGCAATATCCGGGACTTAGGGGTTATGCGTTTCACTTGAATGTATGGAGTGGCATGCTTGTGTGTGGTTTGTATGCGTTTTGGGGGGCTTCGAGAACCTTGGGATGTAGGTAGAAGCCTTAGAAAAATATTTGATTTTAAGCCTAAAAAGGGAACTAAGGGAGCTAGGCCTTAAGGAGTTTAGTGTGTGGCTTAGGACACAAGAACTGAGCTGGTAAAGTGGCAAGGGAGGCGCCACTTAGAGCACAGGAGGGTGACGCCTTAGGGGGTTGTGAAGGGACCTAGGTTCGAGCAACACAGGTAGCGTTCTGAGCTTTTATTTTTTGCCAAGGAGAGTGAAGTGTTGGACGGCATAGGGACTCTAAATGGATGAGCATTGGATTTGGTCAAGGCACTTGAAGATTCGGCTAAGAAGGGAAGATAGGTGTTGACTCATTCAAATTCATTTGAATGAGGGGAGAAGAGGCAAAATAGGAGAAAAAGAAGGGATTTGAAAAGGGGGAAGAGTTGGACGACAAAGGGGCTTTGGAGGGGGCATATTCGGTCATTCAAGGGGGAGCTAAGTGCCGAATTGGTTTAAGGGGTTTTAGGTACATTTTAGTTTTCTTTTCCTCCCTTAGACTTGTGCCGAGAGTGGTAGTCAGAAACCTTTCAAAGTCTCTCTATTTTCTTACTTTAATGAATTTGGGAAGACCATTAAGGTCACTTTCTTCTCCATTCTCTTCGCTTTGCTCATCTTTGGACCGAAACCCTCACTTCTTCTCTTCTCCTTTTATTTTGGTAAGGTCAAACCTCTCTTTCATTCATTCCCACCGCTGTCAGTAACTCTTAAGGTCCCAAACATCTCTTCTCCATTCTTTTGACAAAAGCTGAATCTCCTATCTTTTGGCCATAACCGATTGCATCTCTACCCTTTTGGAACCGATTTATTCACTAGATCAAAAGCCAAATCATTCTTATTGGTTCCTTTTCCATTTATCTCTTGAAGTCGAATACCCTTTCTCCTGTGGCCGAATCTCTCAGTGGTCAAGGGGAGGTGTTGTCGATCATTGGTACAAGCTATTCAACCGAATTTAATAGTGGGGAGATCTTTCGGGATTCTTGTAGCCGACGATTGAAAGGTGATTTTTTGGGATTTGAGATCCAAGGTAAGCAAGGCATATCATTCGGCCAAGGGCCACTTCTATTGGTTTTAAGGCACTAGGCCGATTCTAACTTAAGCCATGTAGGGATTTCCACAACTTCCAAGGGCAAGTGATGATTTTCGGGATTTAAACAAGCAAGATAAGGGAGTTGTAATATTCAGCCAAAGGCCATGTTGTTTATTAAGGGTTGGCTGATTCTAACTATGGTATTTTAAGGGGTTTTTGATAGAGATAAAGGAGGAGTCTCGGGATTCAGATTTATTTCGGTAAGGGTAGTTAAGTTATAGATTGTATTACGTTTAGATCTTATATGTCGATTAACCGGGTTTTGATTAAGTGTTCCTCAATGGATGCGAGTACCAGTGGAGGAGAGAAAGGCGCGCCCCACCCTAGATTCAAGAAGCGCTCGGTTCCTACCGTACGTGATTGGCCACCGGGTTGTGGGCCAGCATCGGAAAGGGATAAGAAGATCGCTGTTATCCCTGCTAGCGAGAGTGTCGATATCGAGGGTGTTGTTCTCAATGTTATCAGGTGTGTAGCCCTACATTAATTTCCCGATAGATTAATAGTGTTAATGTTAAATGTGTGTTAATAAAAATATGAGTAACATGGCTAAGGGTACCATTCAATGGTACAAGTGCATTCAGGTACGTTACCCCTAACTCTCGGTTAATAATGCTTATAGGCATTGATTTGGAAATATGTGTAATTTCGTTATGACTTTGGGGTAAGGTGCATTGCATGATATCTGAATAATATGTATGTTGCATGGGCATATGGGTGATAATGATAAAGGGGAAGTGTTCCGGTGGTTTTTACCACATTATCCGGTGACTTATGTCACATATTATGAATCAGATGACTCTGTCACATTATCTGGTGGCCATGCCACGATTATAAGGGCGATGTGCAGTTGACTGCAGCGACTGCCTTCGAGGGTGTGTAGCGGATGGAGGGTCGATTTAGTAATCCCACGGTGTGATTGGAAGGTACGGGTGGTCTGTAGAGGATAGATATCTAGGTGGGCTCGAGATTGCATTTCATTCTGTGCATAAATGTGATTAATAATGCTATGACTCGATATGCTATGTTATGGGCTTTGCCGAAATGTTATGATTAAGGCTATAATCGGTTGGGTTTTGGTGTAGCCATTACACATTGAGTCTGTTGACTCACCCTTCGTGGGATAACTTTTTGCAGGTGATACTTAGCGGTGTGGATCGGGTCGGTAGGGACTATGTGGTGGCCATGCTCAGCAAAATTTTCGGGCTTTCATATAATGGAACACTTTTCGTTTTCTTTAGTATGTTTTCTTTCGGGATTTATTTTGGTTTTTAAGATGTAATAAGGCCATTACTTAACTGCTTAATTTTGCGTCTTAAATTTTATTTCCATACGATAAACAACAAACAAGTAATTAAATATTTTTCTTAAAGAAATTTCAAATGTTTTGACACCTAAACACCTACGATTTTCAACTTAGTATAAGCTTTAAAATTGCCATTTCTTTTAACTTGAAATTTTCAAACATGAAGATAACATTTTAATGAAATACAAACTTTAATAACAACACGGTTTTCAACTTGATCATAACACAAATCTATTTTTCTTCAAAAGCACCTAATTTTCCAAAATGACAAAACGAGATTTAGCTAAGTTTTTTTAAGGAACATGTCAGACTCGGTCGGGGTTTGTGGGTCGGGTATAGGGTGTTTCAATTTAGTATCAGAGCCCGGTTCAAAACTCGACTTGAAGGGCTTTTTGGGCCCAAAACGTTTTATGAAAGTGAGTTTACTAAAAGATGAGCAGGTTTTCTGGCATGGCTTTGAGTCTCCTACCAAGTCCACCAGGTAAGTACCCCTAATTATTGTGTGATTTGTATGTGGGTATTACGAAATCGTAGATTAGTAGATTAGGAGCTATTGAACTTTAGGATTGGCTTACTCCAACATAAAATTACATAAAATTTAAAGACTAATTGAACAAACCTGTGAGTGATTGCTGAGTTAAGGGTGTGGCAACAGTTGTGCGCATGTCTAGGATTGGATTCAGGGGAGCTTGGTATTTAAGCGGTCCTAGTGACTCACCTACTCTTCGTCGAATCCTACCAAAAGTGTGACGACTGTTCACCCTAACCAAGAGGACTTACCACAGCTAAATTCAATAATTAAAACACGAAAGGGACTAGCTACATCGTTTTATAAAACCTTAGTTTTAAAATCACCAAATTACCCCGATTTGCAAAAACTACCTTAGATCTAAAAAAATTACCAAGTACCCGATTTGTGGAAATTACCAAAATACCTCGGTTTATAAAATTACCATACTACCTCAATTTTACCAAAATATTCCTATTTTGTAAAATACCAAAACCCTATTTTGCAAAATTTCAAGATACCTTAATTTGGAAAATTACCAAAATACCCTATAGGATAAATTACTAAAATACCCCTAGGTTGGAAATGCAGCCGAAAATGCTCAAAGTGATGAACGTGTGTAGTAGATACTACTGAATGAATGTGATTCTCTGAATTAGGGTAGGAGATTAGAACGAAAACTTTGTAATGATCGAAAGAACTACTACTAAACTTCTTTACATAAAACTTGTTCGTGGGTAATCAGTGGAACAGAAGCTAATACATAAAATTTCTTAAATCAGATTAAATCGTGATTATAGACATGAGTTCTAGGGGACGTGGTCGTAATGTGCGTGGGCGTGGTAGAGGCAGAATGACCGTGATCGGAACCGATTAGGTCCGGTCAAGGGTCCGAGAATAAGATGCCACCACCACCATCCGGTGTTGAGTATCGAGATCGACGGGGATGATGCAAGATCGCAGCGACATCGTGAGTTCTTGAGAGGGTAATGAGCAGGTGGAGGTATGGGAGCTCAAAATCAGATCTCGAGCGACTCGAGCCAATGGAGCTGAGGTATTCGGAGGTGTATCGGTGTGGCCTAATACTGCTGAGTATTGGTTGGAGGCGACGGAACGAATCATGGACGATTTAGATCTGACTGCTGAGGAGAAATTGAAAGGGGTGGTGTCGCTTCTCCGGGATGAGTCATACCAGTGGTGGCTCACGGTTTGGGATAGTCGCAATGGATGATCTCACTTGGGAGTATTTCAAGGCGGTGTATCAGAAGAAGTATATTGGGTCTAGTTATATTGATGCGCAGAGGAAGGCGTTTCTGAGGCTGGTTCAGGGGAGTAAGTCCGTAGCGGAGTACGAGGTAGAATTCTTAAGGTTGAGCCAGATGCTCGAGGTATCATGGCTACGAGCATGAACGATGTGTCGAGTCGAGGACGGATCGAGGATGATTTGATATTATCGATTGCTCCACAGCAAGAGCGGAGTTTGCCGTGTTGGTAGAGAAGGCTAAGGTAGCCGAAGGAGTCAAGGAATCTGTGTGACAAAATTCAGATAGAAATAAACAAAAGAGAGGTTTTGGATCATCAGGGTCATCCAGAAGTCTCCAGAAAAGACATAGAGTGGATGGGCTGCGAGATCGGCAGGTTGTTGTGGGAGGTCAGTATCGTTCGTGTGCTCAATGTGGAAAGATGCACCCGGTGGAGTGTTGGAAGAGGACCGGGGGATGTTTTAAGTGTGGGTCCAAAGACCATATGATTAGAGACTGTCCGGTGGATACAGATAGGGGCCGATCAATAGGTAATGGTTTTAATCAGACTAGAAGAGGTAGATAGCAGCCGTCGCGGGGTCGTGGTCTGGTTGGCAGAGGTAATGGTTCTGGAAGAGGTCGTGGGACACTGGGCAGAGGTATTGGTAACACGGAGGTGAGACAGCCGGGTCTGGTATATACAGTTCGTCGGAGGGAGGATGGTGACGCACCGGGTGTCATAATCGGGACGTTCTTTATAGCTGATAAGCCTTTCTTTGTTTTAATTGATGTTGGCTCGACCCACTCATATGTTGCATGTAGAGTAGCTAAAACACTAGGTGTAGTATCTGAATTGTCGGTTAGGAAGATGACTGTAGTGAGCCCGTTAGGTCAAACGGTAGTGGTGAATAGGATATTCTGGAGTGTGCCTCTAGAGATTCAGGGAGTGGTATTTCCTGCCGACTTGATGGAACTACCTTTCGGGGAATTTGATCTCATTCTAGGCATGGATTGGCTAGTGGAACATCGTGCTAAATTGGATTGCGCAGCTAAGCGAATGGAGTTGAGGACTCTAAAGGATGAGGAGATAATTATGATAGGAGAAAGAAGAAACTATTTGGCTAACGTAGTCTCCGTGTTAAAGGCTGATAAGATGGTGTGAAAAGGGTGTAAGGTATTTCTGGCCTTCGTTAGTGCTTTGGATGCAAAAGAATAGGGGGTTAGTAGAGTTAGAACAGTAAGAAAATTCGTGGATGTCTTTCTGGAGGAGCTGCCTAGGTTACCCCCGGATAAGGAGGTAGAGTTCGGAATTGATTTACTGCCAGGTATAGCTCCTGTGTCAATTGTTCCGTATAGGATGGCGCCCAAGGAGTTGGTAGAGCTCAAGGTCCAGATCCAAGAGTTACTAGATTGTGGGTTTATTCGACCTAGTGTGTCTCCATGGGGAGCACCGGTCCTATTGGTGAAAAAAAAGGACGGGACTATGCGTATGTGCATAGATTATCGACAGTTGAATAAGTCGACGGTAAAAATAAGTACCGCTGCCGAGGATAGATGACTTGTTCGATCACCAAGGGCCGCAGATTTTCAAAGATAGATCTAAGGTCAGGATATCATCAGCTTAAGGTGAAGGAAGCAGATATCCATAAGACAGCTTTCCGGACAAGATATGGGCATTATGAGTTCTTAGTAATGCTGTTCGGATTGACGAACGCCCCAGTTGCATTCATGTATATGATGAACTGGGTTTTCTAACCCTATTTGGATCAGTTCGTCGTCGTGTTTATAGACGACATTCTGGTATATTCCAAGACCGAGGAAGAGCATGATGCGCATCTCCGGGTAGTATTACAGGTGTTAAGGGAGAAAAACTTATATGCCAAGTTTAGCAAGTGCGAATTTTGGTTGAAAGAAGTTGCATTTTTGGGTCATGTGGTGCCTGCAGAAGGGATAAGGGTGGATCCTCGGAAGATTGAGGCAGTATTAGATTGGAAACCACCTAAGTCTGTGGCAGAGGTTCGTAGTTTCTTGGGGTTAGCAGGTTACTACAAGAGGTTTGTTGAAGGGTTCTCGTCAATAGTAGCACCTCTGACGAAGTTGTTGAGAAAGGAGATACCTTTCGTGTAGGTGGATAAGCAGCAGGAGAGTTTTGAGAAGCTTAAGAGTGTATTGACAGAGGCTCCGATTTTGATTCATCCGGAAGCAAGAAAAGACTTTGTGGTGTATTGTGATGCTTCTCATACAGGATTGGAATGTGTTCTAATGCAAGACGAAAAAATGGTCGCTTATGCGTCTCGATAATTGAGGCCACATGAGGTTAACTATTCGACGCATGATCTGGAGTTGGCGACGGTAGTATTCATTCTAAAAGTGTGGAGGCACTACTTGTATGGAGAAAGGTCGGTGATCTACACGGACCACAAGAGTCTGAAATATTTGTTGACTCAGAAGGAGCTGAATTTGAGACAGCGAAGGTGAGTGGAGTTGTTGAAAGACTACGACTGTTCAATAGAGTATCACCCGGGCAAGGCGAATGTGGTGGCAGATGCCCTAAGTCGAAAAATAGTGTCAGATCTGAGGGCGATGTTTGCACACCTTAGCATTTATGATGACGGAAGTTTGTAGCAGAGTTGAAGGTGAAGCCGACATGGTTGAGTCAGGTGAAAGAAAGACAGCTGGCAGATGATGATCTAAGTGCTAAGCTACGGCAAGTGCAGAATAGGAATTGGAAAATTTTGGTGTAAACGGTGACGGAGTGCTGTGTTTTCAGGGCAAGGTCTGTATGCCAAAGGATGGGGAATTAAGGCAGAAAATTCTTCAGGAATCGCATAGTAGCCCTTATGCTATGCATCCTGGAGGAAGTAAGTTATACAGAGATCTACGGGATCAATTTTGGTGGCCTGGTCTTAAGCGGGAAGTTACAAAATTTGTAAGGAAGTGCTTAACGTGTCAGCAGGTTAAAGCTGAACACCAAGTATCGTCAAGATTGCTTTAGCCGATAAAGATTCCGCAGTGGAAGTGGGAGAGAATTACTATGGACTTCGTTAGTGGGCTTCCCCTTACGCCTACTAAGAAGGACTCGGTATGGGTGATAGTAGATCGATTAACGAAGTCTACACATTTCATACCAGTGCAGGTTGACTATTCTCTGCAGAGATTGGCAAAATTGTATGTGGTAGAAATTGTGAGGCTGCACGGGGTGCCGGTGTCGATTATCTCGGATAGGGATCTGAGGTTTACGTCTCAATTTTGGAGAGCACTGCATCAGGCACTGGGCACCAGGTTAGACTTCAATACGGCATTTCATCCGCAATGGATGGCGGTCCCGAATGGTAATTCAAGTGTTAGAGGATATGTTGAGAGGTTGCGTGATAGACTTCAGAGGAAGTTGGGAGGAGCTCTTGCCTTTAGCGGAGTTTGCATACAATAACAGCTATCAAGTAAGTATTCGGATGGCACCGTATGAAGCACTGCATGGATGGAAGTGTCGCACTCCTACGTGTTAGACATAATTGGGGAACGCTCGTGTTTTGGGTCCGAGATTGTGGCGAATCCAAGAAAAGGTTAGAGTGATTCGGCACGGTTGAAGGAGGCATCTAATGCATAAAAGTCATATGCGATCTCAAGCGGAAAGGGATAGAGTTTCTTTGTAGGGGATCGGTGTTTCTAAAAGTTTTTCCATGGAAGAAGGTGATGAGATTTGGTCGCAAGGAAAGTTAAGTCCTGTGTTTATAGGACCTTATCGGGTTTTGAAGCGAGTTGGACCAGTGGCATATCAGTTAGAATTGCCTTTAAAATTGAAGCAGATGCACGATGTGTTTCATGTTTCGATGCTACGTCGTTACCGATTGGATGCATCTCATGTAGTACCAGTTGAGGAAGTAGAGCTAAGACCAGATTTGTCCTACGAGGAAGAGCTGATTCAGATTCTGGAGCGGGGTGTGAAGGTGTTACGGAGGAAATCAGTTCCTCTAGTCAAAGTGTTATGGCGTAACCATGGATTGGAAGAAGATTCGTGGGAGCCAGAGGAAATAATGCTACAGCAATACCCTCACTTATTTTAGCCAGGTAATTTCGAGGCCGAAATTATTTTTAAGGGGGGTAGAACTGTAATATTCAGGACTTAGGGGTTATGCGTTTCACTTAAATGTATGGAGTGGCATGCTTGTGTGTGGTTTGTATGCGTTTTGGGGGGCTTCGAGAACCTTGGGATGTAGGTAAAAGCCTTATTTGATTTTAAGCCTAAAAAGGGAACGAAGGGAGCTAGGCCTTAAGGAGTTTAGTGTGTAGCTTAGGACACAAGAACTGAGCTGGTAAAGTGGCAAGGGAGGCGCCACTTAGAGCACAGGAGGGTGACGCCTCAGGGGGTTGTGAAGGAACCTGGTAGCATTTTGAGATTTTATTTTTCGCCAAGGAGAATGAAGTGTTGGATGGCATAGGGACTCTAAATGGATGAGCATTGGATTTGGTCAAGGCACTTGAAGATTCGGCTAATAAGGGAAGATAGGTGTTGACCCATTCAAATTCATTTGAATGAGGGGAGAAGAGGAAAAATAGGAGAAAACGAAAGGATTTGAGAAGGGGGGAAGAGTTGGACGGCAAAGGGGCTTTGGAGGGGGCATATTCGGTCATTCAAGGGGGAGCTAAGTGCCGAATTGGTTTAAGGGTTTTAGGTACATTTTAGTTTTCTTTTCCTCCCTTAGACTTGTCTTAGAGTGGTAGTCGAAACCTTACAAAGTCTCCTCTATTTTCTTGCTTTAATGAATTTGGGAAGACCATTAAGGTCACTTTCTTCTCCATTCTCTTCTTCGCTTGTTTCATCTTTAGACCGAAACCCTCACCTTTTCTCTTCTCCTTTTATTTTGCTAAGGCCGAAACCTCTCTTTCATTCATTCCCACCATTGCTGCAACTCTTAAGGTCCCAAACATCTATTCACCATTCTTTTGACAAAAGCCGAATCTCCTATCTTTTGGCCATAGCCGATTGCATCTTTACCCTTTTGGAACCGATTTATTCACTAGATCAAAAGCTGAATCAGTCTTATTGATTCCTTTTCCATTTATCTCTTGAAGCCGAATACCCTTTCTCCTGTGGCCGAATCTCTCAGTGGTCAAAGAGAGGTGCTGTCGATCATTGGTACAAGCTATTCAACTGAATTTAATAGTGGGGAGATCTTTCGGATTCTTGTAGCCAACGATTGAAAGGTGATTTTTGGGATTTGAGATCCAAGGTAAGCAAGGCATATCATTCGCCAAGGGCCACTTCTATTGGTTTTAAGGCACTAGCCGATTCTAACTTAAGCCATGTAGGATTTCGATAACTTCAAGGGCAAGTGACGATTT